>OX442423.1:2604367-2790432 GCA_949361645.1 Spongilla lacustris | reverse complement strand
ATAACTTCCGAACGGTTAAGGCTATCAACTTTTTATTGTCAACACTGCATACCACACCATTTCTCTACGGTAAAAACATTTTGGGGTCTTGCAATTGCTCCTTGCCAGAATTGCAATGTCCGATACCCCACAGGGTTCAAACCCAACATAACTTTCTGTAGGAGTTATGAAATCGCTTCAAATTCGGTTTTAGGTGGAGAGGTCCTATACCTATCGATTTGTTCTGTTCGTTGATTTTTATGCCATCCGTTACGGAGATACAGTTGAACAAACTACGTGCCCATTTTCGCGCTCGATTCGCGCCAATGATTTGGGCAAATTGCGTTCTGCTCAATGTATGGGGAGGGATTATAACATTGGCGCGAATCAAGCGGGAAAACGTGCACGCAGTTTGTTCAACTGTATCTCAGTAACGGATGGCATAAAAATTAACGAACAGAACAAATCGATAGGTATAGGACCTCTCCACCTACAAACCAAATTTGAAGCGATTTCATAACTCTTACAGAAAGTTATGTGAGTTTGAACCAGGTGGGGTATCGAACGTTGCAATTCTGGCACAGAGCAGGTGCAACACCCCAAAATGTATTTTACCGTAGAGAAATGGTGTGGTATGAAGTGTTGAAAATTAGAAGTTGATAGCCTTAATTGTTCGGAAGTTATTACGATTCAAATGCAAAGCGATTTTATAAGATTGTATAATTATATACGAAGGGCCATTTTCGTGGAAACTGTCCCATATATAAATAATTGGGACAGTTTCCGACAAAATGGCCCTTCGTATATATATATAAAATGTTATAAAAATGCTTCTCTTTTGAATTGCTATATCTTCCGAACGGTTAACGCTATCAACTTCCTATTTTCAACACTTCATACTACACCATTTCTCTATGGCAAAACTCTTTTTGGGGTCTTGCACTTGCTCCGTGCTAGTATTGCAACGTCCGATACCCCTGTGGGTTCAAACCTGCCATAACTTTCTGTAGGAGTAATCAAATCGCTTCAAATTCGGTTTGTAGGTAGAGAGGTCGTATACCTATCGATTTGTTCTGTTCGTTAATTTTTATGTCATCCGTTACGGAGATACAGCGGCGCAAAGTTGGTACAAGTTTCCCGCTCGAATCGCGCCGTTGTACGTGCGTGACCCGCTTCCATGCACCAAATACATGAATATGCAACTACTTCCTGTGGGCTGACACTTCGATAACTTATAGCCACACCTACTCTGCGCTGGATACGTGAATCCATCTCCCGGTCGGACTCACATGCAGTTGTTATACTATTCGATCCCTATTTCGTTATCTTCTGCGTACATAAACTTTATGGCGACGTCAACTGAAGACAAGATCATAAGAGTTTCAATCGGCGGACGTGAAGTTCGAGCGGTGCGAATACGACGATCGTGAGAAAGGTTACTAGATCTATGCTAGTACAGTGACGACGGTGGTCCCATTTACACCGTGCACTTTTGTCTGTTGTGGGATAATATCCATGGTCCCCGTTGTGGGATCAAATCCATAGTCCATTTACATGTACATCCTGTACTTGTGTAGTTTGGGGTCAAATCCATGGTCCTATTTACACCCTGTACTTGTGTCTGTTTAGGGTCAAATGCATGGTCCCATTTACACCCTGTACTTGAGTCTGTTTAGGGTCAAATCTATGATCCCATTTACACCAGCACTTCTGTCTGTTGTGGGGTCAAATCTATGGTCGCATTTACACCCTGTACTTGTGTCTATTGTGGGGTCAAATCCATGATCCCATGTACACCCTGTACTTGAGTATGCTCCATGGTTCCATTTACACCCTGTACTTGTGCCTGTTGTGGGGTCAAATCAATGGTCCCATTTACACCCTGTACTTGTGTCTATTGTGGGGTCAAATCCATGATCCATGGTTCCATTTACACCCTGTACTTGTGTCTGTTTTGGGGTCAAATCCATGGTCCCATTTACTCCCTGTACGTGGGATCAAATCCATGGTCCATTTACATGTACATCCTGTACTTGTGTAGTTTGGGGTCAAATCCATGGTCCCATTTACACCCTGTACTTGTGTCTGTTTAGGGTCAAATGCATGGTCCCATTTACACCCTGTACTTGAGTCTGTTTAGGGTCAAATCTATGATCCCATTTACACCAGCACTTGTGTCTGTTGTGGGGTCAAATCTATGGTTCCATTTACACCCTGTACTTGTGTCTATTGTGGGGTCAAATCCATGATCCCATGTACACCCTGTACTTGAGTATGCTCCATGGTTCCATTTACACCCTGTACTTGTGTCTATTGTGGGGTCAAATCCATGATCCATGGTTCCATTTACACCCTGTACTTGTGTCTGTTTTGGGGTCAAATCCATGGTCCCATTTACTCCCTGTACGTGTGATCAAATCCATGGTCCCATTTACACCCAGCCTATACTTGTGATCAAATCCATGGTCCCATTTACACCCTGTATTTGTATCTGTTTAGGGTCAATTCATTGGTCCCATTTACATCCTGTACTTTTGTCTGTTGCGGGGTCAAATCCATGGTCCCATTTACACCTTGTACTTGTGATCAAATCCATGGTCTCATTGACACCCTGTATTTGTGTATGTTGTGGGGTCAAATCCATGGTCCCATTTACACCCTGTACTTGTGTCTGTTGTGGGGTCAAATCCATGGTCCCATTTACACCCTGTACTTGTGTCTATTGTGGGGTCAAATCCATGATCCATGGTTCCATTTACACCCTGTACTTGTGTCTGTTTTGGGGTCAAATCCATGGTCCCATTTACTCCCTGTACGTGTGATCAAATCCATGGTCCCATTTACACCCAGCCTATACTTGTGATCAAATCCATGGTCCCATTTACACCCTGTATTTGTATCTGTTTAGGGTCAATTCATTGGTCCCATTTACATCCTGTACTTTTGTCTGTTGCGGGGTCAAATCCATGGTCCCATTTACACCTTGTACTTGTGATCAAATCCATGGTCCCATTTACACCCTGTATTCGTGTGTGTTGTGGGGTCAAAACCATGGTTCCATTTACACCCTATACTTGGTCTGTTGTGAGATCTAATTCATGGTCGCATTTACACCCTGTACTTGTGTCTGTTGTGGGGTCAAACTCATGCTCCCATTTACACCTAGAACTTGTGTCTGTTGTGGGTTCAAATCCATGGTCCAATTTACACCCTGTACTTGTGATCAAATCCATGGTCCCATTTACACACTGTACTTGTGTCTGTTGTGAGATCTAATCCATGGTCCCATTTAACCCTGTACTTGTGTCTGTTGTGGGGTCAAATGCATGGTCCCATTAACACCCTGTACTTTAGTCTGTTTTAGGGTCAGATCTATGGTCCCATTTACACTCTAAACGTGTGTATGTTTTGGGGTCAAATCATTGGTCCCATTTACACCCTGTACTTGTTGTGTCTATTGTGGGATATACATGGTGTATGTGTCTGTTGTGGGATCAAATCCATGGTCCCATTTACATCCTGTACTAGTGTCTATTGTGGGATCAAATCCATGATTCCATTTGCTTTACACCTTGTACTTGAGTATGCTGTGGGGTCAAATCCATGGTTCCATTTACACCCTGTACTTTTCTCTGTTGTGGGGTCAAATCCATGGTCCCATTTACACCCTGTAGTTGAGTCTGTTTAGGGTGAAATGTATGGTCCCATTTATACCTGTACTTGTGTATGTTGTGGGGTCAAATCCATGATCCCATTTACACCCTGTACTTGTGTATGTTGTGGGGTCAAATCCATCATTTACACCGTGTACTTGTGTCTATTATGGGGTCAAACTCATGCTCCCATTTACACCCTGTACTTGAGTCTGTTGTAAGATCAAATCCATGGTCCGATTTACAACCTGTACTTGTGTCTGTTATGCGGTCAAACTCATGCTCCCATTTGCACCCAGGTACTTTTGTCTGCTTTAGGGTCAAATCTATGGTCCCATTTACACCGTGTACTTCTGTCTGTTGTGTGGTCAAATCCATGGTCCCATTTACACCCTGTACTTGTGTCTATTGTGGGGTCAAATCCATGATCCATGGTTCCATTTACACCCTGTACTTGTGTCTGTTTTGGGGTCAAATCCATGGTCCCATTTACACCGTGTACTTCTGTCTGTTGTGTGGTCAAATCCATGGTCCCATTTACACCCTGTACTTGTGTCTATTGTGGGGTCAAATCCATGATCCATGGTTCCATTTACACCCTGTACTTGTGTCTGTTTTGGAGTCAAATCCATGGTCCGATTTACTCCCTGTACTTGTGATCAAATCCATGGTCCCATTTACACCCTGTATTTGTGTCTGTTTTGGGGTCAAATGCATGGTCCCATTTACACCCTTGTACTTTTGTCTGTTGTGGGGTCAAACCCATGGTCCTATTTACATCCTGTACTAGTGTCTATTGTGGGATCAAATCCATGATTCCATTTGCTTTACACCCTGTACTTGAGTATGCTGTGGGGTCAAATCCATGGTTCCATTTACACCCTGTACTTGTGTCTGTTGTGGGGTCAAATCCATGGTCCCATTTACACCCTGTACTTGAGTCTGTTTTAAGATCAAATCCATGGTCCGATTTACAACCTGTACTTGTGTCTGTTATGCGGTCAAACTCATGCTCCCATTTGCACCCAGGTACTTTTGTCTGCTTTAGGGTCAAATCTGTGGTCCCATTTACACCCTGTACTTCTGTCTGTTGTGGGGTCAAATCCATGGTCCCATTTACACCCTTGTACTTTTGTCTGTTGTGGGGTCAAACTTATGCTCCATGGTTCCATTTACACCCTGTACTTGTGTCTGTTTTGGGGTCAAATCCATGGTCCGATTTACTCCCTGTACTTGTGATCAAATCCATGGTCCCATTTATATCCAGCCTGTACTTGTGATCAAATCCATGGTCTCATTTACACCCTGTATTTGTGTATGTTGTGGGGTCAAATCCATGGTCCCATTTACACCCTGTACTTGTGTCTATTATGGGGTCAAACTCATGCTCTCATTTACACCCTGTACTTGAGTCTGTTTTAAGATCAAATCCATGGTCCGATTTACAACCTGTACTTGTGTCTGTTATGCGGTCAAAATCAAGCTCCCATTTGCATGGGTACTTTTGTCTGCTTCCTAGTCAAATCTATGGTCCCATTTACACCGTGTACTTCTGTCTGTTGTGGGGTCAAATCCATGGTCCCATTTACACCCTGTACTTATGTCTATTGTGGGGTCAAATCCATGATCCATGGTTCCATTTACACCCTGTACTTGTGTCTGTTTTGGGGTCAAATCCATGGTCCGATTTACTCCCTGTACTTGTGATCAAATCCATGGACCCATTTACACCCAGCCTGTTACTTGTGATCAAATCCATGGTCCCATTTACACCCTGTATTTGTGTCTGTTTTGGGGTCAAATGCATGGTCCCATTTACACCCTTGTACTTTTGTCTGTTGTGGGGTCAAACTCATGTTCCATGGTTCCATTTACACCCTGTACTTGTGTCTGTTTTGGGGTCAAATCCATGGTCCAATTTACTCCCTGTACTTGTGATCAAATCCATGGTCCCATTTACATCCAGCCTGTACTTGTGATCAAATCCATGGTCTCATTTACACCCTGTATTTGTGTATGTTGTGGGGTCAAATCCATGGTCCCATTTACACCCTGTACTTGTGTCTATTATGGGGTCAAACTCATGCTCCCATTTACACCCTGTACTTGAGTCTGTTTTAAGATCAAATCCATGGTCCGATTTACAACCTGTACTTGTGTCTGTTATGCGGTCAAAATCAAGCTCCCATTTGCACTGGGTACTTTTGTCTGCTTCCTAGTCAAATCTATGGTCCCATTTACACCCTGTACTTCTGTCTGTTGTGGGGTCAAATCCATGGTCCCATTTACACCCTGTACTTGTGTCTATTGTGGGGTCAAATCCATGATCCATGGTTCCATTTACACCCTGTACTTGTGTCTGTTTTGGGGTCAAATCCATGGTCCGATTTACTCCCTGTACTTGTGATCAAATCCATGGTCCCATTTACACCCAGCCTGTACGTGTGATCAAATCCATGGTCTCATTTACACCCTGTATTTGTGTATGTTGTGGGGTCAAATGCATGGTCCCATTTACACCCTTGTACTTTTGTCTGTTGTGGGGTCAAACTCATGCTCCCATTTACACCTGTACTTTTGTCTGTTGTGGGGTCAATCCATGGTCTGATTTACACCCTGTACATGTGATCAAATCCATGGTCTCATTTACACCCTGTATTTGTGTATGTTGTGGGGTCAAATCCATGGTCCCATTTACACCCTGTACTTGTGTCTATTATGGGGTCAAACTCATGCTCCCATTTACACCCTGTACTTGAGTCTGTTTTAAGATCAAATCCATGGTCCGATTTACAACCTGTACTTGTGTCTGTTATGCGGTCAAAATCAAGCTCCCATTTGCACTGGGTACTTTTGTCTGCTTCCTAGTCAAATCTATGGTCCCATTTACACCCTGTACTTCTGTCTGTTGTGGGGTCAAATCCATGGTCCCATTTACACCCTGTACTTGTGTCTATTGTGGGGTCAAATCCATGATCCATGGTTCCATTTACACCCTGTACTTGTGTCTGTTTTGGGGTCAAATCCATGGTCCGATTTACTCCCTGTACGTGTGATCAAATCCATGGTTCCATTTACACCCAGCCTATACTTGTGATCAAATCCATGGTCCCATTTACACCCAGCCTGTACGTGTGATCAAATCCATGGTCTCATTTACACCCTGTATTTGTGTATGTTGTGGGGTCAAATGCATGGTCCCATTTACACCCTTGTACTTTTGTCTGTTGTGGGGTCAAACTCATGCTCCCATTTACACCTGTACTTTTGTCTGTTGTGGGGTCAATCCATGGTCTAATTTACACCCTGTACTTGTGATCAAATCCATAGTCCCATCCTGTACTTGTGTACGCGTGTCTGTTGTGGGGTCAAACTCATGCTCCCATTTACACCCTGTACTTTTGGCTGTTGTGGGGTCAAATCCATGGTCCGATTTACTCCCTGTTCTTGTGATCAAATCCATGGTCCCATTTACACCCAGCCTGTACTTGTGATCAAATCCATGGTCTCATTTACACCCTGTATTTGTGTATGTTGTGGGGTCAAATTCATGGTCCCATTTACACCCTGTACTTGTGTCTATTGTGGGGTCAAATCCATGATCCATGGTTCCATTTACACCCTGTACTTGTGTCTGTTTTGAGGTCAAATCCATGGTCCGATTTACACCCTGTACTTGTGATCAAATCCATGGTCCCATTTACACCCTGTATTTGTGTCTGTTTTGGGGTCAAATGCATGGTCCCATTTACACCCTTGTACTTTTGTCTGTTGTGGGGTCAAATTCATGCTCCATGGTTCCATTTACACCCTGTACTTGTGTCTGTTTTGGGGTCAAATCCATGGTCCCATTTACACCCTTGTACTTTTGTCTGTTGTGGGGTTAAACTCATGCTTCCATTTACACCTGTACTTTTGTCTGTTGTGGGGTCAATCCATGGTCTGATTTACACCCTGTACTTGTGATCAAATCCATGGTCCCATCCTGTACTTGTGTACTCGTGTCTGTTGTGGGGTCAAACTCATGCTCCCATTTACACTTGTACACCCTGTACTTTTGGCTGTTGTGGGGTCAAATCCATGGTCTGATTTACACCCTGTACATGTAATCAAATATATGGTCCCATTTACACCCTGTACTTGTGTCTGTTGTGGGTCAAATCCATGGTCTGATTTACACCCTGTACTTTTGTCTCTTGAGGGGTGAAATCCTTGGTGCGATTTACACCCTGTACTTGTGTTCAAATCCATGATCCCATTTACACCTGTACTTGTGATCATATCCATGGTCCCATTTACACTCTGTATGTGTGTCTGTTGTGCGGTCAATTCATTGGTCCCATTTATACCCTGTTATGGCCCTGCGTCCAATCAGGTCAGCTCCCTCACTTCATGCGGACAGAATCATTAATGCAAGTTAACTTAATAGCCCCACACTACATGTCCAGTTAGCACCAGTGCATCAGTGGAGCAATTGCAGATGGAGTTATCAGACTGCCAGCAAGGGAGCAACCAGGTACTAAAAAATCCTACAGGGTCATTGGGGGCTCCCTCATTAATGATTCACACATGCCGCATTCGCCACCATGGCCCTATCTCCCACTACCTATCCTCCTTTACTGCAAGTTGTATCCGAGGCCCAGGCCACCCCTTACTCTATAGCACTCACAGTCCCCACACAACCAGCCCTTCCACCCACCCACCCACCCACCCACCCACCCCTAAACACCCCTCGTACATATGGTGTAATCAGACTGCCAACAGAAGAGCTGCCAGCCGCCACATTACCAGGGTTGAATGGGGTCGTCACAAAACTAGACCCCAGCATGTGAAGTGGAACCTTGAAATGGAGCCGGCCCCAAACACTGGGGCAAGCCACAAAGGCCCCCTATCCTAGCCCCACACAGTACTAACACCAGCTCCTCACTGCAAATGCAAATGAAGCCACTACCTGTGAAACCATTAACCCCACACTACAAGAGGACTTACTGTTAGGGGAACCATCAACTACAAGTGGATTTACCAGCTCGCATTGGACAAATGGAATACCACCACTGAAGCAGCCTCCATTTGTAGAGTGTACATACGTGCCTATGTTTGTCTCTTCAGATCTGAACTACTGTAGACATGTACATGTACAGAGTAAATTTTATCTGGTGTGGATGCTGTTAGTGGTGAATATAGTTATCTGCCCTATCGGTACTGATTGCGGTGGGTCTGCACCCGTGGTTGGTTTATATAGACAACAGGGGGCGTTTTGCCCTTACTGCTACTGTACGCGAGTAGCAAAACATGTAAGTGCCATTTTGAATGTCATGCACAGTCACAGCTACAATGTGGCACGATGAAGACATCAGAATTCATTACCACACAAGTGGAGCTAGCAGACCCTACAAATGTAATGGATCCATCAACTACGTACTTGCGTATACCTAGCCCTAGGCTGTTGTATATCTGCTAAAATGTATGTGCCAGTGTATATAGTGGCCGTGGGGCACAGGTGAAACTGGGTTACACTGGTAATGTCTAGATCTGTTGACATCTCTGACAGTGTAGGGTCTGCTAACTTCACTTGTGTGGTCATGAATTCTGATGTCTTCATCGTGCCACATTGTAGCTGTGACTGTGCGTGCAATTTATGTGACATTCAAAATGGCACTTACGTGTTTTGCTATTACTCGCGATCGTACAGTACCGTAGTTCCCAGTGCTTAGGCAAAGCAAGGCGCCTTGGTTGTCTATATAAATCAACCACGGGTGCAGACCCACCGCAATCAGTACCGATAGGGCAGCTGGTAACTATATTCACCACTAATAGCATCCACACCAGATAAAATTTACTCTGTACATGCACAAACATGTACATGTCTACAGTAGTTCAGGTCTACAACACAAAATGTGAGAAGTGAAAAACGTAGGCACGTATGTACACTCTACAAATGGAGGCTGCTTCAGTGGTGGTATTCCAATTTGTCCAATGCGAGCTGGTAACTCCACTTGTAGTTGATGGTTCCCCTACCATTAAGTCCTCTTGTAATGTGGGGGTAATGGTTTCACAGGTAGTGGCTTCATTTGTTTGGGGCCGGCTCCAGTTCAAGGTTCCACTCCACATGCTGAGGTCTACTTTTGTGACGACCCCATTCAATCCTGGTAATGTGGCAGCTGGCAGCTCCCCTGTTGGCAGTCTGATTACACCATATGTAAGAGGGGTGTTTAGGGGTGGGTGGGTGGGTGGGTAGGTGGGAGGGCTGGTTGTGTGGAGACTGAGAGTGCTATTGAGTAAGGGATGGCCTGGGCCTCGGATAGTAAAGGATACAAATTGCAGTAAAGGAGGATAGGTAGTGGGAGATAGGGCCATGGGGGCGAATGGGGTGGGGGGGGGGGGGGGGGGGGGGGGGGGGCGCCGATTCCTATCGCAGTGTGAGAACTGCATTATTGTGGGGGCCCCCAATGACCCTGTAGGATTTTTTAGTACCTGGTTCCTCCCTTGCTGGCAGTTTGATAACTCCTTCTGCATGTGCCCCATGCACTGGTTCTAACTGGACATGTAATGTGGGGCTATTAAGGTAACTTGCATTAATACATGGTTCTGTCCGCTTGCAGTGAGGGAGCGGACCTGGTTAGACCCAGGGCCATTACAGGGTATAAATGGGACCAATGAATTGACCGCACAACAGACACACATACAGAGTATAAATGGGAGCATGAATTAGACCCCACAACAGACAAAAGTACAGGTTGTAAATGGGACCATGGATTTCATCACAAGTACAGGGTGTAAAGCAGACCATGGATTTGACCCCAAAACAGACAAAAGTATAGGGTGTAAATGGGATCACGCATTTGACCCCACAACAGACACAAATACAGGGTGTAAATGGGACCATGGATTTCATCACAAGTACAGGGTGTAAAGCAGACCATGGATTTGACCCCAAAACAGACAAAAGGATAGGGTGTAAATGGGACCATGCATTTGACCCCACAACAGACACAAATACAGGGTGTAAATGGGACCATGGATTTGATCACAAGTACAGGGTGTAAATGGGACCATGGATTTGATCACAAGTACAGGGTGTAAATCGGACCATGGATTTGATCACAAGTACAGGGTGTAAATGGGACCATGGATTTGATCACAAGTACAGGGAGTACATCGGACCATGGATTTGACCCCACAACAGACAAAAGTACAGGGTGTAAATGGGACCATAGATTTGACCCTAAAACTGATTTAAGTACAGGGTGTAAATGGAACCATGGATTCGACCCCAAAACAGACACAAATACAGGGTGTAAATGGGACAATGGATTTGATCACAAGTACAGGGTGTAAAGCAGACCTAGGATTTGACCCCACAACAGACATACGTACAGAGTGTAAATGGGACCATGCATTTGACCCCACAACAGACACAATACAGGGTGTAAATGGAACCATGGATTCGACCCCAAAACAGACATAAATACAGGGTGTAAATGGGACCATGGATTTGATCACAAGTACAGGGTGTAAAGCAGACCTAGGATTTGACCCCACAACAGACATACGTACAGAGTGTAAATGGGACCATGCATTTGACCCCACAACAGACACAAATACAGGGTGTAAATGGGACCATGGATTTGATCACAAGTACAGGGTGTAAATGGGACCATGGATTTGATCACAAGTACAGGGTGTAAATCGGACCATGGATTTGATCACAAGTACAGGGTGTAAATGAGACCATGGATTTGATCACAAGTGCAGGGAGTACATCGGACCGTGGATTTGACCCCACAACAGACAAAAGTACAGGGTGTAAATGGGACCAACGAATTGACCCTAAACAGACTCAAGTACAGGGTGTAAATGGGACCATAGATTTGACCCTAAAACAGATTTAAGTACAGGGTGTAAATGGAACCATGGATTTGACCCCACAGCATACACAAGTACAGGGTGTAAATGGGACCATGGATTTGATCACAAGTACAGGGTGTAAAGCAGACCATGGATTTGACCCCACAACAGACACATTTACAGGGTTAAATGGGACCATGGATTAGATCTCACAACAGACACAAGTACAGTGTGTAAATGGGACCAAGGATTTGATCACATATACAGGGTGTAAATCGGACCATGGATGATTTGATCACAAGTACAGGGTGTAAATGAGACTATGGATTTGATCACAAGTACAAGGTGTAAAGCAGACCATGGATTTGATCACAAGTACAAGGTGTAAAGCAGACCATGGATATGACCCCACAACAGACACAAGAACAGGGTGTAAATGGAACCATGGATTTGACCCCACAGCATACTCAAGTACAGGGTGTAAAGCAAATGGAATCATGGATTTGACCCCACAATAGACACTAGTACAGGATGTAAATAGGACCATGGATTTGACCCCACAACAAACACAAGTACAGGGTGTAAATGGGACCATGGATTTGATCCCACAACAGACACATACACCACGTATATCCCACAATAGACACAACAAGTACAGGGTGTAAATGGGACCAATGATTTGACCCCAAAACATACACACATTTAGAGTGTAAATGGGACCATAGATCTGACCCTAAAACAGACTAAAGTACAGGGTGTTAATGGGACCATACATTTGACCCCACAACAGACACAAGTACAGGGTTAAATGGGACCATGGATTAGATCTCACAACAGACACAAGTACAGTGTGTAAATGGGACCATGGATTTGATCACAAGTACAGGGTGTAAATTGGACCATGGATTTGATCACAAGTACAGGGTGTAAATCGGACCATGGATTTGAACCCACAACAGACACAAGTACTAGGTGTAAATGGGAGCATGAGTTTGACCCCACAACAGACACAAGTACAGGGTGTAAATGCGACCATGGATTAGATCTCACAACAGACCAAGTATAGGGTGTAAATGGGACCATGGATTTGATCACAGGTACAGGGTGTAAATGGAACCATGGTTTTGACCCCACAACACACACGAATACAGGGTGTAAATGGGACCATGGATTTGATCACAACTACAAGGTGTAAATGGGACCATGGATTTGACCCCGCAACATACTCAAGTACAGGGTGTACATGGGATCATAGATCTGTTTTGGGGTCAAATCCATGGTCCCATTTACTCCCTGTACGTGTGATCAAATCCATGGTCCCATTTACACCCAGCCTATACTTGTGATCAAATCCATGGTCCCATTTACACCCTATACTTGTGATCAAATCCATGGTCCCATTTACACCCTGTATTTGTATCTGTTTAGGGTCAATTCATTGGTCCCATTTACATCCTGTACTTTTGTCTGCAGACACAAGTGCTGGTGTAAATGGGATCATAGATTTGACCCTAAACAGACTCAAGTACAGGGTGTAAATGGGATCATGCATTTGACCCCAAACTACACAAGTACAGGATGTACATGTAAATGGACTATGGATTTGATCCCACAACGGGGACCATGGATATTATCCCACAACAGACACAAGTGCACGGTGTAAATGGGACCACCATCGTCACTGTACTAGCATAGATCTAGTAACCTTTCTCACGATCGTCGTATTCGCACCGCTCGAACTTCACGTCCGCCGATTGAAACTCTTATGATCTTGTCTTCAGTTGACGTCGCCATAAAGTTTATGTACGCAGAAGATAACGAAATAGGGATCGAATAGTATAACAACTGCATGTGAGTCCGACCGGGAGATGGATTCACGTATCCAGCGCAGAGTAGGTGTGGCTATAAGTTATCGAAGTGTCAGCCCACAGGAAGTAGTTGCATATTCATGTATTTGGTGCATGGAAGCGGGTCACGCACGTACAACGGCGCGATTCGAGCGGGAAACTTGTACCAACTTTGCGCCGCTGTATCTCCGTAACGGATGACATAAAAATTAACGAACAGAACAAATCGATAGGTATACGACCTCTCTATCTACAAACCGAATTTGAAGCGATTTGATTACTCCTACAGAAAGTTATGGCAGGTTTGAACCCACAGGGGTATCGGACGTTGCAATACTAGCACGGAGCAAGTGCAAGACCCCAAAAAGAGTTTTGCCATAGAGAAATGGTGTAGTATGAAGTGTTGAAAATAGGAAGTTGATAGCGTTAACCGTTCGGAAGATATAGCAATTCAAAAGAGAAGCATTTTTATAACATTATATATATATATACGAAGGGCCATTTTGTCGGAAACTGTCCCATATATATACAGTATTGTACTTGTTAGGCATACTCTAGATTATATCTCATGTGCAGTGCACATGAATCATCACAAGTGCATGTGTACATTACATTCTATGTCTAACCCTTCTCCCTTTCCTTCCCTTGTATCACTGTCCCTCACCCTCACACTTCTAATACCCAGGCTAGATATTAGTACAGTGAGCAGTAGCTGCTAAGGATGAAGAAGATTGATACATGTAGGTGCTTTATCTATGGATGATCAATGGTATACGTGTTGTACACTGTGTACACTAATCATGCACAGCATAACCTCATAACTGTGTGCATACATGTTATATGCTTTAAAAAAAATCTGAATGTTCATTGTGCTGGATAATATGTGTGAGAAAGGGGTTGCACTTGGACAAGTACTGACTGACACTTTGCACTACTTCTTGGACACGCACACGTTTGCCTTTGGCGAACACGAGACAAGAGCGCAGAGCTTTTTTTTTTCTCGAGAAATCCGCCAGGCCAACTGAAAAGAATTCTAATTTTACGTGTACCCCGGCAAGAGCTGAGACGGCTGCATTTTGTTTGCAAAAGAACCTGGACTAATTATTCACGGTTATTAACTTCCTTAATTAAATGCGTTTGTGCAACAATCAACGACAAAATGCTGATGCGAATCAAGCATATGTGATAAAAGTAAACTGTCCTTTCATTTTTACATGATATTGCGCATGCGCGTGATCACCTTGGCATGCATTATTCGAGACGCGAACGCTTACAAAGGAACGTTACGATCTACAGTGTGGTCAAATTCTCATCTGCCAAGTTATATTCAAATGGGAAACAATTTCTCCAAAAAGCAACCCGTTTCTCAGTCATCTGTTATCCAGTTACCGTCCCAGTCCGCCAGAGGCAAACGTGCCGTAAGTCATGAAGTCGTTAATTCTTTAGCCAATCAATTGCAAATGCAGTTCTTAGTAATACTGAAAAGCTGGTATCATAATACGAGTATGCACACGCAGTCACATACACATGCACACACACACACACACACGCACGCACACACACCGGCAAACAAACAAACAAACACACAAACACACACACACACACACACACACACACACACACACACACACACACACACACTCACACACACAATAACATACACAAATTGTCATACTTAATTCAGTAGTGTGATGTCGCTGGCGCGCGTTATAAGGCTTACCCCAACGTATATGGTGTTGAGAGATGTGCAATGTCTTGCGTAAAATTGTACTTTTAAAGCGTGCGCGTGTTGCTTGACGGAGATATTTTTTTGGCAGAGAAAAGGACTTGATGGTTTAAAAAGGGCTTTTGAACGCTTGTTGTGTATGGTGAGTAAATTACAATAACAAAATCCGTGCATACATGTCTCATCGTTGGTTCGTTATATTGCAGCGGGGAACGACAGATGTAATGCCTTCATCAATGGCGATGCTTGAAGAGATCCGTGGTGCAGTGGACACACAGGTTGATGTTATGCCTGCAGTGGTATGTCGGTTAATTGTCTCAATAACACTCTAAAGACGCATGCCCAAATCCATAGTAACGCATACGTAGAGTTACACGGGTGCAGTGTATAGAAATGATTACTAAAGATACATGTTATATAGGTGGAAATCACTGACAGCACTGTCACTGCCCTTCATATACAGGTATGCGTTTGGGGACGTATGAGACATCTTTAGCCATGCAATTAAATCTCACTGACTTGCATTTCAGGATGCCAGTCATGCCACCCATGTTGCAAGAAGAGAAACTTTGCTTAAGGTATTAGCACTACATATATCATGTACATGTAGGTGTCACTTAAATCATTATTGTAATCATCTCATGCAATACGTAACAGGTGCCTTTAGAAGATTCGTATTCTGACATGGAATTTGAAAGGGTAAGTTCAAATGCTGAAAGCGAAGGTTTTTAAGGACTGAGGAAATGAATGTGAAATTTGCTGCACTTTTCAGTCTGTGAATGACATGATGGGGAATATAACTGCAGAAACGTCTGTGCAGCAACATATTACCCGTGTAAAAGAGGTATGCTGTTTGATTTGGCTTGAGAGTTGAGCTTTCCATGTAGTCTGCAAGTTAGTGGTACATGTATGTTGGTTGTCTCATTTCAAATTGACGCTGTAAACTCACATGTGAAATCCATCATTATGCATGTGTGTAGAGTCAGTGTATAAATTTGATATAAAGTTTATGTATACATGTAAGGTGGAAATCACTGGCAGTGCTGCAGTGGCCTTGGAGATACAGGTAAGTGTTTAGGGGTGTATGAGACCAAGTAAATCTATTACTGACTTGCATTTCAGGATGCTACCAATGTTGAAAGAAGAGAAACGCTTCTTAAGGTATTAGCACTGCACATATCAGTTATTGTAATCATCTCATACAATATTTCACAGGTGCCTTCAGATGTTTTGTATTCTGACGTCGAATTTGAAGGGGTATGTTCAAATACTGCAAGCAATTAATGGTATGCAAAAACTGAGTATATGAGTGAGAAATTTCCTGCACTTTTCAGACTGTGTATGACATTATGGGGAATACAAAGGCAGAAACTTTGGTGCAGCAAAATACTAGCTGTGGAAACAAGGTATCTTGCTGGATGTTAATAGGCAATTTTAAAATTTCAATGATATTTGTAAGCATTAGATTTCGCTTTTTAAATCAAGTTTTTATAAATGACATTCCTCACAATGTTAAAATCATGCATGAAGAAAATTCTGCAATAGTGGTATTAATTTGCATATCTTTGTAATAATATTCTGTGCATATATACATGCTTGTACGCATGAACTACTGTAATGTGTGACACAAATTTCATTTGTAACTTTGTAGGATGATATGTTGTGCAATATGGAAAATTCTGCTCAAGAAGAGAATGCTTTGTTCAACAATGTGTACATTGGCGATGCGATGCATGCTGCATGTCAAGATTTCAAAAGTATTCATGAATCATTCCCTAAGGTCAGTGTATATACAATGATACAATTCTAATACATTTATAAATTCAGATGTATACTACTCCATCAAATGAGGTAAGATATTCGGTAAGGTGTAAAAGATATATTTTATTTTGTATTATAAAGCAGCTAACGGTCAGTGGTGTGGAGTGCCCTGTTCAGGCCATAGACTCAGTAACATCATATGAAGTAGGGTCTTGCAAATGTGTACCACAATAGTCTAATCAATTATTCTTATTTAAGCCCGTGAAAGAAAGCACCACAGTACCAACATCGGTGGTTTCAAAAATGGCACAGGAGGATGGAATCTACATATATGTTGAACAACATTTACCTGCAATTAATGAAAGAATTGAAAAGCACAATGTTGCCTTGAAGACAGTGTCACTGAGTGCAGCAATCTGCTCTGGAGTGGTCGTTGTAAAGGATAGCAAGGCAGCAGCTGCAGGGTCAGTGGTCATTCGCTGGACCAATGATTACTGGAAAAATATTAACAACACTACAGCTGTCAGGTGCCAAGGAGAAGAATTTCAATTTTCCTTCAGTACAATTCCGGGTAGTGCTATTTTAATGGCAATTCAATTTTGCTCGTCAAGTGAAGAACACTGGGATAATAATGACTACAAAGACTATATGTTTCAAATGCCTGTTTAAGTGTAGTGCATAATGTATGTATGCATGAAATTGCCTGGTACATGTACATGTACTGACAAATAAAACCGATTAAACTAATGTTGTGTAGGTAGACTATCGGAAGTTATTACTTGAGACAGCCTCTCAGAAAATGGCCCTTCGCATGTATCGAGAGTTAAGTTTCATATAGGATTTGTTGAAAGGTCCTAAAAGCGTGCTGCTACAGGACAAGAGACATATACATTTATAAATTATTCCGTGAGAGAAAACCTTTGAACGTTGACTGGATGCTACGGCCATAAACCTGAGTAGCCACTAATATAATTTTTTTTAATGAATGAAACAAGGTTAAAAAAACATCTCTGAGAAAGTTTGTGGCATATAGGATTTGAAGGCAAAAGGAAGGGAAAAACTCCGAATAAGGGATAAACGATGATAGAAAAAACCTATTTAGCTGTACGTACTACAAAAGTGATAAATACAGGGCTATTCAATTTTTTGCCGCTAACATCGTTGATCCTTTGTTCCCGATGTCATAGTCGTCAATGACTCACCTAAATTTTGATTCCCCAGTCATTCACGCCTAGGCATATATGACTCCCCCCTGATAAAAGAGACTCCGCAGAGTTATTATAACCTAAGTCATAATTAACTCCCCAGTCAATTTTGCTGATTGTCGTGTCATGTGCCTAGACAAAATTGCCTCCGGTTTTTGGAACTGGTTATTAATATAGCCTTTGGTATAAATAACTTGCTTCAGTTAGGCCATTTGTCGGAGGGTGGTACACTGAGAAATGTTTTCATGCATGGGTGTGAGTTAGATGAAAGAGCTACTCAGGCTCTTTAACTTTATATGAACAAACTCTCTGCCTTGTTCCGAAATTATAACTTCCCAGCACCCGAACTTAATGCATATATAACCGGATATCTGCACATGATGCATGCAATCTTCCATATTTCATTTGTGGCAAGGGGGATGAGAAGGTCATGCCATCAGACATGCCAGCAAAAAATTCTGTCAGAGACGCGAAGTTCTTCTGTTGCGAGGATTTCAGTGCTATAAAAAATGCATAGCTCTTTTGCTGTAATCCTGAGCTTTTTTAAATGCAGATATTGTAAGAAATGTTTTAATTTTTTGATTTTCTCAGACCCAGTCAGTATGCTCGCCTGACCACTGTTCAACTGCTTCCTGCGTGTCTGTTTCTCCGCTTACAAGTGTTCAGTGAAAACGCGTCAAACTCGAGATACATATGTTAGGCACAGCGGAATCCTTGATTTTAGACCGTAAAATCCTAGACGTCAGAAGAAAATTTTTCTGTTTGCAATTTTAAAAATATTTATTGACACCATTTGGTAAATACGATCTGGTAGCTTCATTGTGCTTCGTTGTGGCTTACTATGCATTCAGAACGACTGCCGAATGCGTGAGCAATAGACCAGACTAGTTTTTAAGTTTTAAAACACGCACCGTATTTATTAAGTGTTGTTCAAATCGAATATAGTTTTCTGGCCACGATTTTCTACTCCAAAACGCTGCGTCCCCTCCACGGTAAGTATTCTCCCCTCTAGATAATTCATCCTTCTATCTTTCTACGAAGTTTCATAAAGATTTGACGAAGCGCAGGGTACCTTCTACGATGCGCCAGTTACTGAACATCTTTGGACCGATACATCAAATGGTACTATACACCAGGATCTACAGAAACATTATTTTTTATAACTTAGATCATAACTTTTGGGTTTGGATCACTAAAAATGTCGGAATTTCTATCTGACACTGAATTTTCAGGGTCAAAACATTAAGGTATCGTCAGGTTAAGGTTTTTGGCTTACAACTCAACAAATAGTTCGACTTAAGAGCTACTTTTTGTTGCACAGATAGCTCATTGTAGTAGCTTTGTATATGGAATGTTTGAACTCTTAACTCCAATTCGTTGTGAAGTTAGGATTGTTTTTATAAGGTTTTTGATATGAGTGCTGCTTAGCATCATTACGGCCGAATTAATTCGACTTAAGAGATGAAAATCATGTCATGCTATTCAGAGGTCCCTAAAGTAACCATATAATTTTTAATAATTTATTGGACTTTTGCTAACCATACTAAACATTGCTATAAAGGCAGAAAAGCTTAAAATTTTAAGAAATTGTATTTATTGTTAGGATTCTTCAGTAAATGTATTTGATTACGTGACGTCACTGAGGGTGTGCGTACTGCAGATAGCCAGTTATCCGCGTCAAACGCCACGGGTTCTTTACAGAAATCAGAACCAATGCAGCTTGGCATCCCAGATGGACCATTCTCGAAAGATCGTGGTATGACGAGTCTATTAGCGTAAGATCTCAGAGAGGAGGCAAAAGCATGGTGCTTGTAGAACTCGTTAAACGAATCAGAATTTCAGCTGACGCTTATGATCGACATAGATTGCAGCAATATAATAATATATACATGCATATATAATCAACAATGTTGATATCAACCGCATAGCTGCATGCACTGGTACTGCAACGAGTACAATAGTCAGCCAGGTGAGGGCCTTTATACATAGTATACCACCATTAAAATACGTTCTACTATGGTTTTCAAGTGTAACGTAGCTGTGAATGATTATAGTTACATGCTTATAGCCTCATAAGATGACTATACATCTTGCAAAATATATACTATATGACAATTCCACAGGAGCAGCAAACCTTCATTTCCAGAGTATTTGCTAATTTAACTTCTCTGCAAGGTGCATGTAAATTTCACCAACGTACTATACGATGGGCAGATAACTCATAAAGCAAGTTACCAAAACAAAAAGTAAAATATTGAATGATGGATGAATCTGAAGAATAATTAATTGATGGTCATTGACATGCTCGTGGACTATTTAATTGGTGATTTAGTGTTTGTGGCCAATGAAAATAATATTCTTCAATGCTAAATGATATTGTGCTCAAGTGTATGCATACTAGTCAGTTTTTTGTTCACAATTTAAAAATATACATGTGATGAATTTTAGTTAAAAACCTTCTAAAAGTCTTAAAAAAGTCAGAACCACTTATATGCAATGTTTGGAATTAATATCTTACGGAATGGCAAGGTTATGCTTTATTGATCCTCAACCGTCACAGTTTTTATTGCGATTACGCATTGACCGCTGTACTAAAAAAGTTGTCACTTTGGCGTTACATATCTCCGGTGCTAAATATGCTACGGTGACGCATAAAGTACTGTTAAACGCAGCTTTTTTTGCTCTTTCTAACGATAATAATAATATAATCTTTTGAGCATTTTTAAAAAAATTCCGCAGTGCCTACATATGTAGAGGAGTCCTATACCTATCGTTGGCGTCCGCTAATATATTTCCAGGGGTGGGCAACTTAGACCCATCGATCCGCTACTGCCCCTAAACCGCGAATCAGTTGTTCTTGCATTTTTACATGATATTGCATGCGCATGCGCGTGATCACCTTGGCATGCATTATTCGAGACGCGAACGCTTACAAAGGAACGTTACGATCTACAGTGTGGTCAAATTCTCATCTGCCAAGTTATATTCAAATGGGAAACAATTTCTCCAAAAAGCAACCCGTTTCTCAGTCATCTGTTATCCAGTTACCGTCCCAGTCCGCCAGAGGCAAACGTGCCGTAAGTCATGAAGTCGTTAATTCTTATTAGCCAATCAATTGCAAATGCAGTTCTTAGTCATAATACGAGTATGCACACGCAGTCACATACACATGCACACACACACACACACACACACACACACACGCACGCACACACACATACACATGCACACACACCGGCAAACAAACAAACAAACAAACACACACACACACACACACACACACACACACACACACACACACACACACACACACACACACTCACACACACAATAACATACACAAATTGTCATACTTAATTCAGTAGTGTGATGTCGCTGGCGCGCGTTATAAGGCTTACCCCAACGTATATGGTGTTGAGAGATGTGCAATGTCTTGCGTAAAATTGTACTTTTAAAGCGTGCGCGTGTTGCTTGACGGAGATATTTTTTTGGCAGAGAAAAGGACTTGATGGTTTAAAAAGGGCTTTTGAACGCTTGTTGTGTATGGTGAGTAAATTACAATAACAAAATCCGTGCATACATGTCTCATCGTTGGTTCGTTATATTGCAGCGGGGAACGACAGATGTAATGCCTTCATCAATGGCGATGCTTGAAGAGATCCGTGGTGCAGTGGACACACAGGTTGATGTTATGCCTGCAGTGGTATGTCGGTTAATTGTCTCAATAACACTCTAAAGACGCATGCCCAAATCCATAGTAACGCATACGTAGAGTTACACGGGTGCAGTGTATAGAAATTATTGCTAAAGGTGGTATACATGTTACATAGGTGGAAATCACTGACAGCACTGTCACTGCCCTTGACATACAGGTATGCGTTTGGGGACGTATGAGACATCTTTAGCCATGCAATTAAATCTCACTGACTTGCATTTCAGGATGCCAGTCATGCCACCCATGTTGCAAGAAGGGAAACTTTGCTTAAGGTATTAGCACTACATATATCATGTACATGTAGGTGTCACTTAAATCATTATTGTTATCAACTCATGCAATGCGTAACAGGTGCCTTTAGAAGATTCGTATTCTGACATGGAATTTGAAAGGGTAAGTTCAAAGGCTGAAAGCAAAGGTGTTTAAGGACTGAGGAAATGAATGTGAAATTTGCTGCACTTTTCAGTCTGTGAATGACATGATGGGGAATATAGCTGCAGAAACTTCTGTGCAGCAACATACTACCTGTGTAAAAGAGGTATGCTGTTTGATTTGACTTGAGAGCCGGTTGAGCTTTCCATGTAGTCTGTAAGTTAGTGGTACATGTATATTGGTTCTCTCATTTCAAATTGATGCAGTAAACTCTCATGTGCAAATCCAGCATTATGCATGTTTGTAGAGTCAGTGTAAAAATTAGATAGATCTATAACGTTTATGTATACATGTTAGGTGGACATCACTGGCAGTGCTGCAGTGGCCTTGGAGATACAGGTAAGTGTTTAGGGACGTGTGCATGAGACCAAGTAAATGTATTACTGACTTGCATTTTTAGGATGCTATCAATGTTGAAAGAAGAGAAAGTCTTCTTAAGGTATTAGCACTGCATATATTATTGTAGTCATCTCATACAATATTTCACAGGTGCCTTCAGATGTTTTGTATTCTGACGTCGAATTTGAAGGGGTATGTTCAAATACTGCAAGCAATGGTATGCAAGAAATGAGTAAATTTCCTGCACTTTTCAGACTGTGTATGACATTATGGTGAATACAAAGGCAGAAACTTTGGTGCAGCAAAATACTAGTTGTGGAAACAAGGTATGTTGCTGGATGTTAATAGGCAATTTAAAAATTTTCAGACAATGATATACTTGTAAGCATTAGATTTCGCTTTTTAAATCAAGTTTTTAAAATGTCATTCCTCACAATGTTAAAATAATAAATGAAGAAAATTCTGCAATAGTGGTATTCATTTGCATACATGTATACATGCTTGTATATGTAATGTATGACACAAATTTCATTTGTAACTTTGCAGGATGATATGTTGTGCAATATGGAAAATTCTTCACAAGAAGAGAATGCTTGGGTCAGCAATGTGTACATTGGTGATGCGATGCATGATGCATGTCAAGATTTCAAAAGTATCAATGAATCACTACCTAAGGTCAGTGTATATACAATGATACAATTCTAATACATTTATATATTCAGATGTATTCTACTCCATCAAATGAGGTAAGATTTTCGGTAAGGTGTAAAAGATACATTTTATTTTGTATTATAAAGCAGCTAACGGTCAGTGGTCTGGAGTGCCCTGTTCAGGCCATAGACTCAGTAACATCATATGAAGTAGGGTCTTGCAAATGTGTACCACAGCAGTCTAATCAATTATTCTTATTTAAGCCCGTGAAAGAAAGCACATGTACAGTACCAACATCGGTGGTTTCTAAAATAGCTCAGGAGGATGGCATCTACGTATATGTTGAACAACATTTGCCTGCAATTAATGAAAGAATTGAAAAGCACAATGTTGCCTTGAAGACGGTGTCACTGAGTGCAGCAATCTGCTCTGGAGTGGTCGTTGTAAAGGATAGCAAGGCGGCTACGGGGTCGGTGGTCGTTCGCTGGACCAATGATTACTGGAAAAATATTCATAACACTTCAGCTGTCAGGTGCCAAGGAGAAGAATTTCAATTTTCCTTCAGTACAATTCCAGGTAGTGTTATTTTAATGGCAATTCAATTTTGCTCTTCAGGTGAAGAACACTGGGATAATAATGACTACAAAGACTATATGTTTCAAATGCCTGTTTAATTAAGTGTATCGGAGTGTACATGTATGAAATTGCCTGGTACTGACAAAATAAACTGATGTTGTGTATGTAGACTATCGGAAGGCTATATAATTATCATTTGAGACAGCCTCTGAGAAAAGGGCCCTTCGCATGTATCGAGAGTTAACTTTCATAATTATAGGATTTGTCGAAAGGTTCTAAAAGCGTGCTGCTCGGCGCGTATTTCTCAAGAAATGAAAGCATGGCACTCTCGTCACTTGTTTATACTTTTTTAGTCCTCGAAGGCCTGACACCGGGACGGTAACTGGATAATAGATGGGTTGCTTTAAATATAACTTGGCAGATGAGAATTTGACCACACTGTAGATCGTAAGTTGAATTTCGTAACAATGCCAAGCCCAAGGTGATCATGCGTATGTATACAGTATCATAATTTTTTTATATTTAATCTCATCGTGATTCCAAGAACAATGAATTTATTTGTATCATATGCTTGAATCGTCTTAGCATTTTGTCGTTAATTGTGCACATCACAAACGCATTTTATTTAACGGTGTTAATAACCATGAAGAATTAGTCGCGGTGCAAACGACGCGCAGAAAATAAGCTCCATTACAACCTAAACAGAACTAAATGCAGTCATCTCTTGAGAACACATAAAAATTGATTTTTTTTCAGTTGGCCTGGCTGGTTTTTCGAGAAAAAAAATTTCAGCCCTCTTTTCTCTCGTAATAGGTGCATGTGAATGCTACAATTATATACTGTTTTAGATGCCTGACCGAAATATCAACTCACAGTGATCTTACGTTGTACGAATAAAGGAGGATAAGCTACATTCCAGAGCCACGTAGTAACTAGGGTTCGGTTGTCAGTGTCCAACTTTTCAATTCAACGAAACAGCTGGCCACAATGTCGGGTCAATGAAGTGTCACATGTACATGTATAGAGTGCCAAGAAAAAGCGTTGAATGTTGCAGACTGATGTCGTGAATGGGTTCACTATACCAGTGTCGCTACCAATAAAGCAATTTTGCTAGCATTATCTGAAAACGATGAGATTATGATGAGCATGACAAGATAAATATACTCTAGCTAGCTACATTAGGAAAAGAACAACTGAAATATTACAAAGTTTATCAGCTGTGTTCTCTATAATAGCAGATGAGGTTACTGATAAGCATGCTACCTGTAATAAAGAGATTTTGGCTGTCTGCTTGGGATTCGTACGTATCATATGGTGAAATCCAGGAGCTATTCTTTGACGGAGCCCATTTAGCTGGAGCTATTGTACAAAGCGTAAAGAGTAATAACATCAATATTTTGAAGTGCAGAGGACAAGCATGTGATGGTGCTTCAGCAATGGCGTCAGAAAAGGTTGGCGAACAGGCTAGAATAATAATAACCATTTTGTCGCGAAAAAGAGCTAGTTTTGTGGGCAGGCTTGTCAGGTCCAGCAAGGGATATCGGTGGTGCTGTAAATAAGCAACATTCTACACAGTCGTTTATATTAAAGCCGAGATAATAAATTTGTAGGGCAGTAGCCTTTGTTTAGTGGTATATAGCATCCTTAGTGTATGCGCGGTTCTTTATTATTTTAACGGGCACTTTTTACATTGTATAACACTTTTAAAAAATAATTAACTATAGATCGAATGCCTAAAGTGAAAAAAAAAAACAGTACGAAGAAATTCACACACTCTGGCGTTAGTGGCGTACACTCCTGTGCGCCTCTGTCTTTACCGTTGGTCTCATCAAGCTCTGAAGCAGCCATGGCAATCATCATGCGAAACGAGGATAGCGACATATTAAATTAATTTTTGCGGGTTAATGTTAACAACCCTTGGTTTAACTGAACTGTACGTGTGTAGCGGCAACCTTACAACCGCCATTGATCAGCGTGTGGGTTGTGTATGCTGTTTGTACAAATAATGTTACATAACACCAATCGCCGCATACATGACTCATCTGACTGGCCTCTTCTGGAGGAACGGTAGGGATGACGCCAAGACAGGAAAGTCAAGACTCTAAATCAGTGATATACACCCCTCTGGCTGCATGGTGTCACATAATTTCAATAAACGATCTCTGCCAGTGGTGTACTACAAGTCTACAACAAATTACGTATCTTTATTTTTTTATTTTTATTTTTTTTAAAGAATTGTGCCATTGGAATTCCTGCAATTCTGCTTGATTTTCATTGATTTCATAGTTTTGTAAATGTCGTTACTATTTGCCTAGTAATTGAAACTGTTTCTCGAGAACTACCAAACACCACACTTGCACCATGCACAAAGACCCTATTGCACTAGTGACTCCAGTTTTGCACTGCTAAATGCTACAGCAATAGCCTAAAAATGTAGTTGCCGTTGACACTGATAATATTGACATGCTCATGTCAATAATTCTGGTTGCCGGAGTATTGAAATGTGCTTTCCGTTTCACTCCGCTGCTTTGGTGACATGCTTCTCCGCCCGTTCGTTGACTGCTGCCCCACAATCTGAAACTGCACTTGCTCCCCATTCACTGACAGCTGCTCCCCATTCACTGACAGCTGCTCCCCATTCACCGACAGCTACTCCACCTTCGCGCACTTGCGCCTGTGCAGGACGACACTCGTGATGCACCACATGACCGCCGCCCCAACCAAAATGATGACGACGACGAGTGCAATGGAGATGACGATGTAAGTGCTGGGGGGGGAGGGAGGTGGAGCCAGGGCTGTTGGCGCCGGAGGGGTGTGTGGTTGAAGCTGTGGTTGGACCTGTGTGTGAGCAACACAAAGGTAGAAGCATTAATTGTGTTTGTGTGTGTGTGTGTGTGTGTGTGTGTGTGTGTGTGTGTGTGTGTGTGTGTGTGTGTGTGTGTGTGTGTGTGTGTGTGTGTTGCATGCATTGATGTGTGTGTGTGTTTCACAAACTCACAGTTAAGTTAGTCACTTTTGTCATCACAGTCAGGTATACCACACCTGTACATTTGGTTTAAACAAACCAGCACCCCCTTCTGGTAAACATTTGAAATATAAAGGGTCTGGGCACCCACACAGTAGGGGTGACTCATCCGATTTATCGTTACAGTTATTAACTCCATTGCAAAACAGACTGCGCAGAATACATTGCTGGCTTCATTTGAACAAAGTTTTAAACCACTGGCATCTGGCAGGGGTGTGCGCAGGATTTTATAAAGGGGAGTTACGGCAGTGCGGTTACCGGGGGTTGGGGGGGGGGGGGGGGGGGGGGTATATAAAATGACACAGGAATGGAAGACCTATAATGCGGGCCAAATACGAGCGGGGGGGGGGGGGGGGGGGAGGGGGGGTTCCCCTTGCGTTAGGCCAAACACGAGTGGGAGACCCTTGCGTTTCACCCCATACGAGCGGTGTTAAGGTCCCTCCCACGGTGCCATTCTTCACTACTGGTTACATATTTACATGTACCTTGCACACATATTAACAAAAAAAAAATCAGAGCCAAAAGGGGGGTTCACCCGAACCCCCTCGAAACCCTCCTGCGTACGCCCCTGTCTGGCATCTTTGAACAAGGGCGGGTGGTTGGAGGCCAGGAGAAGAAAATGGGGAAAACAATGATTCAGTTGAGCATTAGCATTTTGATTATAACTATTCCAATCCACAGATGAGAATACATCATGTATCAAGTCTGAAATGCACTGGTGATCAAGAATTTGCATGCACATCAAATATGAAGTCCTATCAGTAAGGGTTAAAAGTTTGGAAGGGAGTGTGTGTGTGTGTGTGTGTGTGTGTGTGTGTGTGTGCGCGCGCGCGCGCATGTGTCTTTAAATGCAAATTGTGATAGATGTAAATTTGACTTCATCCCTATCAATTATGTGCACTTTAAAGGTATACACTAGTTATATACAGTAGTTTGCCTTCTCGTATGATATGCCCATAATGGGAGAGGTAGAAAGGATTGGGGAGAGGTGTGGTGATGGTTCCCAGCACACCAGATTGGTTAGCTATTGTGTAGCACTGAAGCCGGCTCACCTGAGCAAACCGTTGAAGATGTAAGGGTCTTGTAGGCGGGGCCTGTACACTTTGGCGTGGCAGGTGCGTTGTTGTCATAGAGACAGATGTCACTGCAAGGCATTGAGTCACAGGGCAAGGTGGTACAGGTTTTGGCTACCAAAGGAGGGGGAGGAGGGGAAGACCTCATATACAAGTACACATACATTCATGTACTTGTACATGAACACACACACACACATACATAGATGTATATGTACATGCATGGCACACATGCCAAGCGATATACGCGACGTACACATGTACCTGTACATACCAAATACACATACACACATGTACTGCACAGTGCCTCTGTCTCCATTGAAAAAAATAGTAATAATGGCTTGGTGTTTAAACATGCATACATGTTGTACATGTATCTCTGTACTCTCCAACACTTGTACATATGTATCATGTTGGACTAATTATTCCTTTATCATTCTTTTCCCGAAGTGTTGAACAGGTCACGCAGAGGGATTAGTGACTACGGAGATATGCTCATTTAAAAACAAACCCCCTTTTCGATGGGTTTTATATGCAGTGCTGACCACTGTAAGGTGATGGGTTTTATATGCAGTGCTGACCACTCTAAGGTGATGGGTTTTATATGCAGTGCTGACCACTCTAAGGTGATGGGTTTTATATGCAGTGCTGACCACTGTAAGGTGATGGGTTTTATATGCAGTGCTGACCACTCTAAGGTGATGGGTTTTATATGCAGTGCTGATCACTCTAAGGTGATGGGTTTTATATGCAGCTGACCACTCTAAGGTGATGGGTTTTATATGCAGTGCTGACCACTCTAAGGTATGGAACGCCGTTTAGGTCAAAATTCATCGTTTCTATTCGGCAGCAAACCTCAATCGATGAATGGCAGTCATTGCAAAAATGACGTCGATGATCTTCGATCGATCGCTTTTTCACGTCGATCAAACGCAATCGCGGTTACATATACTTCGATAGAAATCGATCGAGGTCAAAACTACGTCCATGCGTTTGGATCGAGTGCTAATTTTGTTCGATGGAACGTCGCACTAGACATATCGACACAAGTCGGGTATCCATTAACTTAAAAATTTATTCTACTTTTTCGACGCCAAACTCGTATCGACGGAACTGTATCGGTGTATAGATCACGTCGGTACAATCCAATTGCTCTCTTTTTCGCATCGATAGAACACAATCGAGGTGCTTAATAGAAAGTTCTCCCTCTGACAATTGAGTCATAAAGATACGGTATATTATGCAATAGCTTCAGCATCATGCACCAAGTCCCAGGCCAACTCTGGCCCCCAGTCTGTATGGCAGACTCAACTTAATAATTATAATTATTATGTCTGAGCAAATTGCTGGGTCTCCGGCAGAGACAGCCATCCACAACTTCCCTAAATGAACTATATTGCCGTCTGTCGATTGCACTAATGAGGCAGAATGCTTAGACGCTGCTGGCCCACGCACTTTGCCTGCCGTGGCCCGTGAATGTTAGTTCGATCGGTATTGTTTGTGTTAGTGTGTTAAATTTGTGTACTCTATTATGTATTCAAGCGGCCGTATGAAATTTTATATGTCTATAAAATAACGAATAATAAAAAATTATTGTAATAATAATACTCATTTCAATTTATGTTATTTGATATTTGAAATAATACATTACGTACACGACTCACAAGCACAAAAAACTAACTCAGGCTACGCTACACTACACTACACTACACACAAATGTCCTAAAGAACTACTACTCTGCCCATGATGGCCCTGGATAGAGAAACTATTAAGCATGCAGTTCAGTCCTCAGGTGGTTCGGACTGATCATCACTGATATGAATGAAGTAATCAGTACTTTTTGTGATATTTATTAGTTTATAGTCATGTGCGCCTTGCACAAAGTTGTCAAAGGAAGGTGTAACACTTAATTGGGGGTGTCAGTGTGTACGTTTATTTCATGGGCAAAGCGTTATTACTTTTGCAGCATTGCGAGAAATTTCGGACGCTCATTAGCAATTCCTGGCCAATTTTGCCAACGTCCGTCACATTTCCCGCGCACGCGTCCATAGAAATGTATGGGATAAGGTTTATTTTTGTATGCCATATATCAGAGAAAGCCGCTAGTAAAGTTATAATGGATTGAAATGATAGATAGCATAAACACCTATCACTCTACATGATTGGTGTAATTTTTAGCCCCTTCCACTGGGTTCCTCATAAGAATTAGTACATTCCCATAGAGATGTATGGGAAATTGCTTTTTTTATAATGATTTTTCATCACTATTCTTCTTTTTGCTCTGAACTGAAGATAGGAAGTTAGTTATAACTATTTCAGAAGATACTAAAATGATCAAGGCAACTTTCTATTAAGCTTATATGCCCATAGGCAACTTTCCCTGGGTTCCTGGGGCACTTTTGGTCATCAGGGTACAAGTATCTAGTTTGGTTGTAAAATAATTAAAAACCGCCCGGATGACAATCAGTAAAACTATGGCGTTCAGTTCTGGCCCAGTTGGAAGTAACAAACTCCACTGCGCGCAAATGCGGTATGTTCTTTGTTTGGGTTTTCGTTGGCGTGGGATACTATAGAGCTTCTAAGTCCTAGCTAGGCCGTTTCAAGATTATGGTCTGTCAAACGCGGAGTGGTCTATGTCTACCCGATGGACATTAAACGTTACTACGTGTGTATTTCAGGAAAACTAAGGCATCACAGAGACTTATGGCTAAGTAAGGCCCTATAACTTTCTATATTCGACCACGTGATATGGCGCTATGAGTATGACAGCTGGGAAACGTACATTTTCTGTTGCTACGTTTTCAAAAGGGTGCGTGCATATCCACATTTGTAAATGCTATCGTTCTATATAGAATTTGAAGCGGACAAGCGAAACAGTGATACGGGACAAAGACAAGCCGTATAAGGATATGTGCCCAATAATATCATTGTGCGAGGCAATGATGTTACTACGTAACTATTCTTTTTAGCTCCGGTCCCTCGCCCAGTGGCGGATGTAGTCAACGCGCGATCTTTTCGTCCGGATTACTGAGTGGTTTCATGTATGAGCTGACAACGACCCTCCAGATGGAACCACTCTATGGCAACACCTCATTAAAAGGTCTTCCGTGATCCACCACTAACTGGCTGTAACTGCCCTCATATCCCAGGTATGTGGATTTCCCTATAGTACCTCATAAAGCACATGAACATGTGATTCCATATAGGTGTCATGTGATACATAAACACACACACACACATACACACACACACACACACATGCACATGCACACACACACACACACACACACACACACACACACACACACACACACACACACACACACACTGAGCATGTTATCTCATTGCAGTACAGTCTGCTGCTATGCAATGCTCTGGGTGGAGGGAGGTAGCCTTGTGAGATAGCCTTGTGGAGGTAGAGGAGAGAGCCTTGTGAAGGTGCATGGATGGGAGGTATCCTTGTGGAACAAGAGTAAGCTTAGGTTGGGACAATTTTAAGGGAAAGATCCCTTCTCCCCTAGAGATGAGGAATTTGATAGCGCGTCCCAGATGCAGCCACTGCATGGGATATGAATCAAATTAAGTAAGATGTAAAGGTCTATAAAACTGAGAAGGAAATACGTGTTACATGCATGTAGATGTACATGTAGGACCAATTTAAAGTGACTACAATTGTCCACCTTTACCTTCTGAGGCTGAGGGTTTGGTTGTACACACAGGACAGTCACCAGTTGTCTGCCAGGAGAGGAGGCTTACCTACATGACCACCTGGTATGGACCAGGGAGGACTGGACTCAAAGTTTTGCATCTCATGGACTGTGCCAGCCACCCTTCCAACATGCACCTGGTGAAAGCACTTCAGCAACAACTCAAATGGAAGGCTTTGTGTGGTCTAGCTATATGTACATGGCTCTGCAAATGTAGGTAATTGATGTAACAGTTATGGTGTGGCATTTATATTTATTTGGTTATCTGTATGTGTGTGTGATAATTGTGGAAGGTTCAAGAAGGGCTGGTATTAACAGAATGTACATTGTAGCTGACTCAATGTCTTTGTGGTCACCTGTATTTAATTAGGGTGGTGGCATGTGGTGATTTGTGTAAACGTTTCACATGCATGGTAGTACATACATGTAGTTCTACTTAGCTGTACCTTCATGCCATTGATCTGTTCATTAATGACATATCATGCAGAGCTGCATCATGGCATCCTTTTCTGTGCCATTGCTTAGTATTTGTAGGGGCAAATTACACAGACAGGTGCATGTATGTGATCTACTTATAAGTTATAACCACTCTCCGAGTACGTTTACGGCCGTTCATCCTTGTTGTATACCTTCCGGCAGAGTTGGATAGAAATACTACAGGACAGCGTATACGTAGCAGAGCAGCTGCGTATATTGGGTCTGGGAACGAGACTGCTATGGAAGTGACCTTGGCTACCCATTGATGATCGACGATTAGGATATACATATACATAACAGGACACAGTGGAAGGTCCAGCTGGGAGTATCCGCCGCCCATGCATATGTGAATCCTTTAGCTAGTGGAAGGCAATGTCCTTAATTAACACACCTCCACGAGAACTTCTAGTATGGTATCAAAAACATGCCAGTCGTGCTGATAAACGTCAGAGCGATGCAAATGCAGATATATATATAGGGACGGAATCGCCCGTGCATCTTAACCGCTAAACGAGCTGGGTACTCTCGTAGTGACACCTATATTATACGGGCTATATATCATTATGTGGTAGCTACTCCACAGCAGCCGCTCTATCAGCTCGACCTTCGCGTTTTGGGGGTTTCAAGCCTACATGTATATAGTAATACTAGATTACTTCCAACATGCGTCCCTCGTTCACAGTCCAATCGAAGTTCGATGGCTAGCAAGACTAGCGTATACCAAGAATTATTGATAGCGATCGAGTGTAGAGCTATTATATCCACAATACTAATCAGACGGGTACAAATATAGGCTTGATACCCAACCCTCCGTCAAAAGGCTAGCCATGCAAGTCTCGTTCCCAGACCCTATTTATTGAGAAACAAGTAAATGTTTACCTTGTTTCTCAATAAATAGGGTCTGGGAACGAGACTAAGCTATGCACAAATGGATCAAAATGATTAAATAACATATCACGTGACCTCCAGACTGTATTCAGTGGCAGGGCACGAGGACAACTAAGTTGCGCATGCGTATGCTTAGATCACTAAAATCGACGATAGCTTTAGTTCGGAAGGATTTCATGTAACAGCGATGGCTATTCCTAACTTTCCTGCCATGCAGACATACAATTAACGTATTACAAGACAATGATAATAATATATTTTAATAAATTAATTAGCTGTTTTAATAACGTGATAAATCTCTAAAGTACCTAATGAGTTTAATGGTGCAATCAGATTTTTAAAATCACAATTGAAAGCTGAGTTATGCAATGATGTCCACAATTTCTTGACATGGTACATCCAAAACATGTTTTTATAACAAAGGCAAAACCCACTTTCAAGTTTTCAACAAAACTTGGTAGCTGTATGGTAAGCCCTGCTTATTAAATACTTTTAGTATTGCTACACCGTACTACACGATGAGACATACAGAGTCATTTAAATAACTGTTATCATGTAAGTTGCAGACATAACAAGCAATTTCAGATCGGCGTAGCATATAATTTATGGTTGGGGTTTGGTTTCAAAGTATCGTCTCTCTGTTTACATAGTTTGTCTGATGTATTGAAGAAGTTGGAGAGGAGAATAAACCATGACACCCCAGTCCGTGTGACTGTACGTAGCTACTGTGTTTGGGTAGACGCATTACGAGAGATGACTAGAAAATCATTTTCTCCTTCCTCTCTATTAAAGGTATTTTTTTTAGTGTTATGGGCTTCATTGACCTTTTATGGGTACATCTAGGTCACTTTCTTTGGAGAAGCATAGTTGGATGCTGGTGGTCCTCGGCGTGAATTTTTCCGTCTCCTACCTCACCAGGCTGCTGAGACCCTCCTAAAAGGTGACAAAGGAAAATTCTTCACCATTAATGTGCCAGCAGTTCAGTCAGGTATGTTTGCATCCATGACTTTGAGTACAATAGGGATGGATAAGTTTCATTGTTATATTCAAAGAAGTCAGAACTCTTTTATTGATGCAATATGCATATTGACTGATAATGCACAGAATGCAATTAATTTATGTCCCCATGTTGTAATGTGCCTCATCCTATTGGTTGACGATTAATCAAGCATATATACATGTATATGCTTGCATTTAAAAAATACATAAAATTTAGTGACATAATTTCAAGATCGTTTTGAATCTGCATGAGTTCATAAGACTTTCAGATTATAACATCATTGATGATTAGACTTTGCTGCAATGATGCCGTATCGACACGTTTACATTAAAGATGTTCATTCTTTGTTGTACCTGTGGCCTTGATAAGATGTTATGAAGTCATTATTCCTTCTATTAGCAACGACAGTACTATTTTTTGGGACAGTTGATTGCTATGTCCATTACCCAAGGAGGCTGTGGAATTCCTTGTTTTTCAAAGTCAGTATATGACTACATATGTCAAGGAAGGTTCACACAGTCTGTGTCTATCAATCATTCTGAGATTCCTGACCTTTCATTACGGGACACAATCAAAAGAGTAAGACACTCTTCTATCTACAACCATTGTGATGATAAATGTTTTCACCAACTAACTTGCATAATTGTAGCATCATTCTGTTTTATTTCATAGTCAGGGCTTTGTGTATTGAAAAGAGCTAATATGTTGTTATGTGAATAAAAACAATACCAGTTATCGCATTGAAGCCAATGAAATCAAGTTATAAGAGACAGTTATTTAAATTGTTGAGTTATATTAAGTTTGAAATTTACTAATTACTTTTTGCAGAGTTTAGCTACAACCACTTGTGTAAAGCACATTCACAAATGTATTTATTCTTTTGTCATGCAATTAATTTGTTTCCTTATCACAACGATGCTAAAGGTATGCCTCAAAATAATTAAACGTAGGTGTGAGGCCATCTGTCATTAAAAGGTGTACTTTGTAATGAATAGGAAGGTTATGGAGTATTATTATCAAACTGAGCTCCTCAAATGGAAACTGGAAATGTTACAGTTCCCACATGTTTATATTGCGCAAAAAGTGCTGCGCATACACATATTCATATTTCAAGTGATTATCCTATAGATGGCTGCTGCCGATTCCACGGAAAAGTTGCGCATTGTGTTTCGTGATGAAATTGCATCCACCCTGCTTAATGAATGTGGTTTTCAGATGCCAATAAACATTGACAAGAAAATGGAAATAGAATCAGCATTGCTCGATTATCATTTGATGATGAAAGTGAAAATGGCAATGGACCAGTTTATTGAGGGATTGGAAGTGCTCGACGTGTAGAGAAGTGTTAGACAGCATCCTTCCATATGTAAGGATTTCTTCCTGTACTCAGAGCAGCCAATTGATGCTGGTAAGACTTACATATTCATTGTACCATGAGCAAAGTGTTGGTGGTATATAGGGTGTGTAACCGGTTATCAGGTTATTCGGGTTATTCGGATATTCGCAAAAACCTATCCGTTCGAATAGTAATTTAGCATTACTCGGAAAAATCGATTATTGGATTTGTTCTATTCGAAATAACCGGTTTGTGAATCTCCATTCGGAGGTACTTAGGTATTCGTCGTCCGCATCGACAATTCGCCCATTATTCGAATACATTTTTATGACGATATCCGGATACGCGTTTACGATTTACATGTACGACAATAATTACTTCTAATTTAACGTTATAACGTCACTGTTGTTACTATAAATATACACGTGGGGACGAGATCTAATACATGTATTACGGGCAGTAATTCGAACTACATGTAGCCAAAAGAGATCTCCCTCTTCACGTGTCATGACGACGGACAGCTCCAGCTACAAATTAAAGTCAGTTCGCTTAGTGTATTTCGAATCATTTGGCTTCTTGAATCAATCTCTCTGAGCTGATATTGCCGCGATCGAGTTACTAGTATTTTCAAAACTGAAATGGAGGCTGCATGGCTGGTGGTGCGTAAACGTCATCTGTGGTTCTATTCTGTTGGCATCAAGTGCGATGTGTACATCTGTAGACTGTAGGTACTGGTAAAGCCATAACTTAGGTCAGGACACGCCCAACTAGGTATGTGGTTAGGCCAAGCGATTTAGGCCTATGTAGGTAGCTGTGGTTGTGTGCTGAGTGCATCTGGTGTGATGTGGGTAGCTGTGGATGCATGCTGAGGGTATTGATCTGGTGTAATGTGGTTAGTTGTAGTAGGGTGTCTGGTGTGATGGAGGTAGCTATGGTTGTGTGCCTCATGAGGGCATCTGGTGTGATGGGGGTAGGTGTGTTTGTGTGCTGAAGGCTTCTGGTGTGATGGGTAGGTGTGTTTGTGTGCTGAGGGCATCTGGTGTGATGGGGGTAGGTGTGTTTGTGTGCTGAGGGTATCTGGTGTGATGTAGGTAGCTGTAGGAGGGTCTCTGGTGTGATGTGTGCATTTAGGTGGCTCAATGAGCAGAAAACCTGAATAACCTAGGTATTCGGCTGGCAAATTGTCAAAACCTATTCGGAAAAATCGATTTTCTTTTTTCAAGTATTCGGAAAAATCGATTTTCAGATCCAGAAAAACCTGAAAAATCGATTAGTGTTTTTAAAGTATTCGGAAAAATCGATTTTCATTATTCAGGGGAGGTTACACACCCTAGTGGTATAACTTGCTTTTTTGTAATTACTAGATACTCTCAGATCAATACTGACAATTGATCTAGACGAATCACTGAACTCATCCCTATCCAAGTCAGTTGTTGATTTAGCGTACTCGAATCTGAACATTTTCATAGATGAATGTGCAGATGGTAACTACATGAAACTCATTTGGTGTAATTCATGTATTACATCCAATAGGAACTATAGAAAATTGCACGCTGGAGGATGTTCTAACGTTCATAACAGGGGCGAGGTCGATCCCACCACAAGGGTTTGGCAGACAATGCAAAATAAGATTTGTAGCTGCAGAAAGGGAGACATTACCTACCGCGTCAACCTGTGACTTGGAGTTACGAATACCAACGTGTCACAAAGACGATTACACTGCGTTTCGCAGCTGTATGCTGTTGGGGCTTAAAGGCCATGATGGATTTGGACAGATATAACTGTTTTAAAGCTCAACTGTTGCATTTTTTCCCTGATTGTTTACACTTCAACACTTATTTTTCCCCATGTTAGCCGCGGTTTACATATCATGTGCTTGATTTTTGTACTCATTTTTCCCCCTCAATTTGATCTTGCCATTTGTTGTAACAGTTGCTGGGTCGATGGGTGTTGAGAGTAAAACATGTATGCATCATATAGCTGACAAGATAGCTTCAATTTGGCCCATGTCTCATAGTAAAATCTGTGCATTCGTGGCAATAGAGGATGAATATAGAAGATGAATCGAGGCCTACCTGCCAGAATGAATTCAGCACTGAAGTATAAAATGTGTATGTAGTTTTTTTATGAAGTTATCATACCGTAAAGTACCGCGAGATATCCCCCCCCTCCGCCCCCACCAAAAAAAAAAAGGCCCGTGTTTAAACGAGCGTATCTTCGTACTCGTTAATGTCTATTGTCCTGAATGTCCACCCGGGGGTACAATTGTACACCCGGATGGACAGCAAAAAAAGTTTTTGCCGTTCGGTCACGGAAGGGACCTAGTGGCATTTAACGGTACTGGCTTATAGTACAAGTCTTTTCAGGATTGGGCCGAAATAAGTAAGGCTTAAATCCTTTCGGTACTCGTAAAATGACCCGTGCTAGCGGACCTATCCATTACGCTCCGTGCCGATCGGTCGGAGCGTAATGGATAGGTCCGCTAGCACGGGTCATTTTACGAGTACCGAAAGGATATAAGCCTTACTTATCTCGGCCCAATCCTGAAAAGACTTGTACTATAAGCCAGTACCGTTAAATGCCACTAGGTCCCTTCCGTGACCGAACGGCAAAAACTTTTTTTGCTGTCCACCCGGGTGTCCAATTGTACCCCCGGGTGGACATTCAGGACAATAGACATTAACGCTTCCGCGTACCTGTGTCAACATTTCAGGAAAGAAGTGGTACTCCAACAGGATTTTAAAGAATAGCACGCGGCTGCGTTCATGATTACGTCGATACGCTCGTTTAAACACGGGCCATTTTTTTTGGTGGGGGGATATCTCGCGGTACTCTACGGTAATATAGCGTAATAATTATAATTATTGAACTTTATTATTTCAGACAGTACAGTTGTTTGATGTGCGAGTAGTAGACACTGATGCACCATCACACATACATCGGAACACAGGTGCAGTACTTTCCTCAGCTGAAGAAGAGAAGATAAGGAAATACAACAGTGCTGCAGCTGAAACACGTCGAGCATCTTTGACCCCTTTTGTTGTATCTACCGATCGATGCTGGGTAAAGCGGATTTCTTACTAAAAACGCTAGCCCAAAGTATAAGCATTTAACGGGACACACCATTGGGGCCAACCACAGTATGGTGCGTGCAAAACTTTCTTTTGCAAAAGTTCGAGCCACAAATTTTTTCTTGCGTAGTTCTCGCACCAAGTGTAAAAGCGGAGTTGGAATTGACCATGGTGCTGGACTACCTGCAGAATTACCAAAACCTGATTAACAATTTTCCTTTTATTCTCTTATTGTGTCATTTTGTTGTTTATGTTTCTTGTTTTTTTTTTTGTTTTTTGTTTTTTTTATATCTCACGCCTAGCATCTTTACTGTCCATCCACCAAGGTCGCCCCAATTCTGTTGCCCTGTTTGACATCTACAGCAGAATAAACATGTGCCTGGTCAGATCAATATCCAGGGCCATCATGGGCAGAGTAGTAGTTCTTTAGGACATTTGTGTGTAGTGTATATAGTGTAGTGTAGCGTAGCCTGAGTTAGTTTTTTGTGCTTGTGAGTCGTGTACGTAATGTATTATTTCAAATATCAAATAACATAAATTGAAATGAGTATTATTATTACAATAATTTTTTATTATTCGTTATTTGGGAAAGTTTACGAGAAAAGGGACCTAGCGTGTATTATAAAAAAGTATAATAAAAATGCATTACGTTTGATTTGCTATAACTTCCGAACAGTTGACGCTATCAACTTCCTATTTTCAACACTTCATACTGCACCATTTCTCTATGGTAAAATACATTTTGGAGTCTTGCACTTGCTCCGTGTAAGTATTGCAACGTTCGATACCCCACTGGGTTCAAACCCGCCATAACTTTCGGTAGGAGTAATCAATTCCCTTCAAATTCGGCTTGTAGGTAGAGAGGTCCTATACCTATCGATTTGTTCTGTTCGTTAATTTTTATGCCATCCGTTACGGAGATACAGTTGAACAAACTACGTGCACGTTTTCCCGCTTGATTCGCGCCAATGTTATAATCCCCGCCTCCCCATACATTGAGCGGAACGCAACTTGCCCAAATCATTGGCGCGAATCGAGCGCGAAAATGGGCACGTAGTTTGTTCAACTGTATCTCCGTAATGGATGGCATAAAAATCAACGAACAGAACAAATCGATAGGTATAGGACCTCTCTACCTAGAAACCGAATTTGAAGCGAATTGATTACTCCTACCGAAAGTTATGGCGGGTTTGAACCCAGTGGGGTATCGAACGTTGCAATACTGACACGGAGCAAGTGCAAGACTCCAAAATGTATTTTACCATAGAGAAATGGTGCAGTATGAAGTGTTGAAAATAGGAAGGTGATAGCGTTAACTGTTCGGAAGTTATAGCAAATCAAACGTAAGGCATTTTTATTATACTTTTTTATAATAAACGCTAGGTCCCTTTTCTCGTAAACTTTCCCATTTTATAGACATATAAAATTTCATACGGCCGCTTGAATACATAATAGAGTACACAAATTTAACACACTAACACAAACAATACCGATCGAACTAACATTCACGGGCCACGGCAGGCAAAGTGCGTGGGCCAGCAGCGTCTAAGCATTCTGCCTCATTAGTGCAATCGACAGACGGCAATATAGTTCATTTAGGGAAGTTGTGGATGGCTGTCTCTGCCGGAGACCCAGCAATTTGCTCAGACATAATAATTATAATTATTAAGTTGAGTCTGCCATACAGACTGGGGGCCAGAGTTGGCCTGGGACTTGGTGCATGATGCTGAAGCTATTGCATAATATACCGTATCTTTATGACTCAATTGTCAGAGGGAGAACTTTCTATTAAGCACCTCGATTGTGTTCTATCGATGCGAAAAAGAGAGCAATTGGATTGTACCGACGTGATCTATACACCGATACAGTTCCGTCGATACGAGTTTGGCGTCGAAAAAGTAGAATAAATTTTTAAGTTAATGGATACCCGACTTGTGTCGATATGTCTAGTGCGACGTTCCATCGAACAAAATTAGCACTCGATCCAAACGCATGGACGTAGTTTTGACCTCGATCGATTTCTATCGAAGTATATGTAACCGCGATTGCGTTTGATCGACGTGAAAAAGCGATCGATCGAAGATCATCGACGTCATTTTTGCAATGACTGCCATTCATCGATTGAGGTTTGCTGCCGAATAGAAACGATGAATTTGGACCTAAACGGCGTTCCATAGTCGGGCTTTCTTGGAGTTGCTGAGAGTGGTACGTGTATACCCATCACCTTAGAGTGGTCAGCACTGCATATAAAACCCATCACCTTAGAGTGGTCAGCTGCATATAAAACCCATCACCTTAGAGTGATCAGCACTGCATATAAAACCCATCACCTTAGAGTGATCAGCACTGCATATAAAACCCATCACCTTAGAGTGGTCAGCTGCATATAAAACCCATCACCTTAGAGTGGTCAGCACTGCATATAAAACCCATCACCTTAGAGTGGTCAGCACTGCATATAAAACCCATCACCTTAGAGTGGTCAGCACTGCATATAAAACCCATCACCTTAGAGTGGTCAGCACTGCATATAAAACCCATCACCTTAGAGTGGTCAGCACTGCATATAAAACCCATCACCTTAGAGTGGTCAGCACTGCATATAAAACCCATCACCTCCAGACCTGCACACATAAAGACAAGATGCACATATATCAGTTGACTACCCATCTCACCTATCCATGCATGCAGTCTAGCATTAAGAGGAGGAACAATTTTTTCTTCCACTTCCAAGGGATGGAGCATTTGAAATTCAAATCCCCTGCAATCGTTGCCCCACCACTTCCTTCCCCTCCCTTCACACCATCACCATAAATGTCTCACCTGCTATACTTCCTACATAACTTCCAATAACTTGAACAGTCTGGTTGGCTATGAAAAACATCTCAATGGTGGAAGCATTCAAGTTCACCCACAGCAGAGCATTAGCACTTGGAGGCTTGGTACACAAGATTGCTCAGGCTAGCCGAACCAGTGGTGGGTAGGTGTGGCCAAGGAAAGGTTGTATATGGTGGAGTTCTGCAAACGTATGTACAGAATCCTATGGAGGGAGGGAGGGAGGGGGAGGGAGGGAGGAAGGGGGGAGGGAGGGAGGGGGAGGGAGGGAGGGGGAGGGAGGGAGGGGGAGGGAGGGAGGGGGAGGGAGGGAGGGGGAGGGAGGGGGAGGGAGGGAGGGAGTTTGAAAATAAAATTGTGTAATGTATATATAGTGATAAAATCATTATGAATGCACATTATTTTACTGGAACTAATCAATTGTAACTATCTGCTCACTGCTGATCACTGTTCATGGCCAGGTCACAGTAGGCCATCAAGTCTCCTAGGAGTGTCTTCACTCCTGAATTGGTGACAATCTCCACCTCAAACCTGTTAGTCTCGGTGAGGAAAATGTTGCTTCCCTTCCAGTCATAGGCGAGAGAGAATGGAGCTAGGCCGCTCAGGATCGTAACTGTGCTGCATGGGAACCCGTACAGTCCAGACACGCCCACAGTGCCTGAGGTACTGTCGGCCCACAAGATGCGCTCATGGTTGTAGTCATAGGCAATGGCCTCTACACTGTAGAGGGGACCGATGGAGTGGGGCAGTAGCTGCAGAGGTTGTGTGACAGCTGTAGCACCGTTAGGGGGGGGGACTGGGAGATAGTAGATTGTGTCGGCATTGGAGATGAGGAGGAAGGTGTTGATGGCTGAGGTGTGTGGAGGGAGAGAGATGGAATCAAGCATAGGTAAGGAGATGATTAGTTAGGCACAAGCGTAGTACCCTATTTGTAGTGACCTAGTCCCATGGCAAGCACACATACCATACTGATGTTAGTATACAAGAGAACACATATTAGGAGCATCAGCTCGTGTTTTGAATGCTCGTAACGTATGTAGTACATCTGTACAAGGTTTTTTTTCTTTTCCACCAGCACTGCTCCCATTCTAATTAAAGTAACACAAATCCTTCAAGCTGGTGTTGGACATCACCCCACCTGCTTCCTCGAACCGATGGATGTACCACACACATACACACATACACTTACACACACATACACACACATTCACATACACACACAGTAACATACACACATGCACATGTACACACACACACACACACTCAACACTCTGACTTGCACTTATACTATAGAAGACTCACGAAATAAAATACTTATGTTTGCACAGATAGGTCTCCATTGCATTAGGGCCATAGTATTTGGCAGTGTGAGGTGGACAGAGACACGTTCCTGAGGCTATCCCTATCGACAGGCACAGTGCCTCGGTGCCAGTACAGAAATCATTTGGAATGGAACACTTGTGCACATCTAACGTGTGGAGGCACATGTGTGTGTGTGTGTGTGTGCAGTGGAAGGAGGAAGGGGAGTGGCTATCAGTGAAAATTACAAATCACTAAATCTCCCTCCCCCTATCTCCTCCACTTTCATGTACCCATCTCACCTGGCTGTAGGATATAGGATAGAAACTGGATATCAGTTATGGCTAGAGGGAGAGAGAAGGGCATGTGAATGCTTCCATCATAGACATCCTTCCTACTATTCCCTCTCCTCCCCCTTCCCTACCTCCCCGGAGGCAAACAATTGGATAAAGGCCACCATAGTGTCCAAATATGTGACTTACCGTGGAGATTGAAAATTACCCAATAGCATAGCATGAGTACCGAAGTAAATGGCATCTTGTGTTTAACCATTAATATAAATACAAATACATATTGTTTACCTTACACCTCTTCCCATTATTGAAAAAAATGTTGTTTTTTTTTTCAAATGCTTTTTTGTATTTCGTATTCCTTTAATACGAACCTTTATTAGTCATATCGTGCTTTGTTAGTCTCCCCACTTCTTGAGGCATCCATTGCCTCATTGTTACCTCCTCCCCCTTCCCTATCAATTTTCCTCTCTCCCCTCCCTGTGACACATCCAGGATTTCCAGTTAAGGGGGGTGGGGGGGGGGGGTTGCATTCGAAGGAGGGTACGAACAGGGGGCGTGTGCATTATGGGGTGTGCCCCTCCTGCCCCAGCAAGGAGCTATGGGGGAGCGCTAATTGGTGCCTCAGAAGCTTTGCAAGTTTTGCATTTATTGATATTCAGAACCATCATTACTGTGTAATCAGAGTGCGTGGGAGTGGAAATATGAATGGCGTTAGGCCCTCCTCCCCAGTCTGCTAATACCTCCCTCTCTTCCCCTCCTCCTTCCCTCCCGTATCACACTACCCCATACATACCATTGCCAGCAGTGGCTATGTAAAAGGCATTGGTGTTGGTGATGCTGGGATCAGGGATGGACTTCCTGGTCACAGCAAGGTTGCTGCTGATGGTGTAGTACAGGAAGTCTCCCAGCACTGCAATGGAGACCGGCAGACCATTGAGGGAGAGGATGGTGGCGGGGGTGGGGGAATTCCCTTCCAGGGAGGCCTGGTACACGATGCTCCTGTTGCTTGAACTGTTCTTCATCACCCAGTAGAGGGCATCTGGTGTCAGGCTGGTGTTCCTGTAGGCAACCAGCAAGCTTCCGAGCACACCATCTGCCGGGTTCCCAGTCCAGAACATGGTGGACGTCCCAGAGCCACTCATGAGCAGCTTGTATATTGTGGGGGTGTGGTCGGCCAATGACATCCAGTACAGAAACCTGAGTACAAATGGATTTACTTTGTGTTGTTAGAGTACCTAATTTATTCCTCCTCCCTCCACCCGTAAGGATACTAAAGAAGGCATTAAACAAGTGTTTCTCCAAAGCAGGATGTCACACACAAAATAAGGAAAGAAATAGTTATGCAATTTAGCTTTGAAAAAGGAAATACACTTGAAAGGATGCCATATTTTTAAGGGTCTACCCCTCCTCCCTCAAGTATCCAACATCCCAGCAAGGTACTCCATCCTCGATCCCTGCACTATCCCCAAACTCCACAGACCCCTCCCCCACCCCTTCGACAAGAAAAGTATTTGATTCTCATGAATCCGGTGTTAAAAGATGATAAAGATTATTTCTGCATTTGAAGAGGATGCCTCCAAACTCCATGGACCCCTCCTCCCCCACCCCCCACCCCTTCTCCCTCCACCTACCCTCTCCTTGGGTCCAGGGCCAACTGGTCTGGGCCAAGTGGTAACTTGGCATCAACAGATCGACCACTCCCATCTGTCGCCTTGGCAACCTCGATCACTCTCCTCTGGGCATCAGTCCAGTAGATGTTAAGCCCCGCCCAGTCCACAGCAAGGTCAGTGGGTTTAGACAGGCACGTGACAATAGGCACTGGTGTTGCCATAGTAACATTGATGTAAGCGCTGTAGATAGACTGCAGAGAGTATTGTTTGTGTGTGTGGTCATGTGGTAAGTGAAACTGCTGAAATAGTACGCACACACCACTAGTACAGTCCCACCTGTTGCACAGTGTTGATCCAGTATGCTCGTTGACTGCTAGCATTCACAGCCAACCCTGTGACGTTCTTAATGTTGAAAGTGAAAGTGGTGGTCCACACTTCCACGGTAGGGGTGCTTAATGTTTGCTGCACAATGAGCGAGGTTGCCGTGGCGAGAAGAACCTGATTGGACGCAACTAGGACAAAGGAAGCACACAGCCACCATGTGTGCAAGGATCACAACAGAAACTGTAGCATGTAAAAGTACAGGAGACCTACACCTAAGGTGACAGAGGTTATGCTTACAAGGGGACCCACACCTAAGGTGACAGAGGTTATGCTTACAAGGGGACCCGCACCTAAGGTGGCAGAGGTTATGCTTACAAGGGGACCCACACCTAAGGTGACAGAGGTTATGCTTACAAGGGGACCCACACCTAAGGTGTCAGAGGTTATGCTTACAAGGAGACCCACACCTAAGGTGACAGAGGTTATGCTTACAAGGGGACCCACACCTAAGGTGGCAGAGGTTATGCTTACAAGGAGACCCACACCTAAGGTGACAGAGGTTATGCTTACATAGAGACCCACACCTAAGGTGACAGAGGTTATGCTTACAAGGGGACCCACACCTAAGGTAGAGGTTATGCTTACAAGGGGACCCACACCTAAGGTAGAGGTTATGCTTACAAGGGGACCCACACCTAAGGTGGCAGAGGTTATGCTTACAAGGGGACCCACACCTAAGGTGACAGAGGTTATGCTTACAAGGGGACCCACACCTAAGGTGGCAGAGGTTATGCTTACAAGGGGACCCACACCTAAGGTGACAGAGATGAGGTGACCCACAGTCCATGTACATGTGCACTTTAGCCTCATCGCCAGCCTGATATGCTTTTTCACAATCCATGCATATAAGGTAATGTAATCTGGTAATGCACTAATTGTAATGATTGCGGCTGGGGACCACTCCTCACTTACTTATCATCCACACATACCCACACCCTGATCCCCTCACACATACCCACACCTGATCCTTACCCCAAAAAAACCCACACCCTGATCCTCCCACACATACCCACACCTGTTCCTCACCCACACCCACCCACACCCTGATCCTCATCCACACATACCCACACCCTGATCCTCACCCATACATACCCACACCCTGATCCTCGCCCACACATACCCACACCCTGATCCTCACACATACATACCCACACCATGATCCTCATCCACACCCCGATCCTCACCCATACATACCCACACCCTGATACTCACCCACACATACCCACACCTGATCCTCACCCACACATATCCACACATAACCACACCCTGATACTCACCCACACACTGCCCGTTGACGCTGGAGAGATGTGAAGCACAGGCACATGTTGGACTTGCCACCCCTCCTGTGGGCAGGCACAGCTGGGCACAGTTACCATTGTTGGAGTTGCATCCTGTTTGGACTGGGGACAAGGTAAATGTGAATGATGCCCACCAATGAAATTTTTTACAATTACTAAATATTAATATTTTAGTTCCACCTTGTGCACCACATATATCTTTTTTTTCTTCAAGTCACATTCTCTTGTTCTTTATTCATGCACATAACACCATATATGGGCATCTAACTTGGCTTAAAATAGACCAAAAGCTTAGAGTGTTGCTGTGTGCATACTCTTTGTTCAAAGTCAAACAGCTTAGAGTAACACATTAAATGGTGGCTGGCACTTGCACATAAGCACTCACACACATGCAGCAATAAAAACAACGAACAAAAGTGCAGACATGTAGCCATTTGAAGGCATACATTAGACATTTGAAGGCAGACATGTAGCCATTTGAAGGCACATATGTATATCGGCCCTCTGCCCTTGTACCTCTTAGCATTCAAAGTCTACAAATTAAATGTGTCCAACATGCTACAAATATTTACCAGGATAATTGTTAAATACAAATACACACACATACAAATACAAATGTACATATTCAGACACATGCACACAAATACACATCATATGATAATGCATGCAAGCACTCCTCCACTGCCACGATGTACACATGCACGCAATGACTATTACCTATAGGAAGTGACATGTTGACAGCCGTCAGTCCACACACGTAGCCGTAGCCATTTGGGGTCACTATGCTGTACATTGTTGGCAGGGTGGGCAGTGTGCTCAGCTTGTATGCTCGCTGAAGGTTCCCGGTGGTGGCATCACTCCAGTACACCCACTGCCCAAACACCGCCATGTCCATCACATACTCCACATTCAGCCCGGAGAACCCCAGTGTGGTGGGCATGGTGGACTGTCCCACACTGCCGTTCACATAACTGTCCCACACTGCCGTTCACATATTCTATCTCATTTTCTGCCACACCAAAGCTCTGGTACTGGTCAAACCAGTACACCAAACCTGTTGTGGGGTCGCTGGCCAGCTGGCCCGGCTGTACCACGTACCCTGGTCCTGAGAGGTACGCTTGGTTGGAACCATCCATCCGGGCACGCTGTACCCTAGGGGAGGAGCCAGCAGCAACACTCCAGAACATGTACCTGTAAGAGGTGGGTAAATGGCATGGAGGGATTGTGGGAAGGAGAGAAGAGGAGAGGGAGCATGGAGTGTGGGAGAGAACAAGGAATGAAACAGCTGGCAGAGGTTCGGATCATATCACTTCCTGCTCTATTGATGCCTCCATTTTCTTACCATCCATCTCCAACTTTCTCCCATCCACTCTCACACCTCTACCCTCCCTCCTAAACATCTCCAATCTCCTCCTTCACTAATGCCACTCCCACCTTCCCTCCAGTCCTAAACTTCTCCTTCACTACCCACCACCTCCTCCCCTCTCTCCAATCCTCCACTAACCCTCGTGATATGTCCAGGTCAAATCCAAATGGTGGCTGGTCCCCAACAGTCAGGATGGTTGTTCTTACAGCTGGGTTGGAGAGGCTGGCCACCATGACAGTCCTGAAGTCAGTGTCCACCCAGTAAAGGTTCCTGCTGTAGGGGTCGATGGCCAGGTCCCGGGGGGCACTGATGGAGGTGTTAATGAACACCTCCATCCCCGTGCCATCCAGGAAGGCCCTCTTGATTGTCGGTGGGATCGTTGGTGGGGACTGGATGTCCTCCTCTATCCAGTACACCCTGTTACCCACCACATCGTAGGCAATGTAGCTGGCACTTGTATCTGTTATCGCTATGGGAACCAGGTAATCAGTGTCGGGGAAAGGGGGGTTCTCCCCAAGGTCAAAGGACAGGATCCTGATCTCCGAGTGACTCAGAAAATGAAAATAACATTAATGCACGGGGATCTGTATACAAGAGAGAGAGAGAGTACAAGAGAGAGAGAGATGAGGGAGGGAGAGATTGTGTTGTGTGGCAGAACCACACATTAACTACAAATAATAATACAAAGTGTTCATTGCCACCATGAATTGCATGATGCAAATCAACTACAAATGGGGTGGGGGGGGGGGGGGGGGGGGGGGGTTGCAATTTCCAGTGACAAGCCAATTTCTGGAGGATCTTTGGAGTCAAGTACTACTGTATGGGCCCCTTCACAAATTGTACCGTGACATGTCACTGTTGGAAAAAAATGTAGATATGTGTAGAACAGAGGTGCAGGCACAGATGGACCTTTATGATGATTGTGACTGTGATCTGAGACAAATGGTACCAGCCTGCTGAAGATGTTGTGTATTTAACATCTGCAATATAATATTTCCCCCCCCCCCCCCCCCCACCCCCTACCATTTATGCACTCACATGGTGGGCAAGAGGTGTTGTCGCTGTTGATCATGAGACCAGAGGAACAAGCGCAGGTGGGCCCAGTGGGTGTGGTCAAGCACAGGGAGCCACACCCACCATTTCTGAGAGCACATCCACCTTGTGAACCTGAGGATGAGGGAGGGGGAGGAGGAGAGAGGGAAAAGAAAGTAAGGGAGGTGAAGATGGAGGTACACATATTAACACGTTAGTGATGTATGCGCAAACGTCAACATGATGTATACACATGTCAGCACGATGTATACGCATGTCAACATGATGTATACGCATGTCAACATGATGTATACGCATGTCAACATGATGTATACACATGTCAACATGATGTATACGCATGTCAACATGATGTATACACATGTCAACATGATGTATACACATGTCAACATGATGTATACACATGTCAACATGATGTATACACATGTCAACATGATGTATACACATGTCAATATGATGTATACACATGTCAATATGATGTATACACATGTCAACATGATGTATACACATGTCAACATGATGCACAACAATCACATCACGCTCACATGAGAACCCATCCACTGACACCCTGACTGCATAAGGGATGATGGTACTGCTCGTCCAAATGTTGGCTGGTGCCTGGGACAGCCCACTTCTGGGCTGGTCCACCTTGTACACGGCCCCTCCCCCATCACTATGAACCGTCCAATAGAATGTGTCGTTGAAGGCAGTTATCCTGTAGGGTACCGAGGGAGCAGTGGAGAAGTTGCCCGTGAGGGAGGGGTTAGTGACGTCCATCCAGCGTATCAGGGAGCCCCCACAGTCCACCCAGAAGAGGATGTTGGTGAGGGGGTCCCAACTGATATGATTTGGTTGAGGTATGTGTAGTACAAACGTCTGTGGGTGGTATGAAACATACCATAACCATGTGAATGAAACAACTGTCCACAACAAATAGAGATACCCCTCCCATTCCACACAACACCTTCCTAGCACCTCCCCACCCCTCATTTCATCACCATCACACCCTTCTCCAATCAACATCCCTCCTCCCCATCACCACCACCACTTCCTCCATTCACCCAGTTGCAACACTTAGTGCCAGGTATATGCTGTCATCTCCAGGTACAGAGTAGGCCAATGGAGCCACTATGACCCTTCTGAACCTCCCATCTGCAGACACCACCTCTATCCTGGAAGGACCATATCTGCCAAAGCGATGGGAGAAGTATATATTGTTGCCCCTCCAGTCCACAGCTACACTAATGGGCTGAGTGTTGATGACCTGGTGATGAATATTGTTATCGTTATCACAGATGTGAACATACGTAAATACATGTACATACATGTACATACATACACGCGTACACACACACACACACACACACACACACACACACACACACACACACACACACACACACACACACACACACACACACACACACACACACACACACACACACAACCTACATACATGTACACACGCACACACGTACACACATACACCAGAGTCGGAAATAACGTGCGGTCATCGGTCATTTTCCGCACATTTTACAGTAATGACCGGCCGATTATGGTCTTGGGAGGACAGTTTGACCGTTCATTTTTATTATTATCAATACGTAATCACTACATTGCACCAGGGTCCGTGTATATTTAGGCCAATTCCTAAATTTTTGATTCGGTATTATCTGAAATTACCAAAGCACGGTAATATACTCGTATATTTAGGCCAATTCGTGATTCGGTATTTCCCGCAATCACCAAAAGCAACGTTTATGACGGGTCCGTGTATATTTAGGCCAATTCCTAAATTTTTGATTCCATATTATCCGCAATCACCAAAGCAAGGTTTATGACGCAATTGAGCACGCGTCCTCAATTTTATGGAATCAAAAAATAACGAGAAGTAGATGGGAACGTGACGTGAACTCCATAGAACGCGACCCCGAACCGGAGCTAGAACGGACGGTACTGGTAGTACAGCTGGCCCCTCCCCCTGTGTATTATTTTATTCTTGCAACTGCACTAATACATGTATAGAGACGCGATAGTTAACGCTAAGCTTACTACATTGCCCGCCACGGACTGAACCTGTGTACGTGTGCTCGCGTAAGGTACGGCTGCTAGTTTTGCTATTTGCCTGCAGACACACCCCCCCCCCCCCCCCCCCCGCCATTTGTGATACATGTACATTACTTAATACCCCATGCATGCTTTAATGATGTACATGTGCCGCTTTCCTGTTACATTAAACGAGTTCAATCATTGAGTCCATGTTCATGTTATTACACATAATTGCTGTGTGTGTACATATGTCTGTCTGTGCAGATGTTAGTAAATTAGTGCAGTTGCATTCAATAAGGCACTCAACATGCATGTATGTAGCTATGTATTCCTCCCTAGCTCCCTCCCTGCCTTTCTCTTCATATATATGAACAGAAGTGTGGTACTGACATATCTAAGTCAGAGTACTGTATCTAGTTGCCATGGTAACTGTATGTGTGTATGTATGTATGTATTGATGTGTATGTATGTATGTATGTATGTATGTATGTATGTATGTATGTATGTATGTATGTATGTATGTATGTATGTATGTATGTATGTATGTATGTGTTATGTTCTAAGAGAGCTCTCACAAAGACGCCATGACTATTACAAAAAGAGCATAATGCAATGGCAATGCGCATGCGCGTACGGATATGCATATACATATACAATAAGATACTACAGTTTCCTCCCCCCTAAAATTCAGACATTCAGAGCTCTTCAATGAGGCGCCGCGGAGGCCTTGATGGCCTAGTAGAGTGTCTCCTAGGTGGTGACATGTGGCTCTCCTGAGTTGTGCCAGTGGTATCAGTTTCCGGCCCACCAATGCCTCTGGTGCCAGTGGTACCAGCTTCTGGTCTGCCAATGTCTCTAGTCTTCTCAACAGTCCTTCCTAGGCTAGATCTTGGCTGTGAATCAGACCCAGGTGGACCAGTTGTTGTAACATCTGTCGTTTCCTGTTGTGCTGCTCTTGGCTGAGTATTTCCTTGCAATGGTGTCAGTGGCTTCCTTGTTGTACATGGATCAAACTGCTCTGTGACATCTGTAGTCTCTTGTGGTACATCAGGGAAGTCCTGTACCAATGATTCAGACCGACTCAGTAAATGATCAACATGTACTTTCCTCTGTGAGCCCCCTTGAGTGCTGACAGTGTAGTGCAAAGGACCAACTGTTGACAGTATGGTACCTGGCATCCACTTGTAGGGAGCATTTGGTCGGAAATCTCTGATCCACACAAGTGCACCTGGAATAAACAATCGTGGGACAGGTAGTCCTTCCTGTGGTTGCAACTGCTCTCTAACCCTCTCACTCATACAAGGTAAGACGAACGACAGTCGGGTACGAAGAGCACGTCCAAATACAATTTGAGCTGGTGATCTCCCAGTGGTGGAATGAGGAACATTGCGGTATGTACGCAAAAATTCAGACAAGGAAACCCCAACTCATACGTCCCAATTCTGCTTTGACAGCCACTGTTTGACATTCTTCACCATGTTCTCAGCTAGTCCATTCGTTGATGGATGATAAGGAGCTGATCGTCTGTGGAGAACGCCGTTATGTGCCAAGTACTCAGAAAATTCTTTTGATGTGAATTGTGGACCATTGTCGGAGACCAGAATTCGAGGAAAACCATGTGTTGCAAAGATGTCCTGCATCACTTCAATGGTATACTGAGCAGTCGTGGACGACATGACTCTAACTTCAGGCCATTTGCTATAAGCATCTACCATCACCAAAAAATGTCTCTTATTCCATTCCCCAAAATCCACATGGACCCGATCCCATGGTGCACTTGGATACTGCCAAGGATGACGTGGTGCTAACTCCGGCATCGATGCTACCCTTTTGCATTGATCGCAAGAAGCCGCCAAGTCTTCTATATCTTTGTCTAACTCAGGCCACCATATATAGCTTCTTGCTAGTGCTTTCATTCTACTGATACCTATGTGACCTTGGTGTAATTCTTCAAGCAGTTTATGGCGCAAAGATTTGGGTATAATCACCCGCTGACCCCACAGCAAACAATCATCCTGACAGCTCAACTCATTCTGTCTCCTGAAATATGGCTTGTAACTTTCTGCCAGAGATGAAGGCCATTTACCATGACGAACAAATTGAAGTACAGTTGACAAGTCCTTGTCTGTTCTAGTGCCCTTAGCAATATCTGTAGCAGTCACTGGTAGTGAAGACACGTCCATAGCTAAGATGTCATTGCCCTTGGCTACTGTTGCCTGAGCTGGCAACCGTGACATACAGTCGGCACACACATTTTCTGACCCTGGAATATACTCAATTTTATACTGATATGCCCCTAATATTATTGCCCATCTCTGCATACGTGCTGCAGCTAGTGTCGGAATGCCTTTGTCATGTCCAAAATTGGTGCACAATGGTTTATGGTCTGTAACCAATACAAACTCTCTGCCGTAAACATACTGATGAAACTTTTTTACAGCAAAAACAATGGCTAGTGCCTCCCGTTCTATTTGGGCATACTTCATTTCTGCCTGTGACAATGTTCTAGAAGCATAAGCAATAGGTTTTTCTTGACCTCCTATAACGTGCACTAAACAAGCACCAACACCATATGATGAAGCGTCACAGTAAACCTTTACCGGCTTTTCAACATCATAGTGCACTAAAGTAACGACCTCACACACCAACCTCTTAGCTTCTTTAAAGGCTTTCTCATGGCAAGCAGTCCATCCCCATTTTTCATCCTTCTTGAGCAACTGATATAAGGGGTGAAGCACACTAGACAACGCTGGCAAGAACCTTGCATTATAAGTCATCAAACCCAAAAAGGATTTTAATTCCGACTTGTTTCGCGGAACTGTAGCATTCTGAATTCCTTCTACTCTCTCCTTGGTTGGTCTAATTCCTTCTGATGAGACGTTGTGACCCAGAAATTCCAGCGATTCTTGGAAAAATCTGCACTTTGGCAGATTCACACGTAACCCATACTGCTGAAGACGTTGAAAAACAGCACGCAAATTCTGTTCATGCTGTTGCCTTGTTTTTCCGGTCACCAATATATCGTCCATGTAGTAGACGACCTTCTTGCAGCCTTGCAACACCAGTGACATAGCCTTCTGCCACATGGCAGGGGCGGTAGCTATTCCAAATGGTAAGCGGCAGTAGCGGAATAACCCCAAATGTGTGTTGATCGTAAGAAGTGGTCTATGACTTTCAAGCACTTCCATCTGTTTATACGCTCGAGCCAGATCTATCTTTGAGAAGGATTCCCCTCCTGCTAAGGTGGAGAACATTTCGTCCACAGTAGGTAACGGAAAGGTCTTGGCAAGAACCTTGCATTATAAGTCATCAAACCCAAAAAGGATTTTAATTCCGACTTGTTTCGCGGAACTGTAGCATTCTGAATTCCTTCTACTCTCTCCTTGGTTGGTCTAATTCCTTCTGATGAGACGTTGTGACCCAGAAATTCCAGCGATTCTTGGAAAAATCTGCACTTTGGCAGATTCACACGTAACCCATACTGCTGAAGACGTTGAAAAACAGCACGCAAATTCTGTTCATGCTGTTGCCTTGTTTTTCCGGTCACCAATATATCGTCCATGTAGTAGACGACCTTCTTGCAGCCTTGCAACACCAGTGACATAGCCTTCTGCCACATGGCAGGGGCGGTAGCTATTCCAAATGGTAAGCGGCAGTAGCGGAATAACCCCAAATGTGTGTTGATCGTAAGAAGTGGTCTATGACTTTCAAGCACTTCCATCTGTTTATACGCTCGAGCCAGATCTATCTTTGAGAAGGATTCCCCTCCTGCTAAGGTGGAGAACATTTCGTCCACAGTAGGTAACGGAAAGGTCTTAGGACAGAGATGTGGATTAATAGTCATTTTGAAATCAGCACATATTCGAATATTGCCATCCTTCTTTCTTGCTATGACAATAGGGGCTGCCCAGTCACTCCTTTCCACTGGCTCCAGCTCTCCCTCCTTGACTTGTTGCCTTATCATCTCTTCCACCTGTTCCCTTAATGCAAATGGCACTGGTCTGTACTTGCAAAACACCGGGACTGTGCCCTCTTTCAGTTGAATCTCAGCCTTGGTTCCTTTCAATAGCCCCAACTTTTCATCCATTACATCCGGGAACTCGTTCAACAAGTTTACACTGTGGATAGCATGTATCCTGGAACTATCTGCTTTGTTACTCCTTAGCATTATAGACCAGTCCAAACGAAGCTTACACAACAAATCACGGCCCAGCAAGGGAAGTTGCTTGTCTGCATTTTCCACAACGATGAAGCAGCCTTCTGCTGACTGGTTTTCGATCGAAACCCTTGCTCTCAACTCTCCCAAGGTAGGAAGGATGGTTCCATCGTATTGACGGAGCACTATTGACGTTGGTTGCAGATTTACTTGTTTCAGCTTTTGCCTGTACGTCCTCGCTGGAATTGTAGATACTTCTGCTCCTGTATCAACTTCGAATTTTACTATACTACCATTGATGTCCAAATCAGCAGTTAGCTTGGGATATCTATCCCTATAAACTACTCTATGTATACGTACTGGCGCCTCTTCATCACTGGTTTGGCAATCACTGAGGTCCTCCTCTGGTTCCACTAAATGTGCCTTACGAGCTGCATGACGTGTATCCCCCTTGTGACGTCCTGCTGACAACTTGCTTCTACATACTCTGGATAGGTGACCCAGTTTTCCACAGGAATTGCAGGTTTTATCCTTATGAAAGCATGTAGATGCTGAGTGGCCCGTTCCCCCACATCTGTAACAACTGTCCTTATTCTTGGAGGCGAACACTCTATGGGCAGCTGCATCGTCAAGTTTACTTTCTGCTGTAGGATTCCCTATTTCCCGTATACTCTGTGTCTCCTTATGGACAATTTCCATTGAACGACTTTTATCCAAGGCTTTTGCTAGCGTCAAATCACTTATGCACAGCAGCTCCTGTTGTATGCGCTGGTCCTTTAGACCACAGACAAATTGATCTCTCAACGCCGTATCCAAATATGCCTCAAACTTGCAGGTCTTCGCCAAGCTGCGTAGCTGAGACATATATTCTACAACACCTTCGTCGTCTCTTTGGAGGCGCTTAAAAAAACGATATCGCTCTGCTATCTCAACTGTTGCAGCACTGGTTTGACTTTTAAGTTGAGCCACTATCTCGTCAAGGGAGAGTTCGGAAAGTTTCTTTGGGCTCACCCAGGTCTTTAGCTTCAGATACATCGTCTGCCCAATCCTTGTAAGGAATAGCGCCTTTTGTTTTCCTTCAGTTATGCCATGGGCAATGCAAAAATAGTCGAATCGCTCTTTATTAGTCATCAATCTGCTCTAACGTTGGGTCAAACGGTTCTACGCCACGTGAAGGTTCCATTCTGTACACCCTCGTCGCCACTGTTATGTTCTAAGAGAGCTCTCACAAAGACGCCATGACTATTACAAAAAGAGCATAATGCAATGGCAATGCGCATGCGCGTACGGATATGCATATACATATACAATAAGATACTACAGTATGTATGTATGTATGTATGTGTGTGTGTGTGTGTGTATGTATGTATGTATGTATGTATGTATGTATGTGTCTGTGCGTATGTATGTGTGTATGTTGTATGTATGTATGTATGTATGTGTCTGTGTGTATGTATGTGTGTATGTATGGGCATACACCATACATACACACATACATACACACAGACACATACACACAGACACATACATACATACATACATACATACATACATACATACATACACATACATATATTCATACATTCACACAGACATATACACATCGATACATACATACACACATACATAAATACACACACATACAAACATACATACATACATGTATACATACATACATACATACATACATACATACATACATACATACATGTATACATACATACATACATGTATACATACATACATACATGTATACATACATACATACATGTATACATACATACATACATACATACATACATACACACATACATACACACATATGTACGTATGTGTGTATACATACCATACATACACACACATACATACATACATAATGTATGAATGTATGTATGTATTTATGTATGTATGTATGCACATGTATGTATGTATGTATGTATGTATGTATGTATTTATGTATGTATGTATGTATGTATGTGTATTTATGTATGTATGTGTGTATGTATGTATTTATATATGTATGTATGTATGTATGTATGTGTATGTATGAATGTATGTGTCTGTGTAAGTATGTATGTATGTGTATGTGTATGTATGTATGTATATGTGTGTGTATTTATGTATGTATGTATGTATGTATGTGTATGTATGAATGTATGTGTCTGTGTAAGTATGTATGTGTGTATGTGTGTGTATGTATGTATGTGTGTGTATGTATGAATGTATGTATGTAAATATGTATGTATGTATGTGTGTGTGTGTGTGTGTGTGTGTGTGTGTGTGTGTGTGTATGTATGTATGTATGTATGTATGAATGTATGTATGCATCTCCGTAAAACACATCTTTGGTCAAAAGCAGATGTAGATGCTGTGTACTTTGAATGTTTTTAGCTTGTTGATATATGTGTTCTCAAACTATGTCTAGTCTCTTCCTCCAAACGTGTTATACTTGTATAATGCGATAGCATATTATTATTATTATTATTATTATTATGTATGTATGTATGTATGTATGTGTGTATGTATGTATGTGTGTATGTATGTATGTATGTATGTATGTATGTATGTATGTATGTATGTATGTATGTATGTATGTATGTATGTATGTATGTATGTATGTATGTATGTATGTATGTATGTATGTATGTATGTATGTATGTATGTATGTATGTATGTATGTATGTATGTATGTGTGTATGTATGTATGTGTGTATGTATGGGCATACATACCATAACATACACACATGCATACATACACATACATTTATACATACACATACATACTTACACACAGACACACATTCATACACACACACACACACATGCATACAGACACATACATTCATATATACATACACACATGGGACAGTGTCCAGCAAAATCGGGCTTGTGGGGTTATAATTTTATCACTATAAAAATTGCACGCTACACTTAACAGCACATCTTCGCAACGGTACAACCTTTTCCTTTCAAATTTCGTACACTTGTTCCCACACCATTTCTCTCTGTGGAAATCGATTCTTGTAATCTACGTATTTTCCGTGCAGCGGGTACAGCATTCGTTAACCCCGCGGGTTAGAAATCCACATTTCTCGAGGTGCGAGTGTTGAAAACGCGTCAAATTCGGAACATACATAGTGAAGTCCTGTAGCTATTGATTTGTTCAGATCGTTGATTTGTATATTATCCGTTACGGTAATATGGCAGTGCAAAGTTAGTGCATATTTCCCGCTCCATTCGCGCCACCAATGTATCTTAACGCGCTTCCCGTTCTTCCGAGCACATGAATATGCAATTTATATCTGGCTCCGCCTATTCTCCGCCCCAAAGACCCAGTACCACTTTTGCTTGCTGGAAATTAAAGTGGAAACAATCTCGTTACGGCTGGCTTTGACTTTACAACTAGCGATTAGCGAAGTAAAGTTAACAAGTAATTGAGGCGATCGTGCAATGCACGTGGACTCTCGTGCCAACTCGGTACGTACGCACTCATAGCCACATTATAATACATCGCAGACATCAGGAGGGTGGTGATTGATTCATTTAGGAAAAGGCTTTCCGGGGACAAGTACGATTGCTAAGCCTTACTGTATACTACATGTACTATAAGTCTTGCCGCCTTCTTTGCACAACGTTAGCAACACAAACTAGTGCTATGGTGCAGTGCCAGTTATAAGAAGTGCTATTTTATTACTGTGCTTGTAAAGTAGTGCTATGGTGTTGTGCTTGTGAAGTAGTGCTATTGTGCAGTACCCGTTATGGTGCTGAAGTAGTGCCATGCATGGGTGAAGTAGTGCTATGGTGCTGATTGTGTAGTGCTATGGTGCTGCATTTATGAAGCAGAGTGCCTCTGTGTGACGTAGTGCTATGGTGCAGTACTAGTGAAGTAGTGCCATCGTTCTGTGCTTGTGAAGTAGTGCTATGGTGCTGATTGCATACTGATATGGTGCAGTGCTTGTGACGTAGTGCTATGGTGCAGTGCTTGTGACTTAGTGCTATGGTGCAGTGCTTGTGACGTAGTGCTATGGTGCAGTGCTTGTGATGTAGTGCTATGGTGCAGTGCTTGTGACGTAGTGCTATGGTACAGTGCTTGTGACGTAGTGCTATGGTGCAGTGCTTGTGACGTAGTGCTATGGTGCAGTGCTTGTGACGTAGTGCTATGGTGCAGTGCTTGTGACGTAGTGCTATGGTGCAGTGCTTGTGACGTAGTGCTATGGTGCAGTGCTTGTGACGTAGTGCTATGGTGCTGATTGCATACTGATATGGTGCAGTGCTTGTGACGTAGTGCTATGGTGCAGTGCTTGTGACGTAGTGCTATGGTGCAGTGCTTGTGATGTAGTGCTATGGTGCAGTGCTTGTGACGTAGTGCTATGGTGCAGTGCTTGTGACGTAGTGCTATGGTGCAGTGCTTGTGACGTAGTGCTATGGTGCAGTGCTTGTGACGTAGTGCTATGGTGCAGTGCTTGTGACGTAGTGCTATGGTGCAGTGCTTGTGTGAGGAAGCAAGGGCCATGGGGGCCATTACCCCCATTTTATTGTCATAGGGAGGCATTGACCCCCCCCCCCCCCCCTCACCTTTATTCAGTACGATCTATACACCATCCTAAAATTTATGTCAGGTCCTCAGCCTATAGACACATTTATTTGTACCCCCCACCTTTAAATACCTTACTACACACCTGATGGTGGCATCGTGCTTCTGAAGTAGTGCCATGGTGCTATGCTTGCTGTGGTGCTTATTGTGTAGTGCTATGGTGCTGCGTTTATCAAGTAGTGATATTGTGCAGTGCTAAGCAATGCTATGGTGCTGTTTTTGTGAAGCATGTGAAGTAGTGCTATGGTGTTGTGCATGTGAAGTAGTGCCATCCCTATTATGGTGCTGAAGTAATGCCATGGGTGAAGTATGTGTGCTTATTGTGTAGTGCTATAGTGCTGATTGTGTAGTGCTAAGGTGCTGATTATGTAGTGCTCTGGTGCTGATTGTGTAGTGCTAAGGTGCTGATTGCGTAGTGCTATGGTGCTGATTGTGTAGTGCTAAGGTGCTGATTGTGTAGTGCTAAGGTGCTGATTGTGTAGTGCTATGGTGCTGATTGTGTAGTGCTATGGTGCTGATTGTGTAGTGCTATGGTGCTGATTGTGTAGTGCTATGGTGCTGATTGTGTAGTGCTATGGTGCTGATTGTGTAGTGCTATGGTGCTGATTGTGTACTGCTGTGATGCTAATAGTGTAATGCTATGGTGCTGCATTTATGAAGTAGGGCTATGGTGCAGTGTTTGTGACGTAGTGCTATGGGTTATATAAATGGAGGGGGTGCTACACGCCATCCTAAAAGTTCTAATATAGATCAGATCTCTACCCCCTCCCCCCTCGGCCTATAGACATGCTCATTTATATGCACCCCCCACCTTCCTACACGCCTGATAGTGCTATACTTGTGAAGTAGTGCTATGGTGCAGTGACTGTGAAGGAGTGCTTGGTACAGTGGCTGTGAAGTAGTGCTATGGTGCAGTGCTTGTGCGAGGAAGCAAGGGCCATGGGGGCCATTGCCTCCATTTTATTGTTGTAGAGGGGCATTGCCCCCCCCCCCCCTCCCCCCCTCACCTTTATTCTGTATGATGTTTAGAAGTATAAATGGAGGGGGGAGTGGTATACGCATCCTAAAATTTCTGAGTCAGGTCCTCAACCTATAGACACATTTATTTGTACCCCCCACCTTTAAATACCTTACTACACACCTGATGGTGGCACTGTGCTTCTGAAGTAGTACCATGGTGCTATGCTTGTGAAGTGGTGTTGTGGTGCTTATTGTGTAGTGCTATGGGCTGTGTTTATCAAGTAGTGCTATTGTGCAATGCTATGGTGCTGTGTTTGTGAAGCATGTGAAGTAGTGCTATAGTGTTGTGCATATGAAGTAGTGCCATCCCTGTTTAGTGCTGAAGTTAGTGCTATGGTGTTGATTGGTTAGTACTATGGTGCTGATTTTGTAGTGCTATGGTGCTGATTGTGTAGTGCTATGGTGCTGATTGTGTAGTGCTATGGTGCTGATTGTATACTGCTATGGTGCTAATAGTGTAATGCTATGGTGCTGAATTTATGAAGTAGAGCTATGGTGCAATGCTTGTGAAGTAGTGCTATGGTGTTGTGCCTGTGAAGTAGTGCTATGGTGCAGCGCCTGTTAAGAAATGCTAGTATAGTGCTGTGCTTGTGAAATAGTGCTTTTTATGGTGGGCTACTACAGATCAAAGACAACTTGTTACCCAATTTGTTTCAGGAGTATTGGTAATTGCTATAGGAAGGTTAGCCCTTAATCCTCATTTGAAAAGACAACAGTTTGCACCACCCATTTTCATGTTAATTGGGAATGGGCTTGTGACTCATGTACACATCTGATGCTCCTTGAAATCTTCCTTTTTGAAAGCGTACTATACCTTTAATTAATGTTCATGTATAGTTTACAGCCCCCTTTTAATGGGATGCAATGCCCAAGCAATGGAGCGGGAAATATGCACTAACTTTGCACTGCCATATTACCGTAACGGATAATATACAAATCAACGATCTGGACAAATCAATAGCTACAGGACTTCACTATGTATGTTCCGAATTTGACGCGTTTTCAACACTCGCACCTCGAGAAATGTGGATTTCTAACCCGCGGGGTTAACGAATGCTGTACCCGCTGCACGAAAAATACGTAGATTACAAGAATCGATTTCCACAGAGAGAAATGGTGTGGGAACAAGTGTACGAAATTTGAAAGGAAAAGGTTGTACCGTTGCGAAGATGTGCTGTTAAGTGTAGCGTGCAATTTTTATAGTGATAAAATTATAACCCCACAAGCCCGATTTTGCTGGACACTGTCCCACATACATACACACACATACATACATACATACATACATACACAGACACAGACCATACATTCATACATACATACACAGACACAGACCATACATTCATACATACATACACACATACATACACACATGCATTCATACATACACACATGCATTCATACATACACATACATACACATACATACATACACACACATACTTACACACAAACATTCATACATACACATACATACATACATAATAATAATAATATGCCATCGCATTATACAAGTATAACACGTTTGGAGGAAGAGACTAGACATAGTTGAGAACACATATATCACCAAGCTAACAACATTCAAAGTTCTACAGCATCTACATCTGCTTTTGACCAAAAATGTGTTTTACGGAGATGGATTTTAACTCCTTTAGCGCATGTAGACCTGAAGTGGCAATCTGAGGCTGGGCACAGCATAGATTGGGTGTATTGGTTGGTAGATGCTTCACCAGCTTGTACCTTGTGTTTGTGGTGTTGATGTATCTTAATGCCTTTTTATAGAGTTTGAAGTAAAGGAACATAGAGGGACAGGGCATGAAAAGTCACTAGGAGGGTGAGTAGCCCTTGGAGGGTGGGTGAGAGGGTGGGTAGCCCTTGCATGTTGACCATGTTTTTTGGGTGTTATGACTTCTCAGATATTTCTCACTCACATACATACATACATACATACATACATACATACATACATACATACATACATACATACAGACACATACATTCATATATACATACACGCATACATACACACACATACATACACACACACATACATACATACATACATACAAACATACATACATACACACCACACACACATACACACCACACATTCATCACATGCAGCATTGCATGGAGCTTGCACTTAAATATAATATACTTGTGTGCCTTGAAAGGAATACCTATATTATTCTTATTATTTAGTTTCATTAGAGATCCTAGATTTACGAGAATGCAAGAAACTACATAGTAAGCAATACAGATACATGACATTGGTAGCAGTTGACAACCCATTTTAAGCCCAGAGACAGATCATCCTTTGCACCATGCATGTCACCTCGGATGTATACATTGCCACAGCTTCCTACAGATAAGACCTGCCTCATATTGTTCTTATTAGTTACCATGGCAACTAGATACAGCAGTACTCAGACTTAGTCACTTTGTACAGCCGCCTTAGATGTCAGTGCCACACTTCATAGGAAGGCAGGGGTAGAGAAGAGGGAGTCAGGGTGGAATACATATCTACATACATGTTGAGTACTTTATTAGGCAATGCAACTGCACTAATTCACACACACACACACACACACACACACACACAGCTGCACAGACACACACACAGCAATTATGTGTAATAACATGAACATGGACTCAATGATTGAACTCGTTTAATGTAACAGGAAAGCGGTACATGTACATCATCATAGCATGCATAGTAATGTTTCACAAAAGGGGGGGGTCCACGGGCAACCGACCGATCCCGACCAACAAGTAGACAATAGTGCGCATCAAATAGAATAACTAGCAGCCGACCAGCCGTACCTAACGCGAGCACACGTACACAGGTTTAGTCCGTGGCGGGCAACGTAGTAAGGTTAGCGTTAACTATCGCGTCTCTATACATGTATTAGTACAGTTGCAATTAAGAATAAAATAATACACAGGGGGGAGGGGCCAGCTGTACTACCAGTACCGTCCGTTCTAGCTCCGGTTCGGGGTCGTGAAGGTCACGTCACGTTCCCATCTACTTCTCGTTATTATTCGATTCCATAAAACTCGCCATAAAAAATTGAGGACGCAACCCGATTGCGTCATGGTCCGTGTATATTTAGGCCAATTCCTAAATTTTTGATTCGGTATTATCTGAAATTACCAAAGCACGGTAATATACTCGTATATTTAGGCCAATTCGTGATTCGGTATTTCCCGCAATCACCAAAAGCAACGTTTATGACGCAATCGGGTTGCGTCCTCAATTTTTTATGGCGAGTTTTATGGAATCGAATAATAACGAGAAGTAGATGGGAACGTGACGTGACCTTCACGACCCCGAACCGGAGCTAGAACGGACGGTACTGGTAGTACAGCTGGCCCCTCCCCCCTGTGTATTATTTTATTCTTAATTGCAACTGTACTAATACATGTATAGAGACGCGATAGTTAACGCTAACCTTACTACGTTGCCCGCCACGGACTAAACCTGTGTACGTGTGCTCGCGTTAGGTACGGCTGGTCGGCTGCTAGTTATTCTATTTGATGCGCACTATTGTCTACTTGTTGGTCGGGATCGGTCGGTTGCCCGTGGACCCCCCCCTTTTGTGAAACATTACTATGCATGCTATGATGATGTACATGTACCGCTTTCCTGTTACATTAAACGAGTTCAATCATTGAGTCCATGTTCATGTTATTACACATAATTGCTGTGTGTGTGTCTGTGCAGCTGTGTGTGTGTGTGTGTGTGTGTGTGTGTGTGAATTAGTGCAGTTGCATTGCCTAATAAAGTACTCAACATGTATGTAGATATGTATTCCACCCTGACTCCCTCTTCTCTACCCCTGCCTTCCTATGAAGTGTGGCACTGACATCTAAGGCGGCTGTACAAAGTGACTAAGTCTGAGTACTGCTGTATCTAGTTGCCATGGTAACTAATAAGAACAATATGAGGCAGGTCTTATCTGTAGGAAGCTGTGGCAATGTATACATCCGAGGTGACATGCATGGTGCAAAGGATGATCTGTCTCTGGGCTTAAAATGGGTTGTCAACTGCTACCAATGTCATGTATCTGTATTGCTTACTATGTAGTTTCTTGCATTCTCGTAAATCTAGGATCTCTAATGAAACTAAATAATAAGAATAATATAGGTATTCCTTTCAAGGCACACAAGTATATTATATTTAAGTGCAAGCTCCATGCAATGCTGCATGTGATGAATGTGTGGTGTGTATGTGTGTGTGGTGTGTATGTATGTATGTTTGTATGTATGTATGTATGTATGTGTGTGTGTATGTATGTGTGTGTATGTATGCGTGTATGTATATATGAATGTATGTGTCTGTATGTATGTATGTATGTATGTATGTATGTATGTATGTATGTATGTATGTATGTATGTGAGTGAGAAATATCTGAGAAGTCATAACACCCAAAAAACATGGTCAACATGCAAGGGCTACCCACCCTCTCACCCACCCTCCAAGGGCTACTCACCCTCCTAGTGACTTTTCATGCCCTGTCCCTCTATGTTCCTTTACTTCAAACTCTATAAAAAGGCATTAAGATACATCAACACCACAAACACAAGGTACAAGCTGGTGAAGCATCTACCAACCAATACACCCAATCTATGCTGTGCCCAGCCTCAGATTGCCACTTCAGGTCTACATGCGCTAAAGGAGTTAAAATCCATCTCCGTAAAACACATTTTTGGTCAAAAGCAGATGTAGATGCTGTAGAACTTTGAATGTTGTTAGCTTGGTGATATATGTGTTCTCAACTATGTCTAGTCTCTTCCTCCAAACGTGTTATACTTGTATAATGCGATGGCATATTATTATTATTATGTATGTATGTATGTGTATGTATGAATGTTTGTGTGTAAGTATGTGTGTGTATGTATGTATGTGTATGTATGTGTATGTATGAATGCATGTGTGTATGTATGAATGCATGTGTGTATGTATGTGTGTATGTATGTATGAATGTATGGTCTGTGTCTGTGTATGTATGTATGAATGTATGGTCTGTGTCTGTGTATGTATGTATGTATGTATGTATGTGTGTGTATGTATGTGGGACAGTGTCCAGCAAAATCGGGCTTGTGGGGTTATAATTTTATCACTATAAAAATTGCACGCTACACTTAACAGCACATCTTCGCAACGGTACAACCTTTTCCTTTCAAATTTCGTACACTTGTTCCCACACCATTTCTCTCTGTGGAAATCGATTCTTGTAATCTACGTATTTTTCGTGCAGCGGGTACAGCATTCGTTAACCCCGCGGGTTAGAAATCCACATTTCTCGAGGTGCGAGTGTTGAAAACGCGTCAAATTCGGAACATACATAGTGAAGTCCTGTAGCTATTGATTTGTCCAGATCGTTGATTTGTATATTATCCGTTACGGTAATATGGCAGTGCAAAGTTAGTGCATATTTCCCGCTCCATTGCTTGGGCATTGCATCCCATTAAAAGGGGGCTGTAAACTATACATGAACATTAATTAAAGGTATAGTACGCTTTCAAAAAGGAAGATTTCAAGGAGCATCAGATGTGTACATGAGTCACAAGCCCATTCCCAATTAACATGAAAATGGGTGGTGCAAACTGTTGTCTTTTCAAATGAGGATTAAGGGCTAACCTTCCTATAGCAATTACCAATACTCCTGAAACAAATTGGGTAACAAGTTGTCTTTGATCTGTAGTAGCCCACCATAAAAAGCACTATTTCACAAGCACAGCACTATACTAGCATTTCTTAACAGGCGCTGCACCATAGCACTACTTCACAGGCACAACACCATAGCACTACTTCACAAGCATTGCACCATAGCTCTACTTCATAAATTCAGCACCATAGCATTACACTATTAGCACCATAGCAGTATACAATCAGCACCATAGCACTACACAATCAGCACCATAGCACTACACAATCAGCACCATAGCACTACAAAATCAGCACCATAGTACTAACCAATCAACACCATAGCACTAACTTCAGCACTAAACAGGGATGGCACTACTTCATATGCACAACACTATAGCACTACTTCACATGCTTCACAAACACAGCACCATAGCATTGCACAATAGCACTACTTGATAAACACAGCCCATAGCACTACACAATAAGCACCACAACACCACTTCACAAGCATAGCACCATGGTACTACTTCAGAAGCACAGTGCCACCATCAGGTGTGTAGTAAGGTATTTAAAGGTGGGGGGTACAAATAAATGTGTCTATAGGTTGAGGACCTGACTCAGAAATTTTAGGATGCGTATACCACTCCCCCCTCCATTTATACTTCTAAACATCATACAGAATAAAGGTGAGGGGGGGAGGGGGGGGGGGGGCAATGCCCCTCTACAACAATAAAATGGAGGCAATGGCCCCCATGGCCCTTGCTTCCTCGCACAAGCACTGCACCATAGCACTACTTCACAGCCACTGTACCAAGCACTCCTTCACAGTCACTGCACCATAGCACTACTTCACAAGTATAGCACTATCAGGCGTGTAGGAAGGTGGGGGGTGCATATAAATGAGCATGTCTATAGGCCGAGGGGGGAGGGGGTAGAGATCTGATCTATATTAGAACTTTTAGGATGGCGTGTAGCACCCCCTCCATTTATATAACCCATAGCACTACGTCACAAACACTGCACCATAGCCCTACTTCATAAATGCAGCACCATAGCATTACACTATTAGCATCACAGCAGTACACAATCAGCACCATAGCACTACACAATCAGCACCATAGCACTACACAATCAGCACCATAGCACTACACAATCAGCACCATAGCACTACACAATCAGCACCATAGCACTACACAATCAGCACCATAGCACTACACAATCAGCACCTTAGCACTACACAATCAGCACCTTAGCACTACACAATCAGCACCATAGCACTACGCAATCAGCACCTTAGCACTACACAATCAGCACCAGAGCACTACATAATCAGCACCTTAGCACTACACAATCAGCACTATAGCACTACACAATAAGCACACATACTTCACCCATGGCATTACTTCAGCACCATAATAGGGATGGCACTACTTCACATGCACAACACCATAGCACTACTTCACATGCTTCACAAAAACAGCACCATAGCATTGCTTAGCACTGCACAATATCACTACTTGATAAACGCAGCACCATAGCACTACACAATAAGCACCACAGCAAGCATAGCACCATGGCACTACTTCAGAAGCACGATGCCACCATCAGGTGTGTAGTAAGGTATTTAAAGGTGGGGGGTACAAATAAATGTGTCTATAGGCTGAGGACCTGACATAAATTTTAGGATGGTGTATAGATCGTACTGAATAAAGGTGAGGGGGGGGGGGGGGGGGTCAATGCCTCCCTATGACAATAAAATGGGGGTAATGGCCCCCATGGCCCTTGCTTCCTCACACAAGCACTGCACCATAGCACTACGTCACAAGCACTGCACCATAGCACTACGTCACAAGCACTGCACCATAGCACTACGTCACAAGCACTGCACCATAGCACTACGTCACAAGCACTGCACCATAGCACTACGTCACAAGCACTGCACCATAGCACTACATCACAAGCACTGCACCATAGCACTACGTCACAAGCACTGCACCATAGCACTACGTCACAAGCACTGCACCATATCAGTATGCAATCAGCACCATAGCACTACGTCACAAGCACTGCACCATAGCACTACGTCACAAGCACTGCACCATAGCACTACGTCACAAGCACTGCACCATAGCACTACGTCACAAGCACTGCACCATAGCACTACGTCACAAGCACTGCACCATAGCACTACGTCACAAGCACTGTACCATAGCACTACGTCACAAGCACTGCACCATAGCACTACATCACAAGCACTGCACCATAGCACTACGTCACAAGCACTGCACCATAGCACTAAGTCACAAGCACTGCACCATAGCACTACGTCACAAGCACTGCACCATATCAGTATGCAATCAGCACCATAGCACTACTTCACAAGCACAGAACGATGGCACTACTTCACTAGTACTGCACCATAGCACTACGTCACACAGAGGCACTCTGCTTCATAAATGCAGCACCATAGCACTACACAATCAGCACCATAGCACTACTTCACCCATGCATGGCACTACTTCAGCACCATAACGGGTACTGCACAATAGCACTACTTCACAAGCACAACACCATAGCACTACTTTACAAGCACAGTAATAAAATAGCACTTCTTATAACTGGCACTGCACCATAGCACTAGTTTGTGTTGCTAACGTTGTGCAAAGAAGGCGGCAAGACTTATAGTACATGTAGTATACAGTAAGGCTTAGCAATCGTACTTGTCCCCGGAAAGCCTTTTCCTAAATGAATCAATCACCACCCTCCTGATGTCTGCGATGTATTATAATGTGGCTATGAGTGCGTACGTACCGAGTTGGCACGAGAGTCCACGTGCATTGCACGATCGCCTCAATTACTTGTTAACTTTACTTCGCTAATCGCTAGTTGTAAAGTCAAAGCCAGCCGTAACGAGATTGTTTCCACTTTAATTTCCAGCAAGCAAAAGTGGTACTGGGTCTTTGGGGCGGAGAATAGGCGGAGCCAGATATAAATTGCATATTCATGTGCTCGGAAGAACGGGAAGCGCGTTAAGATACATTGGTGGCGCGAATGGAGCGGGAAATATGCACTAACTTTGCACTGCCATATTACCGTAACGGATAATATACAAATCAACGATCTGAACAAATCAATAGCTACAGGACTTCACTATGTATGTTCCGAATTTGACGCGTTTTCAACACTCGCACCTCGAGAAATGTGGATTTCTAACCCGCGGGGTTAACGAATGCTGTACCCGCTGCACGGAAAATACGTAGATTACAAGAATCGATTTCCACAGAGAGAAATGGTGTGGGAACAAGTGTACGAAATTTGAAAGGAAAAGGTTGTACCGTTGCGAAGATGTGCTGTTAAGTGTAGCGTGCAATTTTTATAGTGATAAAATTATAACCCCACAAGCCCGATTTTGCTGGACACTGTCCCATGTGTGTATGTATATATGAATGTATGTGTCTGTATGCATGTGTGTGTGTGTGTGTATGAATGTGTGTCTGTGTGTAAGTATGTATGTGTATGTATAAATGTATGTGTATGTATGCATGTGTGTATGTTATGGTATGTATGCCCATACATACACACATACATACATACACACATACATACATACATACATACATACATACATACATACATACATACATACATACATACATACATACATACATACATACATACATACATACATACATACATACATACATACATACATACATACATACATACATACACACATACATACATACACACATACATACATACATACATACATAATAATAATAATAATAATAATAATATGCTATCGCATTATACAAGTATAACACGTTTGGAGGAAGAGACTAGACATAGTTTGAGAACACATATATCAACAAGCTAAAAACATTCAAAGTACACAGCATCTACATCTGCTTTTGACCAAAGATGTGTTTTACGGAGATGCATACATACATTCATACATACATACATACATACATACACACACACACACACACACACACACACACACACACACACATACATACATACATATTTACATACATACATTCATACATACACACACATACATACATACACACACATACACACATACATACTTACACAGACACATACATTCATACATACACATACATACATACATACATACATAAATACACACACATATACATACATACATACACATACACATACATACATACTTACACAGACACATACATTCATACATACACATACATACATACATACATACATATATAAATACATACATACACACATACATACATAAATACACATACATACATACATACATACATAAATACATACATACATACATACATACATACATACATGTGCATACATACATACATAAATACATACATACATTCATACATTATGTATGTATGTATGTGTGTGTATGTATGGTATGTATACACACATACGTACATATGTGTGTATGTATGTGTGTATGTATGTATGTATGTATGTATGTATGTATACATGTATGTATGTATGTATACATGTATGTATGTATGTATACATGTATGTATGTATGTATACATGTATGTATGTATGTATGTATGTATGTATGTATGTATGTATGTATACATGTATGTATGTATGTTTGTATGTGTGTGTATTTATGTATGTGTGTATGTATGTATCGATGTGTATATGTCTGTGTGAATGTATGAATATATGTATGTGTATGTATGTATGTATGTATGTATGTATGTATGTATGTATGTGTCTGTGTGTATGTGTCTGTGTGTATGTATGTGTGTATGTATGGTGTATGCCCATACATACACACATACATACACACAGACACATACATACATACATACATACAACATACACACATACATACGCACAGACACATACATACATACATACATACATACATACATACACACACACACACACACATACATACATACATACATACTGTAGTATCTTATTGTATATGTATATGCATATCCGTACGCGCATGCGCATTGCCATTGCATTATGCTCTTTTTGTAATAGTCATGGCGTCTTTGTGAGAGCTCTCTTAGAACATAACAGTGGCGACGAGGGTGTACAGAATGGAACCTTCACGTGGCGTAGAACCGTTTGACCCAACGTTAGAGCAGATTGATGACTAATAAAGAGCGATTCGACTATTTTTGCATTGCCCATGGCATAACTGAAGGAAAACAAAAGGCGCTATTCCTTACAAGGATTGGGCAGACGATGTATCTGAAGCTAAAGACCTGGGTGAGCCCAAAGAAACTTTCCGAACTCTCCCTTGACGAGATAGTGGCTCAACTTAAAAGTCAAACCAGTGCTGCAACAGTTGAGATAGCAGAGCGATATCGTTTTTTTAAGCGCCTCCAAAGAGACGACGAAGGTGTTGTAGAATATATGTCTCAGCTACGCAGCTTGGCGAAGACCTGCAAGTTTGAGGCATATTTGGATACGGCGTTGAGAGATCAATTTGTCTGTGGTCTAAAGGACCAGCGCATACAACAGGAGCTGCTGTGCATAAGTGATTTGACGCTAGCAAAAGCCTTGGATAAAAGTCGTTCAATGGAAATTGTCCATAAGGAGACACAGAGTATACGGGAAATAGGGAATCCTACAGCAGAAAGTAAACTTGACGATGCAGCTGCCCATAGAGTGTTCGCCTCCAAGAATAAGGACAGTTGTTACAGATGTGGGGGAACGGGCCACTCAGCATCTACATGCTTTCATAAGGATAAAACCTGCAATTCCTGTGGAAAACTGGGTCACCTATCCAGAGTATGTAGAAGCAAGTTGTCAGCAGGACGTCACAAGGGGGATACACGTCATGCAGCTCGTAAGGCACATTTAGTGGAACCAGAGGAGGACCTCAGTGATTGCCAAACCAGTGATGAAGAGGCGCCAGTACGTATACATAGAGTAGTTTATAGGGATAGATATCCCAAGCTAACTGCTGATTTGGACATCAATGGTAGTATAGTAAAATTCGAAGTTGATACAGGAGCAGAAGTATCTACAATTCCAGCGAGGACGTACAGGCAAAAGCTGAAACAAGTAAATCTGCAACCAACGTCAATAGTGCTCCGTCAATACGATGGAACCATCCTTCCTACCTTGGGAGAGTTGAGAGCAAGGGTTTCGATCGAAAACCAGTCAGCAGAAGGCTGCTTCATCGTTGTGGAAAATGCAGACAAGCAACTTCCCTTGCTGGGCCGTGATTTGTTGTGTAAGCTTCGTTTGGACTGGTCTATAATGCTAAGGAGTAACAAAGCAGATAGTTCCAGGATACATGCTATCCACAGTGTAAACTTGTTGAACGAGTTCCCGGATGTAATGGATGAAAAGTTGGGGCTATTGAAAGGAACCAAGGCTGAGATTCAACTGAAAGAGGGCACAGTCCCGGTGTTTTGCAAGTACAGACCAGTGCCATTTGCATTAAGGGAACAGGTGGAAGAGATGATAAGGCAACAAGTCAAGGAGGGAGAGCTGGAGCCAGTGGAAAGGAGTGACTGGGCAGCCCCTATTGTCATAGCAAGAAAGAAGGATGGCAATATTCGAATATGTGCTGATTTCAAAATGACTATTAATCCACATCTCTGTCCTAAGACCTTTCCGTTACCTACTGTGGACGAAATGTTCTCCACCTTAGCAGGAGGGGAATCCTTCTCAAAGATAGATCTGGCTCGAGCGTATAAACAGATGGAAGTGCTTGAAAGTCATAGACCACTTCTTACGATCAACACACATTTGGGGTTATTCCGCTACTGCCGCTTACCATTTGGAATAGCTACCGCCCCTGCCATGTGGCAGAAGGCTATGTCACTGGTGTTGCAAGGCTGCAAGAAGGTCGTCTACTACATGGACGATATATTGGTGACCGGAAAAACAAGGCAACAGCATGAACAGAATTTGCGTGCTGTTTTTCAACGTCTTCAGCAGTATGGGTTACGTGTGAATCTGCCAAAGTGCAGATTTTTCCAAGAATCGCTGGAATTTCTGGGTCACAACGTCTCATCAGAAGGAATTAGACCAACCAAGGAGAGAGTAGAAGGAATTCAGAATGCTACAGTTCCGCGAAACAAGTCGGAATTAAAATCCTTTTTGGGTTTGATGACTTATAATGCAAGGTTCTTGCCAGCGTTGTCTAGTGTGCTTCACCCCTTATATCAGTTGCTCAAGAAGGATGAAAAATGGGGATGGACTGCTTGCCATGAGAAAGCCTTTAAAGAAGCTAAGAGGTTGGTGTGTGAGGTCGTTACTTTAGTGCACTATGATGTTGAAAAGCCGGTAAAGGTTTACTGTGACGCTTCATCATATGGTGTTGGTGCTTGTTTAGTGCACGTTATAGGAGGTCAAGAAAAACCTATTGCTTATGCTTCTAGAACATTGTCACAGGCAGAAATGAAGTATGCCCAAATAGAACGGGAGGCACTAGCCATTGTTTTTGCTGTAAAAAAGTTTCATCAGTATGTTTACGGCAGAGAGTTTGTATTGGTTACAGACCATAAACCATTGTGCACCAATTTTGGACATGACAAAGGCATTCCGACACTAGCTGCAGCACGTATGCAGAGATGGGCAATAATATTAGGGGCATATCAGTATAAAATTGAGTATATTCCAGGGTCAGAAAATGTGTGTGCCGACTGTATGTCACGGTTGCCAGCTCAGGCAACAGTAGCCAAGGGCAATGACATCTTAGCTATGGACGTGTCTTCACTACCAGTGACTGCTACAGATATTGCTAAGGGCACTAGAACAGACAAGGACTTGTCAACTGTACTTCAATTTGTTCGTCATGGTAAATGGCCTTCATCTCTGGCAGAAAGTTACAAGCCATATTTCAGGAGACAGAATGAGTTGAGCTGTCAGGATGATTGTTTGCTGTGGGGTCAGCGGGTGATTATACCCAAATCTTTGCGCCATAAACTGCTTGAAGAATTACACCAAGGTCACATAGGTATCAGTAGAATGAAAGCACTAGCAAGAAGCTATATATGGTGGCCTGAGTTAGACAAAGATATAGAAGACTTGGCGGCTTCTTGCGATCAATGCAAAAGGGTAGCATCGATGCCGGAGTTAGCACCACGTCATCCTTGGCAGTATCCAAGTGCACCATGGGATCGGGTCCATGTGGATTTTGGGGAATGGAATAAGAGACATTTTTTGGTGATGGTAGATGCTTATAGCAAATGGCCTGAAGTTAGAGTCATGTCGTCCACGACTGCTCAGTATACCATTGAAGTGATGCAGGACATCTTTGCAACACATGGTTTTCCTCGAATTCTGGTCTCCGACAATGGTCCACAATTCACATCAAAAGAATTTTCTGAGTACTTGGCACATAACGGCGTTCTCCACAGACGATCAGCTCCTTATCATCCATCAACGAATGGACTAGCTGAGAACATGGTGAAGAATGTCAAACAGTGGCTGTCAAAGCAGAATTGGGACGTATGAGTTGGGGTTTCCTTGTCTGAATTTTTGCGTACATACCGCAATGTTCCTCATTCCACCACTGGGAGATCACCAGCTCAAATTGTATTTGGACGTGCTCTTCGTACCCGACTGTCGTTCGTCTTACCTTGTATGAGTGAGAGGGTTAGAGAGCAGTTGCAACCACAGGAAGGACTACCTGTCCCACGATTGTTTATTCCAGGTGCACTTGTGTGGATCAGAGATTTCCGACCAAATGCTCCCTACAAGTGGATGCCAGGTACCATACTGTCAACAGTTGGTCCTTTGCACTACACTGTCAGCACTCAAGGGGGCTCACAGAGGAAAGTACATGTTGATCATTTACTGAGTCGGTCTGAATCATTGGTACAGGACTTCCCTGATGTACCACAAGAGACTACAGATGTCACAGAGCAGTTTGATCCATGTACAACAAGGAAGCCACTGACACCATTGCAAGGAAATACTCAGCCAAGAGCAGCACAACAGGAAACGACAGATGTTACAACAACTGGTCCACCTGGGTCTGATTCACAGCCAAGATCTAGCCTAGGAAGGACTGTTGAGAAGACTAGAGACATTGGCAGACCAGAAGCTGGTACCACTGGCACCAGAGGCATTGGTGGGCCGGAAACTGATACCACTGGCACAACTCAGGAGAGCCACATGTCACCACCTAGGAGACACTCTACTAGGCCATCAAGGCCTCCGCGGCGCCTCATTGAAGAGCTCTGAATGTCTGAATTTTAGGGGGGAGGAAACTGTAGTATCTTATTGTATATGTATATGCATATCCGTACGCGCATGCGCATTGCCATTGCATTATGCTCTTTTTGTAATAGTCATGGCGTCTTTGTGAGAGCTCTCTTAGAACATAACACATACATACATACATACATACATACATACATACATACATACATACATACATACATACATACATACATACATACATACATACATACATACATACATACATACACATCAATACATACATACATACACACATACAGTTACCATGGCAACTAGATACAGTACTCTGACTTAGATATGTCAGTACCACACTTCTGTTCATATATATGAAGAGAAAGGCAGGGAGGGAGCTAGGGAGGAATACATAGCTACATACATGCATGTTGAGTGCCTTATTGAATGCAACTGCACTAATTTACTAACATCTGCACAGACAGACATATGTACACACACAGCAATTATGTGTAATAACATGAACATGGACTCAATGATTGAACTCGTTTAATGTAACAGGAAAGCGGCACATGTACATCATTAAAGCATGCATGGGGTATTAAGTAATGTACATGTATCACAAATGGCGGGGGGGGGGGGGGGGGGGGTGTGTCTGCAGGCAAATAGCAAAACTAGCAGCCGTACCTTACGCGAGCACACGTACACAGGTTCAGTCCGTGGCGGGCAATGTAGTAAGCTTAGCGTTAACTATCGCGTCTCTATACATGTATTAGTGCAGTTGCAAGAATAAAATAATACACAGGGGGAGGGGCCAGCTGTACTACCAGTACCGTCCGTTCTAGCTCCGGTTCGGGGTCGCGTTCTATGGAGTTCACGTCACGTTCCCATCTACTTCTCGTTATTTTTTGATTCCATAAAATTGAGGACGCGTGCTCAATTGCGTCATAAACCTTGCTTTGGTGATTGCGGATAATATGGAATCAAAAATTTAGGAATTGGCCTAAATATACACGGACCCACCAGGTGCGATAAAGTAGGCGATTTTAAAACAACCAAAAACCGCTTCAGCTGTGATTATGGCTTAGTGGTTACGTAATGTTGTTTTTGCTTTTCCCTACAATCTACCGCTTGAATCTACCACTCTGCTTTGCTAGTAGGTAATGTGGTTATAGCCTGGGATAGTTGCACAGTAATACTTTGACCGCCCATTTTAACAAAATGTCCAGTCAAATGTTCCTTTGACTGGACAAATGCCCAGACAATTGCAATATGGAGATGTTATTTTCGACTCTGTACACATACATGCACACACGTACACACTTACACACATTCACAAATACACACTTACACACATTCACACATACACACATACACACATTCACACGTACACACATACACACATTCCAACGTACACACATGCACACATGCACACATACACACCACACACATACACACACATACACACGTACAGGTGTGTTGCCTGAGCTGGTAGGAGTCCACCTTGATATAGCATTGTGCTCATAGTTCCCCCAGATGATGCTTCCATTGCAGGGATGGATGTCAAAGTCATAGGTAACCTGGATCCCATCCACTGATGTGCTGGCCCCTCCCCTCAGCTGATAAATAGAAAACTGGACACCAACTGAGCCCGTGATGTAAATGTTTGCACCTAGTCATCCAATGAGAATGGGCATTTAGTGAGATGGTAATTTGCATTTAAAATTTAACACTGACACACTTGTGATATAGCTATTTGTGCGCTGCATTTGGATTTTGAAGGCATGGGACTGACATGGTGCACAGATAGTTTATATAGTTACCACAGGTGCCAAATTAACTTTCTCTTTGATCTTCCACCAAAGATAAACGATGCAGAACGCTAGCAGTGGAATGCTACATGCTACCTTGAAGTTATTAGGAAGGAGATCTCTATTCGCAGTTTGGCCGTATTTCACTGTCAGTAAATGTGTTGCACTTGACATAGCTGCTTTACTGTTAATTCCTTCATCAGCTGCTGCCGAGAAAGTTGTTTAATTTACTGAATGAACAAACATTCTTTCCAGGACTGATTATTTAATGCTGTGGTGACTTCCCAGGCTGACATTTCTTTGATCAGGCGAGTCTAAACTTGTAATTTGATAATGAACTGATGATATGAGTTGGGTGGAGGTCCTAAACTTGTTATATGGTCAACCAGATAAAATATCCGAAATTTGATCCGAATGGCTATCTTAGACAAGCCTCCTTGTGTGCATAGATCTAGGGTAAAAATAGCCTCTAGCGCACAATCCTGTATACAGTCCCTTCCTATCCCTCCCATTCTCTCCTCTCTCCACTTCTTCCTTCTCCCTCCCTGACGGCTCCCTTCTCTCCCTCCCCCTGGCCTCCCTCCCTTCTTCTATCAAGCCATATATAGCACTACATGTAGGCGACCTAAATAAACAGCTTACCTTTCGATAACGACACCAGATAGAGGAGATGAAAGAACTTCATCTCGGACCCGGCATATAGTATAGATAAGTGTACCAAAAGCACGAGACAACTCCTCCGTTAAGCCACAGCTCAGCACTGTAAAGTGAAGGCTGAATTCAGTATATTGGACTGATTGGATTACGATTATCGAGAGTAACTCTCATATAGGATTTGACCCCGATTATGAATGTCATTAAAAAACGGGACCCGCTTATAACGGATAGCTTAGCACTTTGTCATCGTCAAACAAGCAGTCCAAAACGAGCATTTTCGCGTTTGTTTGATGTCATAAAACCGCGTGGTTGTGGAGATGTTTGTTTAAACTCGTACCCAGTCCCACCGTATTTCTCGTTCTTCTCCTCCTCCTCCTCCTCCTCCTCCTCCTCCTCCTCCTCCTCCTCCTCCTCCTCCTCCTCCTCCTCCTCCTCCTCCTCCTCCTCCTCCTCCTCCTCCTCCTCCTCCTCCTCCTCCTCCTCCTCCTCCTCCTCCTCCTCCTCCTCCTCCTCCTCCTCCTCCTCCTCCTCCTCCTCCTCCTCCTCCTCCTCCTCCTCCTCCTCCTCCTCCTCCTCCTCCTCCTCCTCCTCCTCCTTCTTCTTCTTCTTCTTCTTCTTCTTCTTGGTAGGCAAAATGAGATCAATATGTATGGTTATACACTTCGTCGTATATTTAGATATCATCCTGTAAAGTTTGTCAAATGAATTCTGCGCAACTGGCAGTTAAAACTACTCAGTGAACAGAATCCACACACAACATGCATGCATGGTATCATGTAGCCATTATTGTGTTCATTGGGCCCATCGCACCTATTTCATTATCAGGAAACAGGTGTGCCAATAAGTGTATTAATAATATTATATATGTTTTAAATATATATTAGTGGGTGCATGTATATGTGCGTGAACTGCTGCATTGTTTTTAGGCAACAATCATTCATTTAAATTAAAGTTATGCATACTGCCTACATGTTCCATCAGTTCTTAAACCAAATGAATAATATGGAAGGTGCTAAGCATTCAGCCTCACAACCGCTGTGTATCAATGAAGATTGATGTTGAACATGATCACATGCAGTGAAGCTTCACTGAAAGATGAGAAAGTCATGCAAGAAATTTTGTGGTGCGTTGTGGGTATAATAAAAACTATTCCATCAAAGCCAGGGAGGGTCAGGATTTACCACTCCCTACCCTACTCACCCCCTGGTTTGTAAACATGAGCAGTGTCACAATTTATTAATCAGGTAGGCCTGCACCATTTAATACACTGCACTGTACTATGGAGGGGGGACTATTTTTTTCTTCTCATTTCCATATCAATTATACATATATGAAACCAGCCCCTGTTGCGTACTAGGTGGAAAACTGTTACTAAGCTATACAGTTGTATCATTAAATTAATGCCATGCACGCTCCAACCACATGTATAATAAGAGAAAATAATGGTTTTGCACATCTACCCGCGTAAATGAAAGAACTGCATGGTTCGAAATAGCATAGTGCATGAAACAATAGCTAAACCAATGTAACGATCATTTTCTCCTTATCATTTACCTATTGAAACAAGCCATTATTATTAGATACCATCTGTTACTAGCTTCAATGATGAGGACCATCATGGAAGGAAAATGGCTATAGTAACTATTGTAACGTAGTACTTACTTGCCACACTATTGAAGGCCAAACATAGCGCCATTGGTGGACTTCAGAACACTTTGTTAGCTAAGAACATGCAATTCCAAAAGGAAAGAGGAAGGTTTGTCCAAATTTTGAATGTATCTGGGAGTCACTGGATAACAATAGCTAATGTTGGATGTGTTCAAGGAGAGATAGCTGTGTTTGATAGCATGGGGCATACTGACCTATAACCCAAGAGGTCAACTGAGCAGCATATTGCTGCATGCTTTGATTCTCTTATTTCAATCAAGTCAGTTCAAAGACAAATGGATTCTAACAATTGTGAGCATTTGCCATTGCGTTTGCAGCATCTATTTGCTTGTCAGCAAGTCATAGCAATTTATTACACATGTATGATCAGGCTTGTTTGAGACCCTACCTTGTTAAATGTTTCATGTCTGGAACCATGGAGCCATTTCCGGCTAAAGAAAAGAAGGCACAACGACCTTACTGCCACGTACAGTACGACGTTTACTGCAGCTGCAGGCTAATGAAGGGAGATGACAAAATGGCACCATAGATAATAGAATAAAGGGATTGGAAACGGTATATACATTTACGTGACGTGACGTCACGTTCCGTTACATGACCGTGCTTCGCATTGAATCTTGTAGTGGGCGTGTGAGCTATTGAGCATCCTTACTTAAAGAGATTCCTTAGTCTTGTTAAACTTTTTACTGTATGAGAGCAACCTTTCTGACACCCAAAAAGCATATAGCTATTCATTTACAGACGTCTCAGCTGAGGCAGACAGCGATCGTAGCTGCAACCTGATCGGGTAGTGGCTGTGTGATTTTCCTGGACACTAGCAACATTGTAAATCCATTTTATGAGTTCACATATAGAGTATGTAGTAGGTAGTGTGGCGTTGTAATGTTTATGGGTCTCTATGAAGAGGTTTGACGTCGTAAATAGGGAATTTGTCCGCTTATGATGTCCAAAAAGGGTACCTTTTGTGTAATTTTCCCAGAAAAGTGGTTTAGATTCTAGAGTATTTGAGTGCATATATTGAATCAGACATACATATAGAGTGGCGTGATCAATATCTCTTGTATGTTGTGTATGTGTTACAGTAGCAAATGCCTAGCAAGCTTCGTTGGGTCGATCGCGCAAGAATAGGAAGAGAAAATTCCAACAACAACAAAATCAATGGGGAATCGTAAAAAACTGGAGGCCTTCAAAGAAAGTGTTTTAAAGAGCATAAAGCTTGTATCTACTTTCTCTGCAAAGCTTTCGTGCGCGCTTGTTCTAGCTAGCCATCACGGTGGTCATTGGCACTTGGGTCAAGTACATGTATGACTTTGGCTGTTTTTTTAGACAGCTTCATTCTATGAGTGTCTAACTCCTCTCTCGTCATCAAAATAGCGCTTCAAAGGATCGTCTATAGCAGACAGTCAACGCTGCCTTAGGAACACAAATTTACGGAATTACGAAATGCGGATGAATCCCGTAATCTTTACCGTTTCCAATCCCTTTATTCTATTATCTATGATGGCACGATGCGACCGTTGCCTTGAATGGTACCGCAAAAGGTGTGAAGGAATTCCAGCTTCTGAGTCCACTAAAACTGGGAAATGGTATTGGCGTGTTTGCTCCGCTTTGTAATATTTGCAAGAACACAAATGTGTGTGTGTTTATTTATGTATACCCAATTTCGTGCATTTGTTCATCATCAATCGTGCTTCAACACTCCTAGAATTTATTTGGCAGTTTAACGATATTGACGTATAGGACCTATAAATGAGCAGCGTAGGACCTAATTAGGCAGCCTGAAATGGTCCTAGGACCGTTTCAGGCAGAGCCTGCTTTAGCCTGCAGGACCAAAACGAGCTGCCTGAAACGGTCCTAGGTCCATTTCAGGATAGGATCAAATCAAGCCATGACAGATCCAAGACGGTTCCGGTCGATATCTGGTCGCAATTAATGGCGCAAGGAAATAACCACAGCAATTATTAAATATATATTAAAAAGGCCACTTTCCCCACTCTGCCCAAAGGTGGATACAAGAATAATCCATGGGAGGGGGGGGGGGGGGGGGGGGGGGGGGGGATAAGGGGGCTCTGGCCCTGAAAAAAAATTTCAGCTTTGAATTCCTGGTTTCGTTACATTTTTTAGCATCACACCTAAATTATAGCAGGTGAATGCCTTTGCAATATTATTGATATTAAAATCAATTTGTGATTCATCTGATTTACGCTATAGTCTGGCAAGAGTGCGCGTGTTGCTATGCAATGGTGCATCAGTGGATTCATGTTGACGGAGATATTTTTTGGCAGAGAAAAGGACTTGATGGTTTAAAAAGAGCTTTTGAACGCTTGTTGTGTATGGTAAGTAAATTACAATAACAAAATCCGTGCATACATGTCTCATCGTTGGTTCGTTATATTGCAGCGGGGAACGACGAATGTAATGCCTTCATCAATGGCGATGCTTGAAGATATCCGTGGTGCAGTGGACACACAGGTTGATGTTATGCCTGCAGTGGTACGTCGGTTGTATCAATAACGCTCTTAAGACGCATGCCAAAATCCATAGTAACGCATGCGTAGAGTTACAAGGGTGCATTATATAGATTATTACTCAGTATAGTTGTTAAGTTTATGTATACATGTTATATAGGTGGAAATCACTGACAGCACTGTCACTGCCCTTTATATACAGGTATGCGTTTGGGGACGTATGAGACATCTTTAGCCATGCAATTAAATCTCACTGATTTGCATTTCAGGTTGCCACCCACGTTGCAAGAAGAGAAACTCTGCTTGAGGTATTAGCACTACGCATATCTTGTACTTGTACGTGTCACTTAAACCATTATTGTAATCATCTCATTCAATACTTAACAGGTGCCTTTAGAAGATTCGTATTCTGACATGGAATTTGAATGGGTAAGTTCAAATGCTGAAAGCAATGGTGTGTAAGGACTGATGAAATGATTGAGAAATTTGATGCACTTTTCAGTCTGTGAATGACATGGTGGGGAATACAACCGCAGAAACTTCAGTACAGCAACATACTAGCTGTGTAAAAGAGGTATGCTGTTAGATTTGGCTTGAGAGTTGAGCTTTCTATGTAGTCTGCTAGTTATAATTAGTGGTAGGAGATACATGTATGCCAATTCTTATAAGGATATGTGTCATGTATAATATTTTATGTTTTATTCACAGAATGACATTCCTCACAATTTTTGAATCATGAACAAGGAAAATCCTGCTATTGAATTAGTGGTATTAGTATGCATGTCATTGTAAATAATAAGTGCATGCATTTTGAAACTCACAATGAATGCGCATTCTTTGCACTCATCATATACTATGATGGAAATGTCATTTTGTTACTTTTCAGGATGAAATATTGAGGAATTCTGCACAAGAAGAAGAAACATTGTTCAACAACATGTTGTGTGCTTGTATTGGTGATGGGATCAATGAATCATTGCTTGAAGAGAGCCATGGTGCACAGGTTGATGTTATACCTTCAGTGGTATGTTGGTTGTCTCAATTCAAATTGACTAATAAACTCGCATGTGCAAACCATTATTATGCATGTGTGTAGAGTCAAAATATAAAGTTTATGTATGCATGTTAGGTGGAAATCACTGGCAGCGCTGCAGTGGCCTTGGAGATACAGATAAGTGTTTGGGGATGTGCGAGACCAATTAAATCTATCACTAACTTGCATTTCAGGATGCTACCAATGTTGAAAGAAGAGAAAGTCTTCCTAAGGTATTAGCACTGCACATATTATTGTAATCATCACATGCAATACCTAACAGGTGCCTACAGATGTTTTGTAGTCTGACATCAAATTTGAAGGGGTAAGTTCAATTGCGGCAAGCAATGGCATGCAAGAAGTGAGTAAATGAGTGAGAAATTTCCTGCACTTTTCAGACTGTGCATGACATGATGGGGAATACAAAAGCAGAAACTTTTGTGCAACAAAATACTACCTGTGGAAACAAGGTATGCTGTTTGAAGCTAATAGTATGTGATATGCCAATTCTAAAATTTTCAGACAATGATATTTTTTAAATTTTCACACTGACATTCCTTGCAATGTTAAAATCATGAATGAGGAATATTCTGCAATAGAGGCATTAATCATTGTAATAATATTCTGTGCATATATACATGTTCAAACTAGCAATGCATGCACATGCTTGTATGCATGAAAGACTGAATTTATGATGCAAATTTCATTTGTAAATTTTTCAGGATGACATGTTGTGCAGGATGGAGAATTCTGCAAAAGATGATGATACATTGTCAAGCAATGTGTACATTTGTGATGCAATGCATGCTGAATTTCCTGATATCAAAAATATCAATGAATCATTGCCTAAGGTCAGTGTATATACTATGATACAAATTCTAATCCATTCATAAATTCAGATGTATTCTGCTCCATCAAATGAGGTAAGATTTTCGGTAAGGTGCAAAAGATATATTTTATTTTGTATTATAAACAGCTAATGGTCTGTGGTCTGGAGTGCCCTGTTCAGGCCATAGACTCAGTAACATCCTATGAAGTAGGGTCTTGCAAATGCGTACCACAGCAGTCTAACCAATTATTCTTCTTTAAGCCCGTGAAAGAAAGCACATGTACAGTACCATTGGTGGTTTCTAAAATACCACAGGAGGATGATATCTACGTATATGCTGAACAACATTTACCTGCAATTAAAGAAAGAATTGAAAAGCACAATGTTGCCTTGAAGACGGTGTCACTGAGTGCAGCAGTCTGCTCTGGAGTGGTCGTTGTAAAGGATAGCAAGGCGGCTGCAGGGTCGGTGGTCGTTCGCTGGACCAATGATTATTGGAAAAATATTCATAACACTTCAGCTGTCAGGTGCCAAGGAGAAGAATTTCAATTTTCCTTCAGTACAATCCCGGGTAGTGTTATTTTAATGGCAATTCAATTTTGCTCTTCAAGTGAAGAACACTGGGATAATAATGACTACAAAGACTATATGTTTCAAATGCCTGTTTAATTAGGTGTAGTGCGCGTAATGTACTGATGTATGTATGAAATTGCCTGGTACTGACAAATTAAACTGATGTTGTGTAGGTAGACTATCGGAAGGCTATATAATTATTATTTGAAACAGCCTCTGAGAAAATGGCCCTTCGCATGTATCGAGAATTAACTTTCATTTAGGATTTATTGAAAGGTCCTAAAAGCAAGCTGCCACTGGACAGGAGACATGTTACATTAATAAATTTTGCATGAAAGAAAACCTTTGAACCTTGACTCGATGCTACGGCTGTAAAACTGAGTAGCCACTAATATATATTTTTAATGAATGAAACCAGATCTTAAAAAAAAAACATCTCATGCAGAGAAAGTTGGTGGCATACAGTGTATAGGATTTGAAGGCAAAAGGAAGGGAACAACTCTGAATAAGGGATCAACGATGATAGAAAGAATTCAATAGTTCTATATTTATCTATACGTATTACAAAAGTGATACATACAGGGCTACTCAATTTAACATCATTGATCCCTTGTTCCAGATGTCATAGTCGCCAATGACTCCCCTAAATTTTGATTCCCCAGTCATTCACGCTTAGGCATATTTGACTGCCCCCCCCCCCCCCCCCCCCCCCCCCTCTGATAAAAGTGACTCCCTGGAGTTATTATAAATTTGCTCCCCAGTCCATCTTGCCAAGGCATACATGTACAAGTAAATAAAAACCTTCTCTATGAGAATGATGGTGGTATATAGGGTTTGAAGGCAATAGTGGTGTAAAAAAGGGTTGAATGATAAGGAAAAACGAAATAGCCCTACACCTGTATAATTAGCCTGGCACACATTGTAGGACAATACATTGTTCATGCATGTGCTAAATATAGAACTATTTAGTTTTTTTCCTTTGTCATTCAGCCCTTGTTTCCCTGCTTTTTACACCACTATTGCCTTCAAATCAAGGCAAAAAAGGACCATTAAATAAGAGCCTCCGACGTTACAATTATGATACCACAGAGAAACACCGATCACTTAGCTACAATCTGAACTTGGTATATATGTCATTTACATAGTAATCTACATGTCATAACCAGAAATAACTCAGCCATGGATGATACATATTATTCAGTACATAAACAATGTTGTATTGGTACTGATACCAGTGGCTCTCGTGATATGACAGCAACAGGTGTGTCCACCATCTGTTCCTTTATTACAGTGTTCTGTAAATTAAAGTGATCTGTGTCAACACAACTTACAAACAGTATCCATGTAGATATGTTTCATACTCTGGCAGTAGTGTATCAGTGAATTCGTCATCATCACATACATACGTGACCATGCACCAGGGGAATAGTAGGTAAGGAGAGTAGTAGGTAAGGGGAGGAGTAGGGGTAGTGGTAGGGTAGGGGAGGGGGAGGAGTAGTAGTAGGTAAGGGGAGGAGTAGGGGTAGTAGTAGGTAAGGGGAGGAATAGGGGTAGTAGGTTGTGGGCATCCCCAGGGGGCTCCCCACTTCTAATAAAACATTAAAGTATTCAGTTTTACTAAAAGAAGAAGAACCACAACGGTTTTCTGGGGTTCTGCCTCACTATGCTCGCCTGACCACTTTTTAACTGCTTCCTACGTGTCAGTATTCCCCATTTCTCCGCTTACAAGTGTTGAAAATGCGCCAGAGGAGTCAACACCAGCTTGCTGCTGGGGTTGAAGGAGTGTATATAGATATATTATAATTATAATAATATATTTATTACATAATATTATATATATAATAATCATATATATAAATGTGTATATATAGGTACTGCAGCTGGAACAATTGCAGCAACTGTCTCCTCAGTCATCATTGCTGCATTCCTTGTGGTGGGAATTGTCATGTGTCTGTATTGCTGTTACTACATCCATAAAAGTAGACAAGGTGCATGTTGTACACTAGTCATGCATGCACAGCATAACTACTGGCCTCATAACTGTGTGCATACATGTTATATGCATATTAAAAAAATCTGAATGTTCATTGTGCTGGCTGATATGTGTGAGAAAGGGGTTGCACTGTGAGACGCAGACATATTGGACACGTACTGGTTTTAGTTCTCGAAGGCCTGACACTTTACACTACTTCTTGGACACGCACACGTGTGCCTTTGCCGAGCACGAGACAAAAGCACCGAGCTTTATATATATTTTTCTCGAGAAACCGAGACCCACTTCACTCCACAGCAGCGGGTGGATTACACCACCATAAGTCGACACCAGCTGCTGTGGAGTGGGTCTGGGTATGAGACCATGCATAAGGAATTATACACTTCTAGGCTGGGGACCAGACCCTATAGCCTGGTCCCCAGGCTAACATACATATATATTTCCGTATTCCACCATGTTCTGTACTGTTATGACATTTTGTGTCAATTGCTGTTATCTCGCACCCAGACCCACTCCACAGCAGGTTGGGGGAGGGGGGGGGGGTGGATCACATCATTGCTACCTGAAGGGAGAAGTAACCACACAACCTCCTCAGGAATGATTTTCAATCGACATAAGATTGGAGGAATCAGTTGTAATACCTTCTTCATTGTCATCAATCAATGCCATAAGTGCTGTTCAGGAGAGAGGTGTGTGTGTGTATGTGTGTGTGTATGTGTGTGTGTGTGGTGTGTGTGTGTGTGATGTGTGTGTGTGTGTGTGGTATGTATGTGTATGTGTGTGTGTGTGTGTGTGTGTGTGTGTGTGTGTGTGTGCTTCACTGTGCATGGGTTCAAGGATGGCAGCACATGAAAGGAACTGACATGTTATTGTTCAAGTGATGTTTGGTGGTAGTGAGGTATGGTAGTTTTTAGGTATGTGGTCTGTGGTGCAAACACACTTACACAAACACACACATAAGCACACACAAGCTGTACATGTATGTGTAGGTTGCAACGACTGTTCAGAATAAATGTAAATGTATCTAACGAAATGTAGTTATACAGTACAAGGTTGCACAAAACACACCCTGTAAAAACCATCCTACAAGTCTGGACCTGTGTCCAAACCTGGTACACGGGTTCCAGCTTGCGGTCTGCATCCCACTGGACCTGTTTTGCCCTTGGGGAAAGGGACTATCTTCCCCTATTCACTTGTGGGATACTCCTGCTTGGTTCCCTCCCTCCCCCCCCCCCCCCCCACCTTCCAAACCATGTTGTGACTAGGGTTAAGGTTTTAGTCCTAAACTTGGCTAAATCAAATGCATCATACACAATACACACTACACACACCCAAAGCCCTTGCTACATTACGCACTGAGCTAGCTTGCAACAGCTGCTTAGGAGCATACAACGTAAACGTTTCTAGTGAATACTCACCATTCACCCAACCAAACACCCCCCAAACCTATACCACACACACACACACACACATACACACACACACACACATACGCACAAACACATGCACACACACACACATACACACAAACACATGCACACACACACAAGCTGTACATGTAAGCTGCTCAGGATGTAAACATTTGTCAAATTTTGTTTTACATGGCTGCACAAAACACACCCCATATATATGGGGGGGGGGGGGGGGGGGTATTGGCACTGGTTGGATAGTGTTAATAGCATATCATAAAATATAGCTTGTCTACAGTGTATGCAATGACAGAAAATTTGATGTTATCAGCATGTATTTCTGAGCAACTATTTTACAGGTAGTGTGTTGTATTTGTGTGTGTGTGATGGGTATTTAGATGGTTGTTTTGAAGGTATGTTGCACAAAAAACTAAATACATTGTATATGTTTCTGAGCAAATGTCTTAATTGTATACATGTGCAGTGTTATATGTGTGTGTCTGTGTGTTTGGGCTTGTGTGGGTATGTGTATTTGAATATGTGTGGGTATGGGTGTTTAAATGTGTGTTTTTGGTGTGGGGTATAAATGTTTTGATGTGTATGTTCAGTGTGGAGTACGTGTGTATGAAAAAACATAACATCATTAATGTTCATGAATGATTCAAAAGGGCTCTGATGTAGAATTGCTCTGAATGTCAGCAACCGTGCAGCCACTGTACATGTATTGGAAAAGCTGTGTATAAATTTAGTTATGGTCTGCCAGCAAGGGTTCGCTGCAATAAGGGAGTTGAAAATACATCTTCAAAAGAAGTCAACCGGCAGCTAATCCTGTCTTAGTGGGAAAAAAAAAAAAGGTTTACACGCAGCATATTGACAGGCTTTTGTGAGCCGTATATACAGGGTGTTTCACAATCAAGGAAAAATTAACCACAAGCAGTTAATTAACTTAAAATTGATAAATGCGCTATTAACATGAACTTAAATGTTGATGTAAACAAACTAAATATTGCTTTAGTAATAAAGTAAAAAATTTAAATTAACAGAAACGAATTAATAATTCCTGATAACCCCTAAATATTTTAGAGATATCCAAAAGCGTGGAATTTTAAAAATATCAACTTGGCCCAATTTATTAATAAATTCAAACCACTAAATCGAGATACAATGCCCCCTAAATCAAGTACATTGCGAAAATCAAAAAATCAAGATTTCAATCTTGAATAACTTCTAAATGGAAGCAGCTAATTAAGTACAGTTTGCAGATTTTAACTAACCACCAACCCTACATTTATTGACATTAATAGAAATGAATAGGGGTATTGAGACTTTTATCAACATTAATTAACCATTATATTAATTTTATTTCACCAGCATGTCTTCTTTTGCTGTTAGAACTTTTAACGACAATTACCAGTTAATTAACTGCTTGTGGTTAATTTATAAACAATTTTCCTTGATTGTGAAACCGCACCCTGTAGTGCAGTGATCTGTACATATTATTCCTTTTTTTTTTTACCAGCTAGAAGATATGTCTCTTCAAATTACATTGACTTCATTTGGTAATTATTCCCCAAATTAACTATCACTTGGAGATATGCAAACCTGGATCATTCACAAATGTTGGCAAACACCACTTCAACTGTTGATTCAAGGATGGCATGTTAATGCTCAAGAGATGTTTGGTGATGGTGAGGTACATGTATGGTTAGAAAGGTAGTTTTTGTATATGTGGTCTGAGGAGATAGTTAATTCTCCCCTTAGAACAGCACTTGATTGATGACAATGAAACTACAAAGGTATTACAATCCCTCCAATCTTGTGTCCATTGAATGAAGCTCAGCACTCCTTATTGATGAGGTTGTGTGGGGAGGACAATGGCTATTCAGAATTATTTTGCACAGGAAAGTATCTCATTGAATGGTCATTGGTCCACACAATGTTTCCAGCTTGCTGACTAAAGATGTAAGCTGCCATTTGTTGTACCTGTACTGTGCATATTTTTAATGTGGTGTGTGCACATCATTAAACTTTATAAGTATACATGTATATGACAATGCTGTAGCATGGTGGGCGGGTTCATAAATAACTGAAGAACAAATTTATTTATTCATATGTTTTGCTCAAATGGATATTTAGATTTGGGAATGTAACATGCACATAAATACTATATATGGTGAGGTGTGTAATCCTAGCCACCACTAGGTGGCCATTTGATACTTATTGTGGTCTAGGAGAAGACACAGACCGGAAAATACTCCAAATGCTCTGTTGAATCATTAGATTTGGTTTCCTGTAGAGTAGAGGGCTGCATGGAACTCAGCCAACAATGCATTTGAATCAACGCATGAGGCATTTGTACGTAAAAGTAAGAAAAAAATCTTCCTTATATCACTGGCTTAGTTGCCTTAAGGCTGGTTAACGCGATGTTTAATTATTCATACTCAATTTGAATTATTTAAAAATAGAAGTGAAGGGGGAGGGGCTCGATCAGTCCCTACAATTTTGGGAGGGGGGGGGGGGGGGGGGGGGGGGGGCTATGGTTTTAAAGTGTCGTTGCTCGTTCTAGAACTGTCACGGAAAATTGTATCCGCGGCATTTTGGCAAGCTTCCAGAAATTTATCCCACCCTGCTTTTTTTAAGTACCTAGTACTGTAGTAGTAGTAGTACCTCAGACTGCAGCACATGCGTGTGCAAGCTTATACGTACGGGATTATACTTTGCAGCAACTGAAAGTTTCTCACGCATGCACAATCTATGTGAATAAGCCGCTGCCGTGGATGGGTCTGGGTACGAGATAACAGCAATTGACGCAAATGGCCGTTACATCTTCCGGACACTTGGTGCTTATTGTATCAGTCTGGGAACCAGACTATAGTGTGTGGTCCTGTAGCATAGGTTACGTAATATATTATGTGTATTGTGTATTGCGCGGGCAACATATATAGGTTGCTTGGTAACCATAGTTAGGGCAGATGATATATTTGTGACTGTACTGTTATGGTGCTGATAATAACGTCTGTCTGAGAACTATTTACATTGGTGTCAGAAGTGAAGCATGGCGAAGTTTGACGTTACCTTACCTGAAATCTCGGTGGAAACGTTTGAGCACGCATGGCTAAGGTTTGAGCTCGCCGCTACGGCAAAAGAGTGGCAGGAGGATAAACAGTTACGTACGTTGCCAACGCTATTGCGAGGCAAATTGGTGGAATATTTTGTGGAACTGAGCTCTGAAGAGAAGTCCTCGCTAGAAGGAGTGAAGGCGGCTCTGACGAAGAGAGCCGGTTTGAAAAAGGACCCCTTGGTCGCAGCAAAGCATTTCAGCTCGCGGGAACAGGGTGAAAAGGAAAGTGTGAGAGATTATGCCACGCAGTTACGGAAAGCATTCGCAGAAGCCTATCCTAAAGAAGACACTGTATCAGCAGTACTGTTACAGAAATTCATGACCGGACTTCGTGCATCAATCACACGTCAAATGTTACTAAAAGGCAGGCCGTCAACAATGGAGCAAGCTATTGAAGAAGCTGTGGTAATCGAAGAGGCACTAAAGTTTGGTGGGGAGGTTTCTGAAGTTAATGTTAATGCCATTCAGAAGAAAGAGGACAGTGGAGAACTGGGGCAACTGAAGACACTGCTGGAGCAAATGGTGAAGAAAATTGACACGTTGGAAGCTCAAATGTCAGAAGTAAAGATTGGACATAGAGACATGACTACAGGAAGAAGGCACTATCAGTATGAGAGGGGAGGAACGCAGAAATGTTACAGGTGCGGTGAACAGGGCCACCTCAAACGCGCGTGTCCTTTAAACTTCAACAAGCCAGCTCAGGCGGTGGAAAAGAGCTGGCGGGGAAACAAGTAATCCACCATGGTCGACGACAAATTAAAGAGGTACCTGTATATAAGATCAATAGTTTGTTACAAGTTGAGGGACTGCTTGGGGGGTCTTCGGTGAAGTTTTTGTTGGATTCGGGGGCAGCTGTTTCAGTTGTTTGCTATGCTGTTTTGTCCGAAGAGATGCAACAAAGGATTAAACGTTCCAGTTCTGTGGTGATTGGTGCTAATGGTGTTCCTTTGGAGGTGGTGGGACGGGTGACAGCGAATGTTGTTTTGGGGACATTTCATCATGACCAGGAATTTATCGTTGTCAGGGAACTCACGGTACAGTGTTTGCTTGGGGCTGACTTTATGGAGAAACACGGGGTTGTGATAGATTACAGAACCAGATGTATTCAGTTGGGTCAGGATTTGGTTGAGATTCCCATCATTGGCTCCAATACAGATAGGGTTACGCCTCCATGTAGTGACAAAGTAGTTGTAGTGTCATAGGATGTGCAAATTCCAGGACATTCCATACTGTTGTTGGAGGGGAAAATAAAAGGCGATGAAGGAAGAGGTTGTATAGGTGAAGGGCTCATTGAAGAGGGGGATGTAGATGGTAAACCCAAGAACATGCTTGTGGCTAGGAGTCTGAGTACTGTGAGGGAAGGGAATGGGGTGAAATTGCAGGTGATGAACACAGGACCGATGCCTATAATGTTGTACAAAGGCATGAAAATATCCCAAGGCAGAACATAATGTTCGTTGGCGAAGGGAAATCCTTGGAGAGGGTGACAATGTCAACAGCAACGCCGACATTCAACCTCGAAGGAACTAACCTGTCAGGGGATGAAAAGAGAAAGCTCATGAAGTTGTTAGAGGAGTTTAAGGAGTCTTTTGCTGAAGGGAAATTGGGAAAGACTTCAAGTGTAAAACACTCCATTAAAACTCATGGAACTCCAATTCGACAACCGATTCGTTGACTTCCTGTGACGTTGAAAAGTACAGTACAGAAGGAAGTGCAGAAGATGTTGCAGGATGGTGTCATACGCCCCAGTACGAGTCCATGGTCTTCGCCGATAGTGATGGTTAGAAAAAAAGACGGAGCTTGGAGATTTTGTATTGACTTTCGGAAGTTAAATGACGTAACGCACAAGGATGCCTATCCGCTACCTCGCATCGATGAGACCTTGGAGTCTTTATCTGGTTCGACCCTTTTCACAACTCTAGATTTGGCCTCCGGCTATTGGCAAGTTGAGTTGGAGGAGGCAGATAAAGAGAAGACAGCGTTTTCGACTGCGGAAGGACATTTTGAATTTAATGTCATGCCATTTGGGCTAACCAACGCACCGTCAAGTTTTCAGCGTTTAATGTCATGTGTGCTTGCAGGCCTAACGGACGAACAATGTCTAATCTACATTGACGACATTTTAGTCTATAGTGCTAATTTCTCAGAGCACCTTGTTCGACTTAGAAACGTTTTCCAGAGAATCAAAAATGCAGGTCTGAGATTGAAGGTGAGTAAGTGTCGTTTCGCTCAGGCCAAAGTGCAGTATTTGGGTCATGTAGTATCCGCACAAGGGGTGGAACCAGATCCAGCCAAAATACAGGCTGTGGCAACTTACCCCGTTCCAAGAAATGTAAAAGAGCTTAGGCAGTTTTTGGGTCTATCAAATTACTATCGCAGGTTTGTGCAGGACTATTCAAGGATAGCGGGGCCTTTGTTCAAGCTTACCCAGAAGAGCGTTCGTCAGTATAATTGGAATGAATGCTGCACGGAAGCATTTCAGGAGTTGAAAAGGCGTTTGACAAATCCACCAATTCTAGCTTTTCCACGGTTTGATTGCAAATTCCTGCTGGCAACTGACGCGTCAGATTCAGCTATTGGTGCTGTTTTAAGCCAAGTCCAAGAAGGTGCAGAGAAGGTCATTGCATATTGGAGTAGGCAATTGACGAAGGCGGAAAGGAATTATTCTACAATTGAACGGGAAGCTCTTGCCATAGTCAAATCCGTGAAGGAGTTCTATCCATACCTATATGGACATGAATTTGTTTTATTGACAGATCATCAACCTCTAGTACATCTTAACAACCTGAGGGATGTTGGGGGGCACATTTCAAGATGGACCATGTTCTTGCAGCAGTTCAATTTCTCAGTTGAACACAAATCCGGCACAGCAAATGGCAATGCAGATGGGCTGTCCAGGACACCATCGACTCAACTAGCTGCAGCCATCACAGAAGTCGAGGAATCAGATCACTTCACTGTTATAAAGGAAGCACAGGCTAAAGATAGCTACATGTCATCTGTTCTGGAGGCAGTGATGCAAGGGAAGTCACCACCAGGTCTTACTCGTCAGCGTGAGAAACTATCACAGCAATTCAGGGCATTGATTCCGGGCCCGAGAGAACACGTAATATCGACCGGAAGAGCATGCTTCCGAGTTACGCGAGCCATTTTCATCCGAAACCGCGAGTGGACCGATTTCATACGATTGATTTCACGGTCCCGGAAGCTAATTTGTACGCGCACGGATGAGTTCGGATTAATTATCGCACGCGTACGTGCAATTTTGAACGAAACCGGGCAAACACCGTACGAGGACCGCGTACTTGTACGTAAGAATTATTGTATGACGTATTGGCAATTGGAAGATACGTGGTTAATTTACGGATTATGTCAATTAATTCCTTGTACTGAATATGTTGCAGGTTATTAAAAATATATAATTGGCTTCACACAGTACAAAAGAACAGAAGCACAAAGTTGATTGAGAACTGGGACAGATCTGTATATAAAAAAGAAAGCATGAATTGGGCAACAATTTTGCCAGATGGTAACATCTGATCTCCATCTAAGAATAATAAAAATGAATATCACACGAATAAATCTAATTGTTTCACTTACCTTTCTTTGGTACCTCCCCGTGCTATTGAAGTGAATCCTCATTGCAAATGCATAACTGGTAGGGTTTACCTTGTGCTACTTTCGTTCTGAACTGCACACAACTGGAATGGTCATGCATAAATGCGACAGGAGGCAGAGAAGCAATACATGCCACGATCTGTGTTGAGACGAAGGGAAAGTATAAATAACAACTATAGCGATGCACTCTTACTTTTAGCGCTTTTGTTCAGCCACGCACCACTGAGGAATCCATTAAATACTGTTCCCGACGTTACGTCGAACCAGCGAAATGGTAAACTCCCAGGAACCGCTTTTGTTCAGCCACGCACCAGAAATCCATTAATACTGTTCCCGACGTTACGTCGAACCAGCGAAAAGGTAAACTCCCTGGAACCTAGCTACTGAACATCGTTACCAGGGCTTACCTTGTGATGTAGCGTAGTACTACCTCCAGTAACCAATTTTAAAACCCCGCCAGAATGAGCATCGAAGAACGACTTTCCCTGCAAAAAAAAAAAAAAAAAAAGCCTTCGATCAATTCAATCCATAATATAAGGCATAACGAGTGTAACTAAAGGTGTAACTCACCTGGCATCATAATAGTAGTCACGAAGCTATAATATAATGTTCAGCTGTGGTCAACAGATTCTGAAGATATTCTATACGTCGCTGAATTCCTGCCGGCTCAAATGCGCCATATTACCACCCCCTTTACTTACGACCCGCCAAATATCTCAGTCACGTGAATTGGTCATTGGGTAGTTTAATACATAATTCAATTAACTTTCAGCTAGCTCTGTACATGTACATACAGTATATGCGTACATGTAACAACTATAAACCAACCAATTGTATTAGCGGTCACACTGTAACTGGAAAGGTCACACGACGTCGAAAAGGTAGCATGCATTGCTTCACACCCTCCCTTCACCCGTAAAAGGCGTGATAACCGTATTGCATATATTGATCTCTCGTCCAAACAATGCAACGCCATGCCCATGGCCGTTGTGCAACATATGCATGATCATCATATCATGATCATATTCGTGGATATCCACTCTCTAAATTTGTTATTGTGCCACGCCCATCATTGTATATTATTAATCGATTGCATATTTATATACTACTAAAATTTAGTGCAATGCAAGGGAAAGTGACTCCGGGAAATGTTTATGTATATATCTTACAGTTGTTTCATTTGTTATAACTGCATCCTTACATATGCATGTACACACATACATGTATGTATATGGATGTGTTCCATTTAATAAGGCTGTATTCTTATAGCAGCGGACGCGTCAAATCATGTTTTGATTCTATAAAGGGTTTTAAAATCCTCTGTAAAACCACTGTGTAATTGAACATTAAAATTATAATCACTTCATTAAATGCTATCCTTTATATGTCGGCAAAGAGCATGATGTCGGTTGCTAAGTAGTCTTATTCGTTTCATTTACTGGTAACGCATTATTAATTAGGTATCGTTAGCATATGCATTTATGTACTTTTATATAATAGAGAACCGTACCCCTGCATGTGTATGAGTTATCTATTGACGATATATACCTACTGTAACTGTATAAAAAAAAAAAATTATTTCATAGGATCAGTTACTATTAAACAGTTTTTTTTTTACTTCTATAAGTAATGTATGACTGATATCAGTTTTAATTTGCTGGTGTGTCATTAATCACACCAGGATAGAATAGATATTAAAAATTGTATATGTTGTAAGGATCCGTTCCATTGCAACACCACAAGGTACAATCCTCTCAGTTGCAGTTGCTACAATGTCAAAGGATTCCTTACATTATTTCTCACATGCATATGCATTTCATATTAGTTTACAAATCCATTTGCAAACATAAAAAAGTTTTATATGAGTTAAATGTATTAAATGTGCAATGCATCAAGCATTATTGTTGTGTTATTAATATTTGAATGCATAATACAATACTCAATGTACACATGATATGGGTACAATCTTAAACATACACATGTAGCCTATAGTTAAATCAAAATAGAGAATGGCTGTGGCATTGGCCCTCACTAGATGGAGGTTGAGCCTGCCATAGATGTCTGCAAGTACAGCCAAAAGGGTCTGCTAGTAAGAGTGGCAAGCTGTGATGCCAGATGAGAGATGATGAGAGCAGTACTAGTAGTGTGTATACACACATCCATGGAATTGAGCTTTGTCAGGTATAAGGATGGAGGGGCGGAAAGGTGGTGGGGGTGGAGCACACACATTTTTTGCTTATTATATAAAAGTGGTAGGATAATATGCATTAGCTTCTGTGCGTTTTACTGTCCGAGCGTCCATTTTGTCAGAAAAATGTAAAAGGTTTTGAGTTTTAAAGTCTCATTCCAGATCAGAATAGGAACCATTTCTGATGAATGTGCTTATATAAACCAGATATCTTCCATTTATGGCTTGTTGACATGTCTGGACATAGGATAGCAGCTGCTTGCATTGTAAGGGCTGACCTTGAAAGCATGAATATGATTAGGTGTGTGTGTGTGTGTGTGTGTGTGTGTGTGTGTGTGGAATGTACATGTAGATGTGTGAGTCAGTTTCTGCATTCAATCTGTGGATACCTCTCTCCAAGAGGATCACAACAAGTACCTAAAGTTCTGGCCTGAAAAGGGGCTTTGTCCCAACATAGGCAAGCTAACAGCGTTCTTCATACACCCTGGCTGGCTTAATGTACAGCATGTTGCTGGTGCCATGCATGTCAATAGCTCAGTACACGTGTGCAATAAAACATTTAATAAGCCTTGAAATTGATTCATTTTAAAAGCACCTTTACAAGAATGCAGAAAATACAAATCAGTTTTAGTTTGTGTGATCCTTCATCCCTGTAGACATGTTCAGCTCCAACCTGTCGTAATGGATGACCAAAGCACTTCTAGTAATGTTGCACACAATCACATACACAAGCACACATCACACATATGAATACATGATACAATAAGTGCACATTACATGCCGCCACAAGCACCATAGTAATACGTAAGGGGAGGAGTAGGGGTAATGGTAGGTATAGGGAGGAGTAGGGGTAGTGGTAGGTAAGGGGAGGAGTAGGGGTAGTGGTAGGTAAGGGGAGGAGTAGGGGTAGTGGTAGGTAAGGGGAGGAGTAGGGGTAGTGGTAGGTATGGGGAGGAGTAGGGGTAGTGGTAGGCAAGAGGAGGAGTAGGGGTAGTGGTAGGTAAGGGGAGGAGCAGGGGTAGTGGTAGGCATGGGGAGGAGTAGGGGTAGTGGTAGGCAAGGGGAGGAGTAGGGGTAGTGGTAGGTAAGGGGAGGAGCAGGAGTAGTGGTAGGCAAGGGGAGGAGTAGGGGTAGTGGTAGGTAAGGGGAGGAGCAGGGGTAGTGGTAGGCAAGGGGAGGAGTAGGGGTAGTGGTAGGTAAGGGGAGGAGCAGGGGTAGTGGTAGGCAAGGGGAGGAGTAGGGGTAGTGGTAGGTAAGGGGAGGAGCAGGGGTAGTGGTAGGCAAGGGGAGGAGTAGGGTAGTGGTAGGTAAGGGGAGGAGTAGGGTAGTAGTAGGAATAGGGGGTAGGCATAGTTTCATTTACAATGTAGCTTGGTGTGTGTGTGTGTGTGTGTGTGTGTGTGTGCGTGCTGTAGTAAACCCTTGAATAAGTACGACTAAAGGGGGTGAGGCGTGCGGAAGGAAGGCCCCTCGTTACACTACTGCAGTGTTACATGCACTGGAGTGTAGGGACGGGTCAGTTACATTTTTTATAAGTAGGGAGGGAGGGGATTGAGCTGAGCCCACACACACAATCTACTATGTATCACACAGAGGCGCATATCACATACATGTATAGAGGCACTCATCACCCAACAAGCACATATCACACAGGTACACAAATAAACATTAAAGTACAACCTACCACTTAGTCTGCATACATTCTTATTACACCACACATCCCATACATCTCCATCGTATTCCTACATCACCACTGTACACTTCCTCTTTCACCATCATCCCTCCCCCACCCTCCATCACAACAACCCACCCACCACTCTACCTCCATCACCACTATACCTCCATCACCCCTATACCTCCATCACCCCTATACCTCCATCACCACTATACCTCCATCACCATGTACCCAATCACCACTGTGTTCTACATCTTCTCCCCACCCACCATCACCCCAGTACCTCATTTTTCATCACATCACCACAGTACCCCTCCATCCACCGAGCATCCAACTGCCAACAACTCTCAAAATCAACTAGCACACAACGCAAACTATACTCAAACAAGCTGCATCACCCATTACATACGCTAAACACATGAAACAGTCCACCCGTCCACCAAAAGTAATTGTAGGTGTGTGGGGATATACATGTATATGAAGCTTGTGTGAGCAAAGTTAAAACATAACTTGAAATGCAGTAAAGCTTCATTAGTGGCCTAGAAAATACGTGAATGGGTCAAAATAAGCTGCTCCTACAGATAAAGGCGTAATATAGAGTATGCGTGCAATAATTAGAACTAAAGGGGGTGAGGCAGGTGGAATGAAGGCCCCTCACGTTTGGCCAAACATTCTAATATGGGGAAGTACCCTTGTTACACTACTGCAGAGTTACATGCCACTGGAGCATAGGAATGGGTCAATGAAATTAAGTACGCGGATGGGGAGGGAGAGAGGGGGGTTGAGCCCCTCAGCCCACACATACATGTACTCTATGCCTATACATGTATCACCATAGATATTAAAGTAAGGGGATTGGAAACGCATCACGTGAGCGCATGATTGTACACGTACACTCCTTGACACGGTTATTATTACCCTTAAACCAATGAAGACTTGAAAACTGCTGCTACTGTGTGATTTGTTTTCGTCCTAAAACGTCATATTACATCTTCCTACGTGTCTGTAAGCCATTCTTTAACTGGCACGGCTCTTTGCTCTTATTGTTTGCTTGCTGAACGCGATTTTCTAGTACCTTACGCGACTCGGTTACGGACTGTACCTTTTATTTTTGACCAGTTCATCTCAGCGCGATTCTGTTACTACTATGTCGTTGGTAGGTCATATCTGTATGCCTTTCCTTAATTTTGTGCACGGCGGACTGTTCTTTACTTCGCAACCTCCATTCTAGTACGTAAGAAGCGTAAATGGAGTTACTTTGGCACTGTACCTTTTTCTACGATTCTACAGGTGCTGGCGCGCTAAACGTTGCATATTATAGATGTGCACAGTGTGCTACGTGCCTATTGGCTGTCATTTTCCCTTTAACCGTATCGCCTTAGGAGAGGTAACGAAGCTAAGGAGAGAAGCATTTATCGATTTTTGATTATTTTTTAAGCAATGGGTATAAGACATTACGAGTGTGTAGAAGAAAGTATGACTGGAAAACAAAGGCTTTGGGTACCAGGCTTTGCTTGTCCATATACCACTCGCAACGATGTGAACCTGTGATCCTGACGTCTCGGTCCCTATAGTCCAAAACAGCTGCTGCGTACGATATGAATTTTTAATTGTAGGCGTAACATGGACTGTACGTGACTAATTAGATTCATTGATCCGTTTCCAATCCCCTTACTTAAATATCTATGGTATCACACACATATCACAGAGAAGCACTCATCACCCCATAAGCACTATCACACAGGCACACATAACATTCTAAAGTCCACACACCATGTAAAATAAATATCCCAAAGCCTATATATACCACCTACAATTTCCCACCACTTAGTCTTAATAAAATCTTTTTACTCTATACATCTAGCAAATCACCATCTGTTCCTACACCACCACTGTACCCTTCCCTTCCCCTTTCACCATCATCTCTCCACCCATCCATCACAACTGTACCCTCACCTACCATCAACACTGTAACCTCCACCCACCATGATACCTCCATCACCACTATACCCCTCCATCACCCAACCACAACTGTGTTCTACATGTACATCACTATTTCACCCTCTCCCCACCCACCATCACCCCAGTACCTCCACTTTTCATCACATCACCACAGTACCACTCCCACCATACAACTGTCAACAACTCTCAACATGATGTCATCTAGATTCACCTAGCAAACAACACAAACTATATTCAAACAAGCTGCATCATCCATTACATAAGCTAAACGCATGAAACAGTCCAAAAGTAATTGTAGGTGTATGGGATATATATGAAGCTTGTGTGAGCAAAGTTAAAACATACCTTGTAATGCAGTAAAGCTTCATTAGTGGCCTAGAAAATACGTGAATGGGTCAAAAAGAAGCTGCTCCTATAGATAAAGGCGTATTCAAACAGAATATAGTATGCGCGTGCAATAATTAGAACTCACTCCAAACTTTGCCTTGGTCAGCTGCTGTTTATCATATTTCTAGCTCTAGCGTAACACAAGGACATTTGTAAAAAGATACATAAGAAAAGAACTCTTACTTTGAACAGAGATAATATATATTTGAATTAGGACTGAAAATACGAAAGTCCTGTCTTTGCATCGGAGCCGATGAATTTCTATACAAAGTAGGGATTGCAACAAAGCACAGGTCTTATAATACGTAGAAGATACTGTACTAATGGTAGAAAGAAACTTGCCACTGCTTCTGCTTTTGTTAACATCTCAAGTTCGTATCTCTTACGAAAATATTCTACGGCCTGGCACGAATATTTAGATTAGCCCGAGTAATCGGTATAGGTTAATGAAATTCTCGTACAGTTTCGGACGGTGCTGTTTCAAAAAATTCATCCTTCCGGTGATCGTGTATGCACGTTTCGTTATCTACACGGATGCGTGACTGAATCCGATATTTGCAATGACCCGCGAGCGGACGCCTGAATTGCTGTGTATTCATTTGCAAAGGAGTACTCTGCCGTCGAATTAAGGAGTCACCTGATTCCAAGCCTTACATCCAGATGTTGGTACCCACAGATTTGAGACCAGAAATTCTTAAACAGCTACATGACAATGCTGGTCACATGGGTGTTAGGCGTACCATGGAGAAAGTGCGACAGCGGTTCTACTGGTCAGGGTATGAAACTGATGTGGAACATTGGGTGCGTGATTGCGAGCTATGCCAAAAGAGAAACCAGCCTCAGCCACTTCCTCGGGCCCCATTGGGTACTATTAGGGCAAGTTACCCATTTGAGAAGATTTCATGGGACATAATGGGTCCTTTACCAGTTACCAATAAGGGTAACAAGTACATATTAGTGGTTACTGATGTGTTCAGTAAGTGGGTGGAGGCTTTTCCTTTGCAGGTTACTGATGGTTTCACTCTCACAAGCACATTGATGGATGAAGTGATATGTCGTTATGGTGTACCCACTCAGCTACACAGTGACCAAGGCAGCAACTTGAATGCAGAGGTGAACCAGAAGCTTTGTCAGCTACTTGGAATTCAACGCACCAGGACTACAGCATACCACCCGCAGGGAAATGGGCAAGTGGAACGTTTTAACCGCACTGTGGAAGCTATGCTGGCTAAGATGGTGGGAGAGCATCACAGAGATTGGGATAAGCATCTACAAAAGGCTTTATTTGCATACAGAACATCACTTCATGACACGACAGGGTACTGTTGATGTCATGTTGGGCAGAGTTGATGTGGAGGAAAACAGTGACAGAACTGTCTCTCAATACATCAAGGATGTTCAGAGAACGCTTAAAGGGACCTATGACACAATACGTATTAATCTTTAGGTGGCACAGAAGAAAAGGAAGGATGCATATGATGGGCAATGTGCAGGAATCGACTTTAAGATTGGAGACAGGGTGTGGCTTTTCAATCCAGCTATTAAGACTGGTCACACTAAGAAGCTGTCATCATTGTGGAGGGGACCCTATACTGTCATTGATCGATTGAGTTCAGTCAATTACAAGATCCAATTGATTGGGACTACAAAAATTCAAATTGTACATCGCAATCGGTTGAAGATTTGTTATGGTGACCCTGAGAGGAGCAGTATACAAAGAGAACCAGAACAGTCACTAGGGGAGGGTGAGTGTTTGGAGTCAGATGAAGTTCCTGAGCAGTTATTAGACACAGAACACCCATCTATAAGTTCAGCTGGATTTGAATATGATGATGATTCAGATACAGATAACCCAGTGGTATCAGATGATCCGATGGTTTATCATCGACCTCAGAGGGATCGTCATCCTCCTGTGAGATATGGACACTATTACACACATTAGAAATCTTGTGTGGAATCAAGAACTTAATGAGGGAGTGATGTAGCATAGGTTACGTAATATATTATGTGTATTGTGTATTGCGCGGGCAACATATATAGGTTGCTTGGTAACCATAGTTAGGGCAGATGATATATTTGTGACTGTACTGTTATGGTGCTGATAATAACGTCTGTCTGAGAACTATTTACAGTCCCCAGACTAGCTTACATGCAGATCGAAGGCATAACGCTCATGCGGAGGTATATATCTAATGCGGACCTATATAGCTTATGCGGAGGTATATAACATTATGTGGAGGTATATATAGCTTATGCGGTGGTATAGATTGGAGGTACATGATATGCATATATAATAAAGGAGGTACATATATATACCTTTATGTGGGTATATTTATACCGTATGGCGGATGTATATATAGCTTGTGCGGGGGCTATATAGCTTATATTGCGGATAGAGTTACATGTATGTAGCTTATGAGGAGGTATGTAGATTATGAGGAGGTAAATAGCTATAGTTTAAGCCTTTTGTATACACCCTTTGTACATATAATTATATATATTCAAAATGGTAAATATACCCAAAGTAGAGTATATACCCAAATTTGGAGGTATGACCACAATGCGGTACAGCATAGTTGATTTAGCAAGTGTACATAGTGCAATAGATACAAAGGTACTTTTGGCACGATTCCCGCGCCATAGAATTTGACCACACCGGCTGTAGATCGTAACTTCCTTCATAAGCGTTCAATGCCATGGTGATCATCCGTATGTACTGATATGTACAATATCATAAATTTTAATATTTAATCTCATCGTGATTCCAAGAACAATGCATTTACTTGTATCGTATGCTTGAATCGTCTTAGCATTTTGTCGTTAATTGTTGCACAAACGCATTTTATTTAACGTGAAGAATTAGTCGCGGTGCAAACGACGCGCAGAAAATTGGCTCCATTACAACCTAAACAGAACTAAATGCAGTCATCTCTTGAGAGCACATAAAATTAGAATTTTTTCAGTTGGCCTGGCTGGTTTTTCGAGAAGAAAAAAAATTTCAGCCCTCTCTTCTCTCGTAATAGGTGTGAATGCTACAATAATATACTGTTTTTAGACCTCAAAGGATGCCTGACCAAAATATCAACTCACAGTGATTATACGTTGTACGAATAAAGAAGGATAAGCCACATTCCAGAGCCACGTAGTAACTAGGGTTCGGTTGTCAGTGTCCAACTTTTCAATTCAACGAAACAGCTGGCCACAATGTCGGGTCAATGAAGTGTCACATGTACATGTATAGAGTGCCAAGAAAAAAGCGTTGAATGTTGTAGACTGATGTCGTGAATGGGTTCACTATACCAGTGTAGCTACCAATTTTGCAAGCATTATCTGAAAACGATGAGATTATAATGCACCACCTTGTTAGCAAGTTAAGTATTTTGTTGAATCACCATACCTGAAGCCATCTGGACATGACTTGCATGCACTTTGCCCCATAAAGGAGTAGTAGTTTTTGGGACAAGTCTGAATATAAGCAAATGATTGAAAATTAATATTGTTAGTACCACAATACAATAAATGGAACACCTAATGGTTCCAGCTACCATACTAGTTTGTGTGGCCTAAATGCAGATTCTTACGAAACACCATGCCATACATGTAGTTACTGGATTATACATTGTATGTTCGCGCAGGACAAGGCTGTGGCAGGTCCAATGATTCTGCACACAGAAAAATAATGATGACTCATTATTGACATAAGGGAACTAATATACTAAAAGCGATATGAAGCGAATGCATATCATGATCAGGCTGGGGACGAGACAACGATTTACCCAAACGTTAAAACAAAATCAAGCGGGAAAACGTTCGCGTAATTTTTTCAACGGTAGGATGACATGTAAGTTAACGAACAGAACAAATTAATAGGTACATAGGATAGGCATCCGCTGACTTTTCATCGTTGTTTGCCATTCAATTGACAAATGAACTCTGTGTACAAGTTGCTGTATGTTTAGACTATTGCACTGCATATTGTTTCCCAACCGTTATAATGTAGTCTTCAAACATCCTTATTAAAGGACGATGGTTCTTAAATAAAGACGGTTTTGAATAATGTGATCAAATTTGGTGGCTGTAATTATCACTGAATTGGTCACATGAAAAATAAATTTTTACACCATTATCTGTTAATCAGTATACGGAAACCTAGGGCAATTAGTAACATTTGTATGCCAAAGCAGTACCAGCGGCTATGCCAACTACTGTGCATACTGAAGTCAGCGATGACTTATATTTTTAATTCATGGAATTCTTTTTTGAAACTTGATGAAACTTCAATTGTTTATTATAATTTATTTAACCATATGTTCTATTTCCAAGCCGGCATAAAAACAAAAGCAATACTCAATCATCTGAAAATAAATTTACTTTGTTATTCATAATATTCTGTGTGAAAGGTGTTGATAAAAAAATAATTTAAACAGATATTTCAACTGCTATAATAGAGGGCATGTAGCTGTTCTTGATAAGAAGTGATCTAGGTACATGTAGGTACATGAAAACAAACTGCTCTTATTTAAATTACATTTCTTCATTGAAATATAGTAAAACGATGTGCGTCTTTACTTAACTGCTTAATTAAACAAGGACTGTGAGCTGGAGATTAAATATTAAAAATACTACTACAGAATGAATACACAAATGCACTATATTCTCTGCTCAATGTGATAGCTATGATAATTTTGCACCATCTTTATTGTACGTTGACCACCATTACTGACAGCTACAGACTACTGATAGCATTTACTAATATGCCTATGTGATACATGCACAAAGGGATAAATCTAAATCCATGTCAATTAAGTAGAACTGCAGCACTAATGTAATGCAATACCACCACTATTACAGGTGTAAGCTTTTGGTTTGATGGGCTGTTGCAGCAATCTGATACAGTTCCCTTGAAGCTGTTGGTCCTGTCTTGTCCACCATTGTTTTCAGCACAGAGCTGGGGTCTTGTAACAGTACTAGAGGTTCAGCACACTCCACTATCTGCCCACCATCCATCACCTGAGCACAGCAGTACCACACATCATTGACATACACACTTACTGCATGTACATGAATCACATACAGCAACATACACCATGAAATGAGCACATTGTACATGCACACATGCAAACAAACTTGATGCCTACAATAATGCATACACACAAACATGTCGACACCATATGGATGCAGTGTACAAACTGTACGTGTACTCATTTACACCACACACAGCACCTATCATGTACATGTACACTACAGCACTCACAAGGATGCCCCAGGCCTACCAATATCCTATCACAGTCCATGATGGTGTTCAGACGGTGGGCTATGGTGAGCACAGTACACTCAGAGAAGCTCTCCCTGATGGCACTCTGAATGATCCCATCAGTTCTACATGTATAATGGGGCATGATCACAAGACACACTCACATTGAACAAATCATGCACACTTACGTGAGGTCCACATTGGCTGTGGCTTCATCCAGTATCAATATCTTGTTCTTCCTGAGGAGGGCCCTGGCCAGACATACCAGCTGCCTCTGGCCCACACTGAAGTTGGACCCTCCTTCTGACACCTCACTCTCCAGTCCTTCCTCCAGATTCTCCACAGCTGCCTTCAACTGCACCTGACCACACCCACACAGAGTACACACACATGGTGGTGTGATGGTGGCCTGGGTACCTGATCCAGTACATCCCATAGTTGCTGGTCTTGGTATTGCTCAAATGGATCAAGGTTGTACCTCACTGAGCCACTGAAGAGGACTGGGTCCTGTGAGGTGGGGGAGAGTGGGTGTGTGAAGAGAGTGGGTGTGTGAAGAGGGAGAGTGGGTGTGTGAAGAGTGTGTGAAGAGGGAGAGTGGATGTGTGAAGAGGGAGATGGGTGTGATGAGGGAGAGTGAGTGTGTGGTGGTTGGGGAAAAGATGGGAAGAGGCTATGGAAGACAGCTGTTTGCAATACCTGGGGAATAATGGACATCGTCTTCCTGAGGTCATGGAGACCTATCTCCGTGGTCTGTACTCCATCTATCTTCAGACCTCCAGTAGGTTCAGCCAATCGGTACAGCAGAGCAATCAGTGATGACTTCCCAGTACCAGTCCTTCCCACGATGCCAACCTGTTTGTCAGGACTTTATACACAGAGGTCTAACAGCAGTGTGCTAACCTTCTCTGCAGGCCTGATGGTGCACGAGAGGGACTTGAGAACAGTGGGCGTGTCCTCTGAGTAGCGAAAGGACACATCGTCCAACACAATCTCTCCTCTCTGGGGCCAATCGTGGGGGGGCCTCCGGCTAGGTGGGGTGCTGTCCAATGGAGCCTCTGGTTCAAGAGCACTGTACTGGAACAACCTTTCTGCTGACACCATCTACAGCCACACCCAATCAGGGTCAAGGGTCATCCAACCATCAGAGACATCCAACCATCAGAAAGATGTAGAAACCTTCATGGTCCAGATCAATTTTTTTATAAGACGTGTCTCCTACCGTGTTCTCTACTTCAGCACTCAGCCTCACACAGAACTGGATCATTCCACTCAGTGACACGGCATATGTCAATGCAAGTCCCACTAGTCCTGCATTGAGAGCTGAAGGGGAAACACATCATCACACATGTATGTGCCTCTGCTGATGTGGCGACCTGATACATCACTTACTAGATGCCAGAGGGACAGAGGCAAAAGCTACTACGGCGAGGAACACTGCAGTGAGCAGGTCAATCCTCATCCCAAACTACCTGGTGGTCACCAAATAGAGGTACCAGTCCTGGGAATGCACATTCAAGTACTGCCTGAAGTACTGATTGGACGTCTCCTCTTTGCCAAACGCTCTGATGGTGGAGAGCCCCAGATGGGAGGTGGATAAGTGGGAGTATATGGGACTGCGAGCATCCTATTAACGCTCCTTCCTAACTTCACAATCAACGAACAGACTATGGTGAATACGAGTGTGTTGGCCACTTCGATTTGGCGATAACTCCCCTGTCCCATTGCTGTATTTTCTGGCAGTCTAAGTTTCTACTCGGCTCTAAACTAGTTGCGCGTATCGCGTCAGGTCATGTTGCAAACCCATATACCAAGATTTGTGTACATCTGGTCCCATGGGTACTATTAATAGAGGTAGGATGGATGGAAGACTGTTCTTTCAGTGTGTATCAAAGGTAAGATTAATGTATGCACAACTCTCGAGGAAGACTGGTGACAATGTGTTTCTATTGGAGAGAATCAGTGTAAAGTCAATGTGTCATGCATGTGTTTGCACTTACTCTCAGATGATATACCGTAGAATCCCTATTACAACCCCCCCTCCCTCCGCCCCCAATGCGAGAGATTGAAAAAAATGGGTACTTTTTAAAATCACCATATCTCAGTAACCATTTACGCTAGCGCTTACCTTTTTCAAACTTTTGTAGGACTACCATTTCTTTCCTAGAAAAAGTCCCTGTTTGGCATCGCATTGACAGGAATTACTTTTGACAAGGTCAGATAACTTACCTGGTTCGGGACAGCCATATCTTTTGAACCGCTCGTATCCAACTAAGTGGAATAGAGTTGGAATCGATTTCGCGAAGTTCATATGATTTTCGTGCATGCAGCAATGTTATGATCCATGTCTGACCTTATACATGTGAACGGGTGCAACCAATAAAATTATATTGGTTACGTAACAAAGGTCAGACGACGTACTGGCTGCACCGTTCACATGTATAAGGTCAGACATGGATCATAACATTGCTGCATGCACGAAAAATCATATTAACTTCGCAAAATCGATCCCAACTCTATTGCACTTAGTATGAGCACTAGACATGGATCGGACTCGGGCCTATGAGTATGTCCATTACTTCAAAATGGTGGACAGAAGGGGTCTCACTTTTTTGACGATGTTTTCCACCGCAAAGTGTAAGGTAACCGCTGCAAATAACACGTTACCTGTGTTGAAGGATGGTTTTACTTATTGTACACCGAATTTCCGCGGTTGGATACGAGCGGTTCAAAAGATATGGCTGTCCCGAACCAGGTAAGTTATCTGACCTTGTCAAAAGTAATTCCTGTCAATGCGATGCCAAACAGGGACTTTTTCCAGGAAAGAAATGGTAGTCCTACAAAAGTTTGAAAAAGGTAAGCGCTAGCTTAAATGGTTACTGAGATACGGTGATTTTAAAAAGTACCCATTTTTTTCAATCTCTCGCGTTGGGGGCGGAGGGGGGGGGGGGGGGTTGAGGGCTAATGGTTCCATGGATAGTGGTGGGGCATGTGCGACTCCAGTTGATGGCTCCCCTAATATTGGGAGTCTCCATTTGCACCAAAATGGATTATTGTGGAGGTCCCCAATGACCCTGCAGGGATTTTTTAGCAGCCTGATAACTCCATCTGTAATTGCTCCATGGGACCTAACTGGACTTGTAGTGTAGGACTATTAAGTTCACTTGCATTAATTGTTCTGTCTGCTTGCAACTGACCCCATTGGTCCCTGGGACCAATGGGGTCAGCTCTACGTTCAGTCAAGGACAGGTAGTGGGCAGGAGAGCCGTGGGGGCTGGTCCCAGTGCATGGCGCACTTGCAGTGAGGGTTATTGGTTCCACGGGGTAGTGTTTGGAGAGGGGCAGGTGTACGTACAGTACATGCAGTTCACTACACATCTCTCCACTGGCATAATACCTACTGACCCCGGCTTGTGTGGGCACCCCTGCTGGCAATGTAGGGTCGGGTAACCCCAGCTGTAAGAGAACTGGTGGTTCCGCTAAATGGAGGTATTAAATGTGAATTCACTTGCATCGCGCAGCTGTTGAGTTCACTTGCTGTGATGGGGGATAGTGGTTGTAATGTGTGAGGATGGCTCCAGTGGTCCCATTGGCCTCTTGACATTTGTAGTGAGAAGGCTGATAAGGCTGCCGAAACTTGCAGTGAAGGATAGGTAGTGGGAGATAGAGTCCTGTATGTGGGGCTGCTAAGTGAGGGCGAATAGTTCCATACACATGGCTCCCCTGAAATTGTGGGGGGGTGACAATTCCACTTGCAGTGTGAGGCCTGACATCTCCATGCACGAGCATGCATTATTGTGGGGGCCCCCAATGACCCTGGAGAGTTTAGCAGCTTGTGGCTTTCCTGCTGACAGTCTAATAACTCCATCTGTAATCGGCTCCACTGGTGCTAACTGGAATGCAGTGCGGGGCTATTAAGTTCACTTGCATTGATAGCTCCAATGTTACTTGCCGCTTGCAGTGAGGGAGCTGACTTCATTGGTCCCTGGGCTGTTGATTCAACGTTCAGTGAAGGACAGGTAGTGGGAAGGATGGCAGTGGGGGCTGGTCCCAGTGTGTGATGCACTTGCAGTGAGGGCTATTAGTTCCACTGGGTTTGGTGTTTGGAGAGGGGCAGGTGTACGTACAGTATGCGCAGTTCACTACTTTTAGTGCGAGGGTTGGCATCTACTCTTGTGCACAATACCTTTTGACTCCAGCTTGTGTGTGCACCCCTGCTGGCAGTGTAGGGTCTGGTAACCCCATCTTTAAGAGAGGTGGTGGCTCCCCTACTTGCAGTGTGGATGAGGCTGTAGTGATGGAGATTGGTGGTTCTACTGTACATTGGTAGTGGGGGCGGGGGTTCTGCTACAAGTTCATGTAAGTCCATTTGCAGTGAGGGCTAAAGTGCCGGTCCACTGGTAGTGTTGGGAGGGGCGTATGTTGCCTCCCTTGGTTGAATTGTGGGGGCTGCCAACTCCATTTGCAGCAAGAGGGTTAGTAGTGTCTCCACTGGTATTGTGGAGACCGACCCCATTGGCTAGATGGTGGTTCATGTGTAGGGTCTGATATGGACAGGTGGTTCCATAGGTAGTGCGGGTTGGTGGCTCTGAATGGCGTCTGTTGGTTATGCGGGGTTGCTGTCTGGACTTGCATGACGTGAAGGGGCTAGCCCAATATGTGGGGGCGGGGCTGGTGGCTCTTTTAGTGATGTGGGGGCAGCTTACTCCCTACAACGACAATCGTCAGTAGTATGACCGCCGTCACTACCGTTCTCCATTTCCCCATCCTCGTAGAATGTATCTTGAATATCTATCGTTGTACCGTACCGCTCGAACTCGTCCGCCGATTGAACTGAACTCTTACGAGCTTGTCTTCAGTGGACGTCGCCATATCGTTTATCTACACAGAAGATAAACAACTGTCAGTGTGACAGCACGGGACGATGGACTAAATACTTACCCTGCAGTATAGGTTTGGCTATAAGTTATCAATGTCTCAGCCCACAGGAAGTAGTTGCATATTCATGTGCTTTGGTGAATGGAAGCGGGTCGCGCACGTACAACAGCGCGATTCGAGCGGGAAACTTGTACCAACTTTGCGCCGCTGTATGTTTTCTCCGTATAACGGATGACATAAAAATTAACGAACAGAACAAATCAATAGGTATAGGACCTCTCTACCTAGAAACCTATTTTGAAGCGAATTGATTACTCCTACCGAAAGTTATGGCTGGTTTGAACCCAGTAGGGTATCGAACGTTGCAATACTGACACGGAGCAAGTGCAAGACTCCAAAATGTATTTTACCATAGAGAAATGGTGCAGTATGAAGGGTTGAAAATAGGAAGTTGATAGCTTTAACTGTTCGGAAGTTATAGCAATTCAAACGTAATGCATTTTTATTATACTTTTTTATAATACACGCTAGGTCCCTTTTCTCGTAAACTTTCCCATTTTGTTCCTTCCTCTCAGAAGCTTGACCCGAGCTTAGTAGTCAGATAGTGGAACTCCATACCGATCAGGAAGCCTCCGGTTTCGTCCTGATCGCCTTAAATTTGATCCAGTACCTTCGAGTTGCTGTCGTTCATGTTCCACTGGACCAGCTACATTTGTCGGAACCTCCTCTTCACTCCCAATAAATTCATGGTCAACTGTCGGCGCCTCCCAATTAGAAATATAGGTTCCTGTGGATTCCATTTCTCTTCCCGCTCTTCTATGTCTTAATCGATTCACATGCACTGTTCTGAACCTCCTTCCATCATTATGCTTAACACAAACAGTAACAGGCCCTTTCACTTCAGTCACTTCCCAACCTGCTTCCCACCGATCATCCAGCTTTCCTGCAGTAGGACAAGACAGCCACATTTGATCCCCAATCAGAAATGTTTGTTCTTCCGACTGCATATTATAACCTTGCTTCTGGATTTCCGCAGCTTCTGCAATGTTCGCTTCAACTATCTCATACAGTTCTGCCAATTTTTGACGAAGCTGATTTTGGTACTCATTAAGGTCATAACCGTCCGATTCCTGTTCTTTTCCAGGAAACACTAAAGAACCTTGAGTTCGACCAAACATCACCTCGAATGGAGTCCTGCCTGTTGAAGGATGCTTTGAGGTGCGATATGCATAGAGCATCAATGGAAGCCACCTTTCCCAATCAGTTTTCTTCTCCACAAACGTGCGAAGCATCTGTAAGATGGATCTGTTTGCCCTCTCCACCATTCCGTCTCCTTGTGGATGATAAGCTGTTGTCCTTGCTTCTCAACTCCAAAAGCTTCTAGAGTGGAACGAAGCAAGGTGCTTTCAAAATTACGCCCTTGGTCTGAATGTAAAAATTGTGGCATTCCAAATCGTCCAAAAACCACAATCAATTCCTTTGTAATCGTGTCTGCAGTTTGATCCTTCAAAGCAATGGCTTCTAACCACTTTGTAAAATAGTCTTGAATGACTAAGATATAACGATTACCTTGAATGGATAATGGTACCTCCAAAATATCAACTGCTACCATCTGCTATGGGCGACCCACTGGCACATTCTGCATTGGAGCCTTTCTAGCAGAATTCAGCTTTGGTGCTTGACATTTTTCACAGGTAGTACAGTGATGATTGATTAACATCTCTGGTCATTCCTACCCAGTAAGCCTCTTCTTGAACACCAGCTAACGTTTTGTCAAACCCTTGATGGCCAGCCCCAGGAACATCGTGACACATATGAAGAATGGTCTGAATGAGTGGTTTTGGAACCACCAATACTTTCCTGGTGACATCTGCAGGTTGAGGAATATAACGATATAGAATACCGTTGATAACCTGCAGTTGAGACCAAAGCTGTGCAAAGCGTCTCAGGGGAAACTGTTTCCAAGCCTTTGTACATGGACGTGTTGTGGTTCTGGTAAGAGCATCAAGGACTGTTCTCAGTGTGCTATCTTCATGTTGCCCAATTTGTATATCCTCTTCAGTAATGTCACCAGCCAAAATACCAGTAGTAGCACACAACTTGTCACCCATCTGTACCTCCTGCCTAGACAATGCGTCAGCACAATTGTTAGTTGAACCTTTGCAGTACTTGATGGTAAAATTAAACTCCTGAAGTGCAAGCGCCCAATGACACAACAACCCCTCCATCTTTTGAGCTGACAACCACAACAGAGGATTATGGTCAGTGTACAGTGTAAAATGCCTACCCAGGAGATAGTGGCGAAATTGTTTGGTGGCATACACAATTGCGAGACATTCACGCTGTATCACACTGTAGTTCTTTTCAGCTGGGGTTAATGTCCGACTTGCAAAAGCTACCGGATGACCTTCTTGCTCTAACACTGCACCTAGTCCATAACCACTAGCATCTGTTGTCAACTGAAATTCCTTGTCAAAGGATGGGTATATGAGCACAGGTGCCTTTGTAAGGAGTTCTTTCAGCTGTCTGAACGCCTTTTCACACTGAGGTGTCCAATGAAATTCTGCATCCTTGTCCATCAGCCTCAACAATGGCTCCGCAATTGAAGAAAACCCGCGCATGTAACGGCGATAATAGGAAGCCAACCCATGAAACCGTCGAACATCTGATATGGTGGTTGGTTGAGGCCACTGTTGAATAATTTTGATTTTTTCCAAATCTGGTGACATTCCATTTGCTGAAAACACATGGCCTAGGTATGATACCTCCTTGACACCAATTCGGCACTTCGAACCTCGTAAGGTAATCCCAGCCTCCTTTACCCTCTTCAAAACAGTACGCAAATCCTTTTTGTGACTTTCCACTGAAGATGAGTATACAAGTATATCGTCAATGTAACCCATGGCACAATTCATACCCTCCAACAATTTATCCATCAAACGCTGCATGGTACCCGGAGCCCCGTTTAAACCGAATGGCATTCGATTAAACTCAAACAGACCCATTCTAGGTCCGGGTGAAAATGCAGTTTTGAGACAGGCGAAATAAGGATATGTGTTGATTATAGAGAGTTGAACAAAAGGATGGAAACAACAGCATACTCTCTTCCATTGCCTGATGAAGTTCAAGATCGTTTGGCAGGTGCATCCATTTTCACCAAACTGGATTTCAAATCTGGATTCTGGCAAGTGGATATGGATCCAGAAGATGCCCACTCATCCAATACTGAAATGCTAAATGCAATATATTGTCGCCTCGGCACTGTTTTGATGAGGCAAAATGCCCGAGCCCTCCTGGCTTGATCGGCATCATTTTCGTGACTCAGTTGTATGTAGATAGCATACATGTAGTACTGTGGTTTTTTTGATTAGCACAGCCCTGCTCAATCATGTCATCCAACTGCTTTTCAACTTCTACCCTGTAGTGTGCTCGAATCCTTCTAGGTGGCACACGAGCTGGATGACACCCACTTGTTGGAATACTGTGCTGCATCAGTGACGTATTTCCTGGGTTGGTGGAAAAAACACTTTTGTACTCAACAAGTACTTCCTGGAACTCTGATGATGCCATGGGAGGATCATATGTTTCCTCTTTCTTGAGCAGGGGAACTGCGCATTCGTCCTCCAATTCTTCATGGATTGCTACAGCACAATATCTTTCAGCAGTTCGCCATTCTGTTTTGTGTACTTCACATGCTGGACATGATAACCCTTGCCGCGAAATGCTTCGACTAGTCATCGGAACAGCTCCAATCTTTTCCCCTTTGACAAGGTGTTCGCTGAAGTCGACCACAATTTTGTGCTTCCCCAACAGGTCTGTACCCAATATCAATGGCGAAACCAAATTTTTAACCAGGAGAAGCTTTTCCACTGTGACTAAATTGCCAATCATGAGTTCAAATGAACTTCCACCCACGATACTAAGTCGCTCTGAGCCTGAAGCTGTTAACAGCACTGGAAATTCGTCCTTGTTTGTTTGACTGTTAACCGTTGGAACCATAGACGCGAGGTCGTCCCGCACTAACGATACTGAAGATCCCGAATCAACCAAAATTTCTGTATCCACACTGCCTAAAAATCCACGTATTGTAGCAACTGAGTTACTGATATGCTGCTTATGTGTAACGGCTGAAAGTTCAATGGGCTGATCATTTATTGTAGATTGGCGCCTGGTCGCTCTGCCCTCGCTCCAGGCGCCGGCGCCCTGCCTTTTCCCTGACGACAGTTTCTCTGCACATGTCCCATTAGACCACAATTAAAACATCGTACTGGACGTTGGTTGCTTCTCTCAGACGTGCTGTCACGAAATTTGTTGTTTCCGTTTTGAACCCCACCCTCCAATAGTTTCTGGGTCAAATACTGAACTTGGTGTTCCAGTTTAGCGAGTTTGGATTCACCGCCTATTGCCATGACCGTCTCCTCCTGTGCAGCACTCCCCACCTGATCAATTATCAACTGCGCCCTTCTCAAGGCGTCAGCAGTTGTTTTTATCTCTGGTAGAATGCGAAGTTGCCTTGCGCGTTGTTCAGGAAGCCCTGCTATAAAATGATGTAAAAGAAGCTTTTCTTTTGAAGCGTCCTCCAATTCAGGCATTGCTGCATTCAAAAGTCTTTTCAGACTGTGCAAGAACATGCGAGGAGACTCTCCCGGAAGCAATTGCCTTTTTCAAATTGTTTGAGTACCGAAATGCCCTTTTCAAAGCGTCTGTAACCTTGAGATAATCCTTTCTTTCATTTTCTCCAATTTCAGTAAATACGGCTAATGCTTCGCCTTCCAGTAAGGTCGGTAACTTCACAACCCTGACATCATTTTTCCATCCATTAGCCTCCGCACATATGTCAAACCGCAAGAGCCACTCATTCCAATCTCCTCCTGAAAACGCTTTTGGCAAACTAACATGTTTTTCAACCATTCTCTGCTACCAATGTAAAGGTCTTGATGACAAAAATGAATACAAGAGTCCAATACTACACAATGTTTCTAGTCTGACCTGTCGCTACGTAACCAACGTTCTACATGTCACCACGCGCATGCGCGTACGTTATATATTACATACGCGTAATAAAGTCTACACTAGTATCGGCCAGGTATAGGATCTTGATGCAACTCAGTGAACTAACTGTAATATACTGTTGGGGTGGATCCCTGAACTCCAATCTTTCCTTCTACTGTCCCCTGTATAGATTCCTGAATCATAAACTGTATGAAGGTGCTAATTAAGACTTGTACTTTATAATGGTATAGAAGCCGTACTAGGTATGGGCATAAAAATTAAGCAATTCTATACATAGTGTTTTCACCCTCTGGAGACATGGAAATAGAAGCGAGTAAGTTCTATACTGGCGCCGCGTGAGGATTGATATCGGCGATTCGTAGCTGTATATAATTATAACCACAGGGCGCCGCGTGAGGATTGATATCGGCGATTCGTAGCTGTATATAATTATAACCACAGGGGTTCCTCTTTACTTTACCCCCCCCCTTCCTAATTATAGCAACTTATTAACATATACAACCATAGGTACTGCTGAACCTAAGCTAAACTAAGCCCAGCTAGTTGGGCGTACTCTAAACGAAGCCCAGCTAGACGGGGAAACAGTCGCTGATCCGCTAATAAATCCAGCTAGACCCGGATGTAATTCGGATGGGCGATGGGTCTAGCTGGATTTGTTAGCGGATCAGCGACTGTTCCCCCGTCTAGCTGGGCTTAGTTTCAGTGTAGGGTACACCCATCTAGCTAAAGTGCATTCTTACTAATGTACAACTCTCTCTCGGAGGAAGACTGGTGACAATGTGTTTCTATTGGAGAGAATCTGTGTGTTAATTTAAGGTCAATGTATCGTGTGTTTGCACTTATAATTACTCACAGATGATGGATATATATGTATTGCATTCTTATAGGGTGTAGATGCACATCTCTCCAAGGTGATTGGAGACCATGTGTTCTCATAGGTAGGATTTAAGGTCAGTGTGCTTGCACTTACCCTTAGATGACATATACACCTGCATGTATATGTACCCCTAAGACAAGGATTGGTGACTGTGTGTTTCTACTGGAGGGAATCAAATCTATTTAAGGTCAGTGTGTTTGCACTTACATGTACTATACCCTCAGATGACGTAATGTAGGCACGTCTTTTTACTGCAAAAAGAACATGCACACAAAGACAAGCCAGACGGCTTAAAGACATGTGAGGATATTACAAAGAGATGCTGTCCCTACAAGATATGTGATAAAACCTACACAAAGACATCCAGCCCGTACAACACCACTAAAACAGTAAGTTATTCTGTAATCCTTAACTTTCATGAGCATGGCTTTTATCAAATACAACAACAAGTAGCTATCTTGCTATTGCCATGTGTCTAACTATACACAGTGACACTCGAGACTAAAAAGACACAGGGCACACAAGCAATATTAACAGATGCCACCAAGCTTATATTTATCTGTAATTCACTTTTAGGCTGATTTTACAGGTATGAAATTGAGTACACTCAATATATCAGCATGTTTCTTATGTTCATTTGACTATTTATACCTGACTCATTCCTCTCTCATCCAATTTCTTTTTCTCCTCACACAGGTGTATAGAGGAAGTATGCAGTCACACTTAAGAGTATGCCAGGTCGATTTGACCGCTAATTAAGGACCAAGTTGTTGTGGGCCCATGCAGCTTAAAGCTATGTGTCCCTGTCTGTATCTCTTCTTACTTTTCTTCTCATCCCCCTTCTTTTTCATACCTCCCCCTCTATGCAGAAAATCTCTGGGCAAAATCTCTGGGCCCACGAGCAGCGTTATTTGTCTGTGAAATTCACCATGTACATAATAGAAAAACGCTTATGCATCATTCTCTAAACAATAATGGCTGAAGTGTACTAGTTTTATTTTCTTTTTTACAGGTGCGATATTGAGATTTATCCAGTACCCTCATCTCTCTTATCTTCAGTTAACTATTATGATATATTATATATATATATTTTTCTTTGCTTGCACTACGATTTGATAATATAAACAGTGTTAATTGTGCTGCATGTATAGTTGACGACCTGCACGCGATCCTTACCAAATAAAAACATATATATAAATAGTAACAAAACAGTTGTTACAGACCCGAAGAAAAAAGTTAATTGTTACAGAAGCTGCATATATAGTTGACGATCGCGACCTGCGATCATTGTGGCTTTTGATTTTTGAACCAAATATGCTGTTACAGACTGAATTGATAATTGTTGCAGAAACTGCATATATAGTTGACAACCTACAGCTTTTGCTTTTCGAACCAAATGTTACGTGCATGCAAGGGTTGGAAATACATGCATATATTTAAAACCAGGGAATACGGTCCGGGGGGGGGGGGAACTCAATTCCCTAGGGAATGGAGTCCGGTTAATTGGTTTTGTACAACCAGGGAACTCGGTCCGGGGGACCGTATTCCCTAGGGAATTGGGTCCGGGGGGGACTGTATTCCCTTAGGGAATAGTCCGCCGGACCGAAAATTGGGCCGGACCGTATACCCTATGACACCGGCCTATAGACAACTAGTTAAGTGGACTGATCTGCTTATGATCATGAATGTCATTAAGAATATGAATAATCGTGGAGCCCCGGCCCTGAACGCCAACAAAGTGCCTCTCCAGCGCAGAGGCCACATTCATGCACAATACTCGCAGGGCGCCGTCAGCTAGGACCATACAGGGAAATTTCTTTACACAAAACGTATTTATAATAGCGTATAGCAGTTCAGTCCGTATTACCGCCTCAGTCCAGCACACAGTATGTGTGAAGAGTATAATTCCAGTTATGTGTATTGTGGTCTTGGTGTCTTGGCCTTTTTGGTATGCATGTGCGCAATCCTGATGGTCTACGAAAAGAATATTAGGGATCAGTTGTGCGCATCTGTAGTCTATCGCTTGTACGTATACCAGGTGGTGGGTGCTACTCTATTCTCCTTGGTCTGTATCTTCCAACCTGTGGCCTTCCACTTCGACTACAACGGCTCCACTGGTCAGTGCTCGTTTATAGCATTCCTTGATCAGTTCACCCAGTGCCTTAAGCTCACTCTGCTCGCGGGAGTCACGGTGTACTTAGCCTGCAGTATCCGCCAGTCGCAGTGCACTAAAAATTTCACAACCATTCACGAGGTGATTTACATTGCGGCATCCATAATAATTGCAGGAGTCTTTGCCTGTATTCCTGCGTTTACCAACACTTATGGGAATGCGGGTGGCTGGTGCTGGATACAAAGCGTCAAGGTCAATTGTTCTGGATTCATCGAAAGCACATACCGCCCTGGAATCCCCGAACAATTTGTGCTCTGGTATGTACCTGCCGTTCTTTTGTGTCTTGCAGGAATAATTGTCCTAGGTATGTATGCTTGTTTTATGATACGTTGTCCGGAGAAACTTGATGAGCCGGGCGAGGCTGAGACCTTGATGAATCCAGAATTGGACAAAAAAGTTAAATCAACTGCCATAAACAAGAGCCATCTAGTGGCACTGATATTATATCAGATATGTTTCTTTGTATTTCTATTTATTCCATTCATATACAGAATCATTTCGCCCCTCAATTCGTATACCAATCCGTCAAAGGTATTTCAACTATTGGCCGCAATCTGTGCACCCCTATGGAGCCTGTTTTCTGGAGCTATCCTTATGGGTTACAACGTTTTTATATGGAAGGGCTGCAAAAAAACAGAAGCCAATTAAGACAGACTGGTTGTATACGTACACCTATTAGTATATTGCTGTGTGCATTTACAATGTCATGCAATCAAATTTGATGTAAGACTATGTAGTATATACCTAGGGTGTGGAACCATGCAGTTATCAGGTTACTCGGGTTATTCGGACCAGAGGCGTAGGAGGAAGGCTTATAAAGTGTAGCGTATTAATAATCGATGACATTATATTGTGGGATGAATGGTAATTTAGCGGTTACGTACAAACCAATCACGTAATAGAAATAGGAGGGGCACAGAGTGGGTGGGTGTGGGAGCCCACTCCCGCCCAGCTAGGGGGTATGGGGTCTGTGGCGGAGCCCCAGAAGCTTTGCAATTTGTGCAGCTTTTGTGTTCAAAAGTCATACGAACAGGAAATTTGATCACTTTTCATGAACAGCTATCGAGAGTTACGGCAGTAACTCTCATATAGGATTTGTGCCGTATCATGAATATCATTAAAAATACGCGATCAGCGTATAACTCACGAACCGAGAAACGGATAGTGTAGCTCTTTATTGCTATCGAGCCATAATGGAAAGACAATCATTTTCATACTTTGTTCAAGTCGCCAAACCGTTTACTTTAAGAGAACAAAAAAGGTCGTAGTTCTCGTTCCCAGACCTTGATTTGTCCATAGTCGTCGTCTTCATGGGTGAGTATAACTCGAGATAGGAAAGGTTTTAAAGAGCGCCAGTTACACCAAAAAATGTAGAAAAATCCTACCGACTGACCCTTGATGTCAGATATACATGTTTGGTATGAAGCAATAATTACGTCCGAGTACACAAGCGTTCCCATGACAATACCCATACGTATAATTAGACATTTATGGTACCATTACTAAAATGCCTTCACGGGAACGAAAGAGTAGAAAAAAAAGAGACAAGAGGAATACGTCCTAAATCGAGACTATGAGTTAGAGTCCTCCCGAGTTCGGTACGATGCTGATGCTGAATAAAGGCGGGCGTCTGCTCGTGACATGTACAGAGCTCGAGCTTATAAGAGGCGGCAACATGAACAAGATTCGAGCTTCTAAGAGGCTACCTATTCAGGCGAATGGAGAAACCAATCGGGCTTCACAAAGGAGTCTATATTGGAGAAACTCTTCTGCTGCGCGTACATGTTACTTGTACAGCGAAAAGCCAAAAGGGCGCAATATCAGAAGCGTAAGCGTGAGGCGGAGACAGCACGCTTAGGGCTACAACGGAAATACAACTACCGCCGAAAGGTGAGTTGTGCATGGAATATTATGGTTTGGCGCGCTTCTTTTAGTCTAGAGCAGCTGGAAAAGTGCTTTATACATTGTGTTGCTAGGTGATGACATGTACAGCTGGATTTTGTCATGCTGCATAACGGGTGTTGCTACACAGTATTCATATTATTGATATTAGATGCACTATTTCTGTTACAGTTATGTTTATTATGCTTTGCAATACAGTTCAATAATGTCAAATAATATTATGTGGCTTCTACATGTATTACCAGTGTCAAAGTAAGTAAATTTAAGTATTGACTGCATGCTTCCATCTCCTTAATCATTTTAGCTACTCCCTGTATGAACCCAATGATAGCCGTGTTCTAATGGAGTATAAGGGTGGCCTTGAAAAGGCTATTCTAAGCAATAGGACATTGCTAGATGAGTTAAATGATGCCTTTTGCCAGACCCACCCATGGTTAGCACAAAAGGTTACCACTAGATCTGCACATGCTGCTGTTAGCAAAGTTAATGCAGATGCTAAGGCACTGAACATTCGAAGAACAAAAGCAGGGGGATTGTTAAAAGATGTTCGTGCCATTAATGCAATAAAATTGTCAGAAAATGATATTTTAGCTGGGGTAAGGCATCATAGTGCTTCCTCAGAACCCTATTTCTATGATACCTCTTACAATCACACAAAACAGCATGGACCTATAGCAGTAGACCTCAATGGTAGGTGTGTTATCAACTGATTGTCCAAGCAGATTCATTTGCCTAAAATAGGCAACAATGAGTGAGATTGGGCCTCATGATACCCTCCACCTTGAGTGGATAATACATATATGTCTGAGGCATATATGGGGGACCTATCCTCAATGGCAATTGAATAAAATCACAAAGAAGGTATCCCCAGGAGTTTATAAGTGTTTGCTCCCATATAATCAGAAACAAACCACAAAACATGATGTTGCTAGGCAGTGACATGTTCAGTATTGCTACAGCTGGACATAGCATTTTGGTGGGTACTTCTGCTCAGCTGGTATAAATGGCTGATCCTTTTCCCAAAAATGGGTCTATCACATTTCTGAGTTACATAAATGTACATACAAGTACTGGTTCTGATGAATGCACTTGCCTGTACTAGAGGGCAGGTACACAATGTCATACTGGTACCTGGTTATATTAAGGCAACCCAATGTAAAAAATAATGAAGGGAACAAGATATAAAAAAAACATTCTCTCTGAGAAAGTTGGTGGTATATGGGATTTGAAAGCAATGGTGGTGTAAAAAGGAAGGGAACAAGGGATCAACGATGATACGAATTTTTTTAACAGTCCTATATTTAGCAACGTAAAATGTACGTACTACAAAAGTGATAAATATAGGACTGTTAAAAAATATTCGTATCATCGTTGATCCCTACACTGTAGACTTGAATCTTTTATGAAAAGAATGCAATTATGTGATCAATGGGTTGACAGAAATGTTCTAAAATTAGCTTAAGTCTCTGCTACTATTACAATCAAACTGAGCTGATCTGTATAAGAATATGCAAAAACAAAAAATGCTCGTAGTTAGTGATGATTAGTGGCAAGTATAAGCTCGACGCTCTCTGATGCTGTAATTTTGGTAGCTGAGCCTGAACATGCAGAATTCGCTCATCGCAACTATATAACTCGAAGGGCACCATTTTGTGCCGAGAGCATGCATGCATAGTAAACAACAGGTCTCGATTTTGACAGCTGCATGCCGTAGATTAATTGGGTGAATTCCAACAGAATTGCATCAATTCACTTATGGTAAAGCGTAGCCCTGCTGTTTACATGTGCAGTAAAAAGTATTCGTAACCAATCGTGATTTTCTTTATTTCTAACACAACAGGAAGGTATAGTAGCCCCCATGCAGCGGTAATGAATTCTATATTGCATTCTTAGTTACAATTATGCAAAGCAATGCAGTAGTAAACATTGCCGCTGCATGGGGTTCTTGTTGCAGTAGAAAGCCTTTAATGGAAGTTAATTTAAATCACAATTGGTTATGATGAATTCATTGTACCGGCTGTACATGTAAACGGCAGGGCTACCTGCGCTTGGTAATTGATGTATATTTCTCAAGTGGTTGGTACCAAAGTAACCTTCCACAGTTTGAGGGCATGGCAGCTACAAAACGCGGTTCGAGCTAGTACGTCGATCGATTTGCTAGCGTGCAATATAGCACTTGAACTTTTCAACTGATATCAACCAAAGCTAGTTCCTGTTTGATTGCAAAAATGTATGCTCTTACATGCATATATATGTTCCGCACGGATGTTCAATACGTAGCCCGTTGATTAACCGGCCAACCGGACATTCCATAATGCGCATGCTCGTGTGAATGTGTGAACTTGTGGAGAAGGAGAAAGACTCGATCAAGGTGTCGTTTCGTCAAAAAGAGCGGCTTTGCGTTGGTGGACTTGCAATAGGTTGGAATAAGAGACGTCCTAGTTGTTTCTGTGAAAGAAAAGAATCATGCAGGTACTAAATCCTTTCACGATGGTGTCTTCCACTTTTTTTCTTGCCCCCCCCCCCCCCCCTCGGTTACTACACATATGTAATTGAGCAATAGTGTCAGTAAGTTGGACTCGTCTTATATAGAATGGCAATGACCGAACGATGTTGAAGGGGCATAGAAGAGTTGCGATTGCGAAGGAATTTTTGGAAATTTTGGAACAGGTTCATAGCAAGGACTCATTGCATGCAGGAACAAAGAAGACGTCTGCAAGGGTATTTACAAGCGGTGCTTTATATCTAGCTACTAACTAGCATTTTTTCATTTATACAGATTCAGAGTTTATATTCATATCTTCCAAGATGTGTGGTTGAACACTATATAAAGTCTCAGAATGCCTCAAAAAACAAAGCCAAATCTTTGGCCCATAATTGCAAATGGGTTGTTTTCTCGAGTACAGGCATGTTATGTGATAATGCTGCATTACATAACACATATGCATGTATCACATATAGATTGATCTAATCGATATGAGGCATTTGCCTCATGATGGATTTAAGTGGACCATTTGTCGAAATAGCTAGATATAAATTTAAGTGGACCATTTGTCGAAATAGTTGACCATTGGTCGAAATTCACTTTTGCATTCCCCTTGGCACAAAAGTCAGCTAAGGAGGTGACCAGTGCCCTAGAAAAATGGGTGTTCCCATTTATCGGCTTACCTAGTATTATACAGAGTGACAACAGTAGAGAATTTGTTAACAAGTTGATTGAAGAGGTGGTGGCTTCTTGGCCTGGAAGTGTCCAACTTGTGAGTGGTCGACCATGTCATCCTCAATCTCAAGGGTAGAACAGGCTCACTATACCTTAGAGCGAATGTTAAGTGCTAAAATTGCAGAATGTGGATTCAAGTCACCTCCCTGGACAAGATGACTGCCCCACATTGTCTGTAAGTTGGAACATTTACCAAACAATATGTTGATATAAATTCATGAGAATGTTTCTTCTATAGACACAGTCATTTCTCAAGTTCATGAATCCACAAAGCTCACACCATTCATATGTGTTGGTGTTTGGACAGCCTCCCAGGTCAGTGGTGTTACGTCACTGTTACCAGATATTTCATTCAGAGGAAAGATAGATGAAGAAGACCTTAAAGATGACACATGTGCCAAAGAGGAGGATAGCGGAGGGGAGTATAGTGAAGTTGTTGTGGATAGGGTAGTAAAGGAAAATGGCAATGTAGAAAACTATTGTGAAAAGGACTATGATGACACTTGCAACATGGGAGATGGCACTAAGGACGAGGAGCATCAAGATGGCAGTAGCATGGAAGATGATGGCACTAAGGAGGAGGACCATGAAGATTTTGGTAGCATGGAAGATGATGGCGCTAAGGAGCTAGGAGAACCATGAAGATGGTGGTAGCATGATAGATGGTGACAATGCAGATGACACTTCAGTCAGCAAGGAAGAGGTCAATGAAAATGGTGGCAGGGATGTGAAGGAGCACACTGATATGAAGAGAAATCCAAACAGAATCAACTCATGCCCTGGAACTCCACTAGCAACAGTTGAGAAACATCTGAAGGTTCGTGAAAAGGCAAATGACGCATACTTAGCACCGGAAAAACGAATGACTAAGAAATATTCAAAGCAGCATAAAGTTAAAGAGTTTCTTGTTGGAGAAAATGCAAGTCAGCGCATTCCTCGCATAGACAGAACATGTTCTGACATGTTGTGCTTACCCTATGTCATCGTTCAGATAACTGGTGAACACTACTCTCTTTATCGCCTTCGATGCAGTTCAGGTGTACTTCAGAGGTGTTTAGTGCAGATGATTTAGAGCCTTTTAACTTTTAAAGGTGACTACTCAATCCCTGTAGATGGATGGGAGGTCCAGCCCATAGTAACACTGAAAGAAGCTGCAAGCAAGCAGTCACCTTGGAACTCATTCACTACCAATAAATGAAATTGCAAACCTGGTACCTGTGAGAGTCGCAGATGCAGATGCAAAAAAAAAAAAGAAATAGAGTGTAGCAGCCATTGCCACAAAGGGGACCACTGCAAGAACAAGCAACAGGATAGCAAGATCCCTAACCACGTTAAGGTTAGTGCAGATTCTTTTTTTTTTTATTGTACGGATTTGATCACATAGCTGCATGCAATTAGTGCAGTGGCAGATCCAAGGGAGGGGGGAGGAGTGCAACCCCCTCCCTTTTTTGGACCCACTCTTTGTATTATAAATCCTCTTTATGTGATGTATAGATAATTTACATGACTTTAACCATGCATGTTCCAGTAAATTGCATTCTTTTTTATCACCTCTTCAGATTGTAAATGCAGAAATAGATGTCATAGCAAGAGAACATGCAAATGCAAAACTGCTGGCTTCTCTTGCACATCACTTTGCCATCCTGGGCATACCTGCACTAACAACGAGAAAGCAACAACACATGAGGTTGACTTAGATTGCGACGAAATTGATGCTGGTTCTACATCCTCTTCACAGAGCAATGTTTGGCTTAACTGCTGTGGGATTGTACTCATAAAGACATCTTGCTGTCTTGTAATAGCTGGATAGATGATGATATTATTAATGCATCACAGTATTTGATAAAGAAGGAGAACCCTACTTGTAGAGGTCTTCAAACTTGCAGTTAGATTTCAGATGGAAATACAAAAAGGAGGTTTTGTTCAAGTACTGAACATTAATAAGTCGCATTGGATAGCTGTATCTTCTAAGAACTGCTAACAATCTACCATAAAGGTTTATGATAGCTTTCATGGGTACCTATACCTGAAGACACAAAGAAACTAATTGAAACTAATTGCTGATATCATGCAATCTCCATGCCCCAAAATTGAAGTACAGTACATTGATGTGCAAAAGCAGAAAGGTCCGGCAAAGTGATTGTGGGTTTTTTGCTATTGCATTTGCCACCTCACTTGCCCATCTTCAAGACCCTGCAAGCATAACCTTATGACCAGGCTAAAATGAGAACACATCTCATTCACTGCTTTGAAACACAGAGTATGACACCTTTCCACATGGGTCTCATAGACCTAGTGATCTGAATATCGAAGCCTACGCAATCTATTGTGTCTGCCGAATGATTAATGATATCATATGGCTTGTTGTGTTGTGCCTTCACGGTTCATGACAAACAAAAGACTACAAGTACAATGGAAATGCCAGTCTTGTGCAAAGTGTTCATTCATTGACATACATGCATGTACATGCAGCTGATCTTCATTTGTTCTAATTGCATCAGGTCATCCTTCCCTATTTTATTGTCCAATACTATACAAGCATGTAGAATAAAATTCATCAGGTATTGTAGAAGATGTATAAACACTGCAAGCAATTTAGGCAATCACTGTAACAATCTTACTTCCGTATTGGCAATGGACCTTGAAAACTTATTATTGCTTGCACCCTCAACAATATTGTGCAGCAAGTTCACTGTTGCACTCGAGAACATCATAGAGTGTGATAACGCCCTAGATGAGAGCATTTTTACGGTGGAACAAGCATATTCCAATGCCGTATATTATAACTGTGCATGAATAGAAAATGATGTTACTGTTTTCGCGAGTTTAAAAACCGACTCGGCCAAACAATTTTAACTATCGAGACGTAGTTATGTAGTGAACTTCATCTACTATAGGGCAAAAAGGCATATACATGTACATGTAAACTTCCAAAACAACTTCTCATAATGACATAAATGGAAAATTCTTTTGCATATAGCAACCATTTATGAGTCGATCATTATTTTATTATGTGCTCTGTGAAAAAATACAAAAGTACTTAAAAAAAGCATGCTAGGCAATTGTAACCACGTATGCAATAACCAATCATACATGTATATGGGACAGTGTCCAGCAAAATCGGGCTTGTGGGGTTATAATTTTATCACTATAAAAATTGCACGTTGTACTAAACAGCACATCTTCGCGATGGTACTACGTTTTCCTTTCAAATTTCGTACACTTGTTCCCACACCATTTCTCTGTGTGAAAATCGATTTTTGTGATCTACACATTTTCCGTGCCGTGGATACGACAATCGTTAACCCCGCGGGTTAAAAATCCACATTTCTCCACGTACGAGTGTTGAAAACGTGTCAAATTCGGAGTGTGCATAGAGGAGTCCTGTAGCTATTGATTTGTTTTGTTCGTTAGTTTCTGAATCATCCGTTACGGAGATACAGTTGAGCAAACTACAGGCACATTTTCCCGCTTGATTCGCGCCAATGATATGATCACCGCCTTTCCATTCACTGAACGGAACGCGATTTGCCAAAATCGTTGGCGCGAATCAAGCGAGAAAACGTGCCCGTAGTTTGTTCAACTGTATCTCCGTAACGGATGATATAGAAATTAACGAACAGAACAAATCAATAGCTACAGGACTCCTCTATGTGCAACCCAAATTTGACGTGCTGTCAACACTCGTACGTGGAGAAATGAGGAATTCTAACCCGCGGGGTTAACGATTGTTGTATCCACGGCACGGAAAATGTGTAGATCACAAAAATCGATTTTCACACAGAGAAATGGTGTGGGAACAAGTGTACCAAATTTTAAAGGAAAACGTAGTACCGTCGCGAAGATGTGTTGTTTAGTACAACGTGCAATTTTTATAGTGATAAAATTATAACCCCACAAGCCCGATTTTGCTGGACACTGTCACATATATATACCGATTCTTAGCGCTATTAAATAATGTTATTCATATTGATGCAGCGTCTCACGTTTCTGTTCACAAAAACTATATTCCCAAGCGACAAAAGAGCAGCTGAGAACAAAACTAACGGGACTCAGCTCTGAGCTATTTAAACAAGCAGTCTAAACAACAATACGTTTTACCTTAGTATTATAGTATATATACCTACTTGATTGTTTTTCAGTTCCGAGGAAAACAGATGCATCTCATACCGGTACGTTTTTTGCAATTGATCGCTTACTTCCTGCTCGTACCATTCGATCGCGCAGCAGTAATGCTAATTATCCACGCATTCAAAGTTAATTTTCGTTACTTGCATGGAGGGTCTTGGCTTTAGCCCCCACCCCCCGACCCCCCAACTTTCACTCGCTGTTCGTTTTTGAACGTGTCGATTCTGTAAGGATTTATAAGTGGATCCGCAACTGAATCCATTGTTTTCCCCTTCCAGTCTTGGCCGGGGATTGATAGTAAAAAAAAAAAAAAAAAAAAAAAAACATAACATAAAATATAATTATAATATAATTATTATAAAGAAGAACATAACATTGTGACCTTAATGATTATGTAAGACTGTATAATAATGATAATAGAATTATGACTGCACGCAACATTTCCCTTTCACTGCAGACCGAAGAGCAGAAACCGACAGTCCTGATGAAATTGATGTAGTGCCCAGTGTTGCCGCGATATATCGCGAAAGGCGATATATCGCGATTAAAGGTTCATATCGCGAAAGGCGATATATTGCGATTAATCTTTAGTCATATCGCGAAATAAACGTGTACGGACGTAAACAAAGATATACAGAAATAAAATTTAGAAACGAGTAGAGAATAAGCATACATTTAGGCATATCAATGAAAATAATTTACTGTTACTGTTAAACCAGTTCAGTTTGAATTTTGCCTTAGAAATATACATTTGCCAATGCAACCTCTCATGCAAGATGCCACGCCCTCCTTTTCTTCTTAAGGAAAATACCTAAGCAAAAATGCACAAGTACTTGCTTGCTGGTTTAGCATATGGTAGGGACGTATGACTCATGATTCCTCCACCACAACAATGGATTATATTTTCTGAAATTGATTTCTGCTGACAGGCTGCTTGCGAATATTGCGCAAGCTATCATGTAGCTAAAAAAAAATTGTGCCATCCAATGCCTCCCATACGGCACTTTTGAAGGCTTTGTGATCATGAAATCGTCTGTGGTAGCAAGTACATTTAGCGTAAGTACACGTATACCTATACCATATCCTTCGTGGTAACCATAACTATTTACCCCAACATTTAATAACCAAGCGATAATTGATAATGAATAATTTAATATATCGCGATTATCGCGATATAGACGATTAAGGATGAAGGTTATTTCGCGGCAACACTGGTTGTGCCTAAACATCATTATGACCTTCGTCAAAGAATTAGGAGAAGTGAAGTAAAATGACTATATTTTATTAATGGTAAAAATTTCTTTTCATGTAGATAATTAGCTATTCAATATATTTTTTCTTAAATTATGTTTTTAATTTTTTATTATTAAATAATATTATTATTATTATGTATAATTACACCAAAATAACACACTAAATAATAGAACAGACTACTGCAAAGTACCTAAGCCTAACTAATTATGTGATAACATTACTATTATTATTTGTTATTATTGATTACTGTTTGTTTTGGTCATTTATCGACCTCGATGGATTGTATATACATGTACCTGTCAGTGCTACGCATTAAAGTATGTCCCACCAGTGGGTGTGGCGTAACATTGGAATGTACCTCGTTCCAAGTCTCTGTGCATACTATCTATATCTCGAGGGTCTGGGGTATATTACCGTATATGTATATGTTCCGCACGGATGGTTAATTTATCCGGTTGATCAACCGGATGCCATGCAGACTAACCAATTAGCAACTGCCAGGAGTGTCCCCACTATGTTCTATTATTGAAATGTATGGCGCACGTGCGCGGTTTCCAATCCCTTCCAGTCTAATATCTATGGTACGCTCTGGGGGAAACACTGGGTTAGTGAGATCATAGATATTAGTCTGGCACCTCGCCCCTCAAAAGTTTTTGGTCAAGTACGCAAGAGGCAAATAAGGAGAGTAGTAAAAGGTAGCGCACGAACTGTGGATCACAAAGAAGTAAGCATTTTTTAAATACTCCATTCCTAAGAGAAGTCTAGAATTAAACTCACCGGTACTACGCCCGAACAAAGCGACGTAAAGGTACGGCGTTACGATAGGCAGATTGAGCACTGTGTTTTACGTACCACAGTATAGTTTTTGTGACATGAATGCGTCGTACTCGATATAAAAATTTAAAAAACTTACTTTTGACTAGGTGTGATACTCACCGGTATAGCGACCGTAGCTTTGTCGTAAAAATTCTGAAAACTTGACTACCAGATAGCCAGATAAAAAATACGTGCCAACGGATAGTTAGTTTGCCGTCTGTGCGTTTTCTACGACCAAAAAAAAAATCTAAAAGCTAAGCCTTTAATTCGCGTGCAATTTTTTAAAACAGGTCATCGTCAATAATGTGGTCGATTGCACCCTGAAAATCATCTGAATGTGAAATAAAACAACCTACAAAACCATGAACTTTATGAAAAGTGTTCCCTTTACCACAATCCACGGATACCTTCTTTTCCACTTAGTCTCGTACCCAGACCCTGACTACCACAGCTGCGGATGGATTACATCACCGCTACGTGGTAGAGGGTCTGGTGAAATGCCTACACAGCCAACATTTTTCACCTCCTAATCACGTGCGTAATAAGTTCGCCAGTGATTAGCGGGTGATATCGGAGGCGTAATTGAAGCGATAAATAACGGATCTGAGTCGTCCTAATGTCTCGTGTGTGAATCGCTCCATCAAGACCACGCCCAAAATGAAGTAGAGCCGTAAGATTTCAAAGTGTCTCGGTTGTGATAAATTGTTCTGATTCGGACCGAAAAGAATCGCCACCGTTACGGCACTTATATAAACAACCGATTCAGACCATATTAAAAAGTCAGCGATTTATATAAATTATGTGAATGTAGTGCTTGTTTTATTACACCCAATCGTAATATAAAAAGACTTGTACGGTAACTACATGTATAAAGTCCCAAACGACGGGTTGAGCTGTTTTTGCTGTGCACCCACGTTACAAGTTTCAGGACAACAATTACAAACGTGCATGTAAAATTCAACGGCATGGTGGATTTGGCTTCATGTCACTAGCACTTGATGAAGAGAGTCACCTTGGTAGACGTGGTGTGTAGTTGGGCGGGGCGGACTAGTGTCACGTGATCTTTTAGCAACATGGCGGAAAAAGTGCGAAGTTTGTGAACTACACCAGGCAACTGGAAAGCGCGAGATATTCTGCAAGACTTCAGTAAAGCACATCATCCGCCGCACATTTGGTATGTACTAACTAGTGTACACGAGGAGTAGTAGCTCTGTATCGAATAAATGCTATAGTGCAGTATTTGATTTGTTATAATACTAGTATGCAGGTGGCTCTTCCTGACAGTGAGAAGTATGCAGGTTCTTCGTCCATGATCCACCCTCATTGTGTACACCCGTGAAATATGTCGAAGACGAGGCAGACAGGTAGGTTATGTTATTTTCCCCCAATTATTAATTATGCGCTTGGATGTTTTCAGTTCAGAGAAGCAGGTGTTTTTGTTAATATATGGAGGTTGTAGAGCAAATCCAAACTTCTGTTCTACCAGTACTAGCATGATGATGTAAGTGTGTATGTTGGATATGTTTTTCTGTAGTCATCTTGTCTCAAGTACACATAAACTCAACCGGAATTATGATGTAAGTAAAAGCTATTTTCAATTTCAATTTGTTAAATAACCTCGGGCAACTAATGGGACTGAACAAGTCCCATTTCAGGCTCCAAATGAAGAAGCTACCAACTGGGACTTGGCAGTAACTTAGGGAGCGTTGTGTAAGCTATCGAAGGTCAGTGCTGGTAACACTTGTAATGTGTATACAAGTATCTCTCTATACATGCAGGATTTTAGGATTGAGAGTTGTTGACCTAGAGATGGCTCTTTGTTACAAGTCAATTGTCTGTAGACGCTCGCTTTCCAAATCTGAAAAGAAAGTTAAAAACTCACCTGCTTGTACTGTATGCTGCAACCTCAGCTTATAATACTGAACGGTTAGCACTAATAAATTATTATAGACAAGCATTTTAATCACATTCTATTCAAAAGCAAAAGTAAGGTGCAAAGCTTCAATTGTGCAAGGAACATCTTTTCCAGGCACCCACTCGTTTTGCTATTGAGGTACGTGCAGCATCTGTTCAGACAAGTATGGGTATATTATATTATTCTGTAAACAAGGTTCAATGGTCTTATGGAGCTGTACAAGTCTGATGTTGTGTTTGTAAAGGTGTGGAATCAGACATGTCCGCTAAACCAGGAACGCTGTGCAAGGTGTGTATGCGACTCTGCAGTGTTAAAATAATTTTCAGTATTGCTTTGTTTCATGCAGTTATATGTATCAACGGCAGCATTGGTGATCACCTCAGGACATGGCACCATCCTTCTTGGCCAGGCATCTGTTAAGTTATCCTACATGTACTTTTGTATAATTATCAACACTAGGTACTGATGTTGTCTTATACAGACTATGTGTGTGCATGTATGTTTACACGTGTGTATACATAGTACATGTGTGTGTACATTGTACATGTACATGCGTGTGTGCACATATGTGAGTGTTACAATGTGTTTGTGTGTATGTGTGTTACTATGTGTTTGTGTGTGTGTGTTACTATGTGTTTGTGTGTATGTGTGTTACAATGTGTTTGTGTGTATGTGTGTTACAATGTGTTTGTGTGTATGTGTGTTACAATGTGTTTGTGTGTATGTGTGTTACAATGTGTTTGTGTGTATGTGTGTTACAATGTGTTTGTGTGTATGTGTGTTACAATGTGTTTGTGTGTATGTGTGTTACTATGTGTTTGTGTTAGTGTTTGTGTGTATGTTTGTTACAATGTGTTTGTGTTTATGTGTGTTACTATGTGTTTATGTGGATGTAGGTCCATGTAGGTCCATCCATCAAGAAATTGGGGGAGGTTTCCGAACCATGAAAGTTCCTACTAACTTGTGGATAAAGAACACAAGGCTGTGTACTTGACGAGTTTGATTGCCCGTTGCTGACAATGGTGGACTCCCTCCTCATCACTGCACTGTCTGCGCAGCGCATTAGATGATTGCAGCAGCTACATGTACATCCATGAACAGACTTTTGTTTGGACTAGTTAATACTTTGTGTACATGTACTGTAACGAGATGTAATGCTGAAGAATAAATTTTTTATAAAACCCATGTTTTCATAGCATGTTGAAATTCATACATATAATTATTCATTACGCTCGTGACTGATTTACACCGCATTCGCCCCTGAGGTAGATCTGAAAAGCATCCGATTCACGTGCGTTATACACTTTTCAAAACACACTACCCGAAGTACGTGAATAACAATGCCTATTCACAACCGATAAAAAACGTAACGGTTGTGATTCGTTTTTCAAAAGTTGGCCGTGTAACCAAAGTCGTTCTGAGTCCGCCAGATTTTAGGCGTACAATCAGAATGCAGAGCACCCGTGACGTCACATATACGAGTGCTATATGTTAATAAGTCACATGGTTAAGTAATTGTTAGGGCGGTACTGTAGCTGTGTAACAGTGTTTCTCGCTTTAAACAAAGGTCCTATAAGTTTGTGGCAAGCTAAACGAAGGACAGGAGAGTGAGTTTTTAAAGGAGGAGCTTCGCCGCCATACTGACACTGTTTAAAAGCAAAAGGCTACAAACTCAACGCGGCAGTGAGGGAAACAGGTAGCGCTGGCAGCACGGGAGAAACGTAACGGGCATGACTTTCCAATTCCCTTAAGTCGAGCGCGTGCGCTTCAACAAACAGTTTGTAGCTTAGTATGGCGGCGTAGATAGCTCAGCCTTTTTACTCACTCTTCGGATACTCGTGTGGTTCGTTTCTCTTGTCACACAACCTGATAGGACCTTCGTTAAAGCGAAATACTCAGTGCCGTGTCTCTACCGGTTAGTTAACCATGTAATTTATTAACATATTGCACTACGTATATGACGTCACGGGTGCTCTGTATTTGCGTCCGTAGAACGACTTTGGTTAGGCATTTGACCAGACCCTCTACCACTTAGCGGTGATGTAATCCAATCGCAGCTGTGGTAGTCAGGGTCTGGGTACGAGACTTTTTTCCACTCGCTCCTGGTACCCGTAAAGGCCTGGGGACTTGAACTGCCAGGACTGTACTTGTTAATTGGTCTGGTTTCCAATCCCTTCCAGTCTTGGTGAGATACACCCCACATACAACGTATCGTCAGTTAGCCGTGCCCAGACCTGGCAGTTTTTTTTATGTAGTAGTTAATGAGCAATAATTATTGTTATGTACCAACTTATTGGCATGACCCCTTGTTTAGGAGTGGGCACTAATTGGGATTGTATGTTGCAAAGACGGAGGTGGCGATTACGCAAAGGAGTTTGCCACTCAGAGAATCGACACAGGATTGCCTGGGCATGACAACCAGACTTCTTACGGAAGGATCTTGCAAGTACTGGGTAGCATGAATGCATGGTAGTGACATGTACATGATTAAAGTAGCGTCGTCCGTCATAGGCTAAATGGTTGTGTAACTGTATTATACCGGAGCGTTATGTGTATGTACATGTATGTAGCATACATGTGTATGTTTTATGTATATGTTTACATGTATAGGTTTGTGTGTTTTATGTATATGTTTACATGTATAGGTTTGTGTGTTTTATGTATATGTATGTTTGTGTGCATGTGTATACAATTTATTTTTACTGATCATTGAAGTACTGGTGTAATAATAATAGCACCATAAACAAACATGTACAAAATAAAATTCTATGTTCTTGACCTTCATGTCTTCTCAGTCTTGTAGAGACTCACTGATTGAAGAACCATCTGTGTCACTATATTGGTGATTCAGTGTCAACTCTCTTGAACTATGTGTATTCGGCATGCTCCCTGTGCTGAGCCTGAAAGAGTGAGCTGCAAGATGTAAAATAGGTCACAGTCAAGTTGAACTTTGATTTGGGAGTATTGGAGTTGATGATACATTGGTGTGTGCTTAATTGTAGCCACTCCAGTACTTCACTACAGGCCTATTGCTTTCCACTTAATTATATGTTACACTGGACCAGGTTATAATTTTGTCACCACATGATACCGGTACATGTAAACAAAAAGTTAGCGTTTGTTTTAAGTTATGATATGCTTCCGAAGGTGATAAAAAGATAAGACGCCACGAACACTTCTTGCTAGGGCTAATATTTGTTTTATGTACGCAAATATAAGGCATCTCTGTGGATAGCCACACCCATCCACCAAAGGGTACTGTCAACGAAACTAGAGGACCACCAATTCTCATAATTTGCTGTTGGAAGCGATCGACGTCTCGACAACGATGAATGCCTGCAATCGTCTCATGCTTGAATGACTTTGCCAGCTCACGAGAACGTACCGTACGCGTTAAAGTACCGTCCAAAGCCAAGTTTAAAAAGCTGCGTTTAAAATTATTCATGCACGTAACACACGCGTACGCTTATAAAACACTTTTAATTTCGTGTAGGATCTCAGGTTTTTGTAGGTTTTACGGATCAAAAAAGCGTTGGTTCCTGGGGCTGGGCACATGCAGTACACTACATTACAGTGGGGGGGGGGGGGGGGGGGGGGGAGTTTGCTAGCCCTAGCTGGGCGGGAGGGTTGCCCCTCCCTGGGATTTTAGATGCTACGGTCCTAGGCGCCCTGCTCTCTGTATCATTTGTTATATGTTGTGTGGCATGTGCCTGTTGTGTGTGTGTGTGTGTGTGTGTGTGTGTGTGCGCAATAAACCATAAGATATCAAATTTCAAAAAAAAATTCCACATGCAAATCATTTTGTACAGGAACTTCTCCATATGTACAAAACCAAACCAGATCGAACAAAGAAGATGAAATTGCATCATATAGATAGTTATAGGCAACAGAATGAACCCCTTCAGTGTATCATGGTCATATTATACATATATAATGTGCATGTAGTGTACTGCATGTGCCCAGCCATTGTACAGTACGCATGCCTTCTCTGTGCCCAGCCATTGTACAGTACGCATGCCTTCTCTGTGCCCAGCCATTGTACAGTACGCATGCCTTCTCTGTGCCCAGCCATTGTACAGTACGCATGCCTTCTCTGTGCCCAGCCATTGTACAGTACGCATGCCTTCTCTGTGCCCAGCCATTGTACAGTACGCATGCCTTCTCTGTGCCCAGCCATTGTACAGTACGCATGCCTTCTCTGTGCCCAGCCATTGTACAGTACGCATGCCTTCTCTGTGCCCAGCCATTGTACAGTACGCATGCCTTCTCTGTGCCCAGCCATTGTACAGTATGCATGCCTTCTCTGTGCCCAGCCATTGTACAGTACGCATGCCTTCTCTGTGCCCAGCCATTGTACAGTATGCATGCCTTCTCTGTGCCCAGCCATTGTACAGTACGCATGCCTTCTCTGCCCTAGCAAAAAAACCTATAAGATCTTATCTAGAATTAGTAAGAATCTTATAAGAACTTCATTTCTTATAAGAAAAAGGGTAAGAAACTGTAAGCGTCGTAAGATCCTAAATTCCTATAAGATTCCTACAAGATTCCTACAAGAAACGTATAGGAACGTGTAAGAATTACCTAAGAACAAACAGGAATCTTATAAGAATAGACGCTGCAGGATTCTTGTAAGAGTCTTGCAATATTTCTTATAAGAACAGAACAGGAATCTTATAAGAATAGACGCTTCAGGATTCTTGTAAGAGTCTTGTAATATTTCTTATAAGAACAGAACAGGAATCTTATAAGAATAGACGCTTCAGTATTCTTGTAAGAGTCTTGTAATATTTCTTATAAGAACAGAACAGGAATCTTATAAGAATAGACGCTTCAGGATTCTTGTAAGAGTCTTGCAATATTTCTTATAAGAACAGAACAGGAATCTTATAAGAATAGACGCTGCAGGATTCTTGTAAGAGTCTTGTAATATTTCTTATAAGAACAGAACAGGAATCTTATAAGAATAGACGCTGCAGGATTCTTGTAAGAGTCTTGCAATATTTCTTATAAGAACAGAACAGGAATCTTATAAGAATAGACGCTGCAGCTAGGATTCTTGTAAGAGTCTTGTAATATTTCTTATAAGAACAGAACAGGAATCTTATAAGAATAGACGCTTCTGGATTCTTGTAAGAGTCTTGGAATATTTCTTATAAGAACAGAACAGGAATCTTATATAAGAATAGACGCTTCAGGATTCTTGTAAGAGTCTTGCAATATTTCTTATAAGAACAGAACAGGAATCTTATAAGAATAGACGCTTCAGGATTCTTGTAAGAGTCTTGCAATATTTCTTATAAGAACAGAACAGGAATCTTATAAGAATAGACGCTGCAGGATTCTTGTAAGTTTCTTGTAATATTTCTTATAAGAACAGAACAGGAATCTTATAAGAATAGACGCTTCAGGATTCTTGTAAGAGTCTTGTAATATTTCTTATAAGAACAGAACAGGAATCTTATAAGAATAGACGCTTCAGGATTCTTGTAAGAGTCTTGCATGTAATATTTCTTATAAGGACAGGATTCTTGTAAGAGTCTTGAAATATTTCTTATAAGAACAGAACAGGAATCTTATACACAGCAAAAACAGTTTGGTGTATTTCACTCAAAACGGCAAACTATATCACTCTGAATCAGGATTCTGAGTGATATAGTTTGCGTTTTGAGTGAAATACACTAAAAAATTTTTGCTGTGTAAGAATAGACGCTGCAGGATTCTTGTAAGTGTCTTGCAATATTTCTTATAAGAACAGAACAGGAATCTTATAAGAATAGATGCTGCAGGATTCTTGTAAGAGTCTTGCAATATTTCTTATAAGAACAGATCAGGAATCTTATAAGAATAGACGCTGCAGGATTCTTGTAAGAGTCTTGGAATATTTCTTATAAGAACAGAACAGGAATCTTATAAGAATAGACGCTGCAGGATTCTTGTAAGAGTCTTGTAATATTTCTTATATAAGAACAGAACAGGAATCTTATAAATAGACGCTGCAGGATTCTTGTAAGAGTCTTGAAATATTTCTTATAAGAACAGAACAGGAATCTTATAAGAATTGACGCTTCAGGATTCTTGTAAGAGAAGAGTCTTGTAATATTTCTTATAAGAACAGAACAGGAATCATATAAGAATAGACGCTGCAGGATTCTTGTAAGAGTCTTGCAATATTTCTTATAAGAACAAAACAGGAATCTTATAAGAATAGACGCTGCAGGATTCTTTTTAGAGTCTTGTAATATTTCTTATAAAAAATACACATTTTAAGATTCTTGTATGAACCAAGATTTCTCATAAGAACAAAACTGGAATAGAACTTAGGCACTGTAGGATTTAGTGGATATTGAATGAGTTTTTTGAGTCTATTTTTAGCTATATATCAGGTGACTACATCGCGTGACACCTTTTTAACCGAACGAGTGGGTCGATCTCATGGATATAAGAGTACTCTAGGTATCATCAGTGGATACGTTACACGGCAGTGAGTTCATGCCAACCGATTGTTTGTAGGATGTAGAAATGGCAACTAGCAATACGTTCGTTACAGACGCTGTGGTAAGCATGGACGCTATCAAGCGGAAAGATGGAAACTGGTCGTTTTTATTATAAAGTAAGTACTTGGGAGTCGGACGGACTAAGTGTTAGACAAGCTTGTTGTCCACGCGGATTGTATTTGTTTTCTTTTTGCCACACTACGGATCCTGAACTGATGATTCTTATTAGAGCCACCAAAGGAAGGGGGGAAAATCCGGCGCAGCTGTACACCAGTGGTAAGCTATGCGCAAATACCCAACCGATCGTTTTTACAATGTACAAAAGTCAACTAGCGCTTGATGAAGATGTTCCATACGGACGCTCTCGTTGACATGGGCGCTGTAAAGAGGAAAGATGCAAACTGTAGTCGTTTTATTATAAAGTAAGTACTTTGGAGTTGGAATAAGTGTTAGACAATCATGTTGACCACGCGGATTGTGCAGAAGTGTGTATTCATGTGTACCACTGTGTGTGAATCTTGCGTGTGCATGGTGTGTGTACCTTTCGTGTGCACTGTGTATGTACCTTGCGTGTGCATGGTGTGTGTACCTTGCATGTACCTTGTGTGTGCATAGTGTGTGTACCTTGTGTGTGCATGGTGTGTACTTTGCGTATGTGCATGGTGTGTGTACCTTGCATGTACCTTGTGTGTGCATGGTGTGTGTACCTTGTGTGTGCATGGTGTGTGTACCTTGTGTGTGCATGGTGTGTGTACCTTGTGTGCGCATGGTGTGTGTACCTTGTGTGTACCTTGTGTGTGTACCTTGTGTGTGCATGGTGTGTGTACCTTGTGTGTGCATGGTGTGTGTACCTTGTGTGTGCATGGTGTGTGTACCTTGTGTGTGCATGGTGTGTGTACCTTGTGTGTGCATGGTGTGTGTACCTTGTGTGTGCATGGTGTGTGTACCTTGTGTGTGCATGGTGTGTGTACCTTGTGTGTGCATGGTGTGTGTACCTTGTGTGTGCATGGTGTGTGTACCTTGTGTGTGCATGGTGTGTGTACCTTGTGTGTGCATGGTGTGTGTACCTTGTGTGTGCATGGTGTGTGTACCTTGTGTGTGCATGGTGTGTGTACCTTGTGTGTGCATGGTGTGTGTACCTTGTGTGTGCATGGTGTGTGTACCTTGTGTGTGCATGGTGTGTGTACCTTGCGTTTGCATGTAGACATCAGGACAGTAAGAATATTATTAAGGATGTGTGTTTGAGATACTATGGGAAATGTGACAGAGGAAGGGAGAATGGAGGAAAGGGATAAGAGCTGAATAAGCAGGCAAATTTTATAAATATGATGAATTTGTGCATCACCTGTTCAATGTAAAGCATTGGAATTTTTTTCATTTCAAGAATGCATAGAAGTGAAATTTGGAAGGGCACAATTGCTTCCAAGGGAAGTCAAAGTGATGCCAGCTGCAATCAAAAATGCCTGAACACAATAAAGAAATTAACTATATATGTAACATTGGAATGCATGTATTTATTTTTGTATGTGTAATTTTTGTTGTTTTGTACAAATGAACTTACAAGATTAATTACTTCCAGGATTCCTATCAAGATCTAGGTCCTAAATTTCTTGCATCTTTTAGGATTCCTTTACAGGAATTCATCTCAGGATCCTGAAAGAAAAACCTCCAAGATCCTACGGGATTCCTAATAAGATCTTGGTCCCAATTTCTTGTATCTTATAAGATTCCTATATAGGAATAACTAAAAGGATCTTGTAACAATCCTACAAGTTCCTTTAAGAGACCCTTCAAGATTCTGTTAAGAAACTTATAAGATTCTTATCAGATCCTACAGGATTCCTAATAAGATCTTGGTCCCAATTTCTTGCATATTCTTAACTCATTATAATTCTTATAAATTCTTACAGGATTTTTTGCTAGGGTGTGCCCAGCCATTGTACAGTACGCATGCCTTCTCTGTGCCCAGCCATTGTACAGTACGCATGCCTTCTCTGTGCCCAGCCATTGTACAGTACGCATGCCTTCTCTGTGCCCAGCCATTGTACAGTACGCATGCCTTCTCTGTGCCCAGCCATTGTACAGTACGCATGCCTTCTCTGTGCCCAGCCATTGTACAGTACGCATGCCTTCTCTGTGCCCAGCCATTGTACAGTACGCATGCCTTCTCTGTGCCCAGCCATTGTACAGTACGCATGCCTTCTCTGTGCCCAGCCATTGTACAGTATGCATGCCTTCTCTGTGCCCAGCCATTGTACAGTACGCATGCCTTCTCTGTGCCCAGCCATTGTACAGTACGCATGCCTTCTCTGTGCCCAGCCATTGTACAGTACGCATGCCTTCTCTGTGCCCAGCCATTGTACAGTACGCATGCCTTCTCTGTGCCCAGCCATTGTACAGTACGCATGCCTTCTCTGTGCCCAGCCATTGTACAGTACGCATGCCTTCTCTGTGCCCAGCCATTGTACAGTACGCATGCCTTCTCTGTGCCCAGCCATTGTACAGTACGCATGCCTTCTCTGTGCCCAGCCATTGTACAGTACGCATGCCTTCTCTGTGCCCAGCCATTGTACAGTACGCATGCCTTCTCTGTGCCCAGCCATTGTACAGTATGCATGCCTTCTCTGTGCCCAGCCATTGTACAGTACGCATGCCTTCTCTGTGCCCAGCCATTGTACAGTATGCATGCCTTCTCTGTGCCCAGCCATTGTACAGTACGCATGCCTTCTCTGTGCCCAGCCATTGAATCACATATATGTAACAATGAGTAAACAAGCACATACATGTACATGTAATACATGTACGTTGTGGGTGCAAGGGTCAAGCATTTTAGTAAAAGATGATGGTGCAGGGACTGATACAGAAAACAAAAGATAGAGGCAGCAAAAACCATTAGCAGCTGCATGTACCTGACAGTAGCAATTTTGCAACCACCCCATGATGGGTGTGGCCTTAGGAAGATCTTGGAATGTGGTACATGTATCAAGTTTTTGAGGGGTGACTCCTTCATTGTAAGGGCATGAACTGGTGACAATCTCCGCCTCAAACCTGTTAGTCTCGGTGAGGAAAATGTTGCTTCCCTTCCAGTCATAGGCGAGAGAGAATGGAGCCAGGCCGCTCAGGGTCGTAACCGTGCTGCATGTGGACCCGTTCAGTCCAGACATGCCCACAGTGCCTGAGGTACTGTCGGCCCACAAGATGTGCTCATGGTTGTAGTCATAGGCAATGGCCTCTACACTGTAGAGGGGACCGATGGAGAGGGGCAGTAGCTGCAGAGGTTGTGTGACAGCTGTAGCACCATCACCATAGGGGGGGGGGGGGGGGGGCTGGGAGATAGTAGATTGTGTCGGCAGTGGAGATGAGGAGGAAGGTGGTCATGGCTGAGGTGTGTAGAGGGAGAGAGAAGGAAACAGCCATAGGTAAGGAGATGATTAGTTAGGCACAAGCTTAGTACCCAATACGTAGTGGCTGATGTTAGTATACAAGAGAACATATATTGGAAGCATCAGCTCACGTTTTGAATGCTCGTAACCTAAGTACGTACATCTGTACAAGGGTTTTTTTTCCACCAGCACTGCTCCCATTCTTACAAATCTTTCAAGCTGGTGTTGGACATCTACCCCACCCGCTTCCTCCAACCGATGGATGCACCACACACATACACACATACACACACACTTACACACACATACACACATTCACATACACACATGCACATGTACACACACACTCAACACTCTGACTTGCACTTGACTGTAGAAGACTCATGCACCAAATAAAATACTTACGTTTGCACAGATAGGTCTCCATTGCATTAGGGCCATAGTATTTGGCAGTGTGAGGTGGACAGAGACATGTTCCTGAGGCTATCCCTGTCGACAAGCACAGTGCCCCGGTGCCAGTACAGAAATCATTTGGAATGGAACACTTGTGCACATGTAATGTGTGGAGGCACATGTGTGAGTGTGTGTGTGTGTGCAGTGGGAGGAGGAAGGGGAGTGGCTATCAGTGAAAATTACAAATCACTAAATCTCCCCTCCCCCTATCTCCTCCACTTTCATGTACCCATCTCACCTGGCTGTAGGATATAGGATAGAAACTGAATATGTTATGGCTAGAGGGAGAGAAGGGCGTGTGAATGCTTCCATCATAGACATCCTTCCTACTATTCCCTCTCCTCCCCCTCCCCTACCTCCCCGGAGGCAAACAATTGGATAAAGGCCACCAAAGTGTCCAAATATGTGACTTACCGTGGAAATTGAAAATTACCCAATAGCATAGCATGAGTACCGAAGTAAATGGCATCTTGTGTTTAACCATTAAAATTAATACAAATACATATTGTTTACCTTACACCTCTTCCCATTATTGAAAAAAATGTTGTTTTTTTTTTCTAATGTTTTTTTGTATTTCGTATTCCTTTAATACGAACCTTTATTAGTCATATCGTGCTTTGTTAGTCTTCCCACTTCTTGAGGCATCCATTGCCTCATTGTTACCTCCTCCCCCTTCCCTATCGATTTTCCTCTCTCCCCTCCCTGTGGCACATCCAGGATTTCCAGTTAAGGGGGGTGGGGGGGGGGGGGGGGGTTGCATTCGAAGGAGGGTACGAACAGGGGGCGTGTGCATTATGGGGTGTGCCCCTCCTGCCCCAGCAAGGAGCTATGGGGGAGCGCTAATTGGTGCCTCAGAAGCTTTGCAAGTTTTGCATTTATTGATATTCAGAACCATCATTACTGTGTAATCAGAGTGCGTGGGAGTGGAAATATGAATGGCGTTAGGCCCTCCTCCCCAGTCTGCTAATACCTCCCTCTCTTCCCCTCCTCCTTCCCTCCCGTGCCAGCAGTGGCTATGTAAAAGGCATTGGTGTTGGTGATGCTGGGATCAGGGATGGACTTCCTGGTCACAGCAAGGTTGCTGCTGATGGTGTAGTACAGGAAGTCTCCCAGCACTGCAATGGAGAGCGGCAGACCATTGAGGGAGAGGATGGTGGCGGGAGTGGGGGAATTCCCTTCCAGGGAGGCCTGGTACACGATGCTCCTGTTGCTTGAACTGTTCTTCATCACCCAGTAGAGGGCATCTGGTGTCAGGCTGGTGTTCCTGTAGGCAACCAGCAAGCTTCCGAGCACACCATCTGCCGGGTTCCCAGTCCAGAACATGGTGGACGTCCCAGAGCCACTCATGAGCAGCTTGTATATTGTGGGGGTGTGGTCGGCCAATGACATCCAGTACAGAAACCTGAGTACAAATGGATTTACTTTGTGTTGTTAGAGTACCTAATTTATTCCTCCTCCCTCCACCCGTAAGGATACTAAAGAAGGCATTAAACAAGTGTTTCTCCAAAGCAGGATGTCACACACAAAATAAGGAAAGAAATAGTTATGCAATTTAGCTTTGAAAAAGGAAATACACTTGAAAGGATGCCATATTTTTAAGGGTCTACCCCTCCTCCCTCAAGTATCCAACATCCCAGCAAGGTACTCCATCCTCGATCCCTGCACTATCCCCAAACTCCACAGACCCCTCCCCCACCCCTTCGACAAGAAAAGCATTTGATTCTCATGAATCCGGTGTTAAAAGATGATAAAGATTATTTCTGCATTTGAAAAGGATGCCTCCAAACTCCATGGACCCCTCCTCCCCCACCCCCCACCCCTTCTCCCTCCACCTACCCTCTCCTTGGGTCCAGGGCCAACTGGTCTGGGCCAAGTGGTAACTTGGCATCAACAGATCGACCACTCCCATCTGTCGCCTTGGCAACCTCGACCACTCTCCTCTGGGCATCAGTCCAGTAGATGTTAAGCCCCGCCCAGTCCACAGCAAGGTCAGTGGGTTTAGACAGGCACGTGACAATAGGCACTGGTGTTGCCATAGTAACATTGATGTAAGCGCTGTAGATAGACTGCAGAGAGTATTGTTTGTGTGTGTGATCATGTGGTAAGTGAAACTGCTGAAATAGTACGCACACACCACTAGTACAGTCCCACCTGTTGCACAGTGTTGATCCAGTATGCTCATTGACTGCTAGCATTCACAGCCAACCCTGTGACGTTCTTAATGTTGAAAGTGAAAGTGGTGGTCCACACTTCCATGGTAGGGGTGCTTAATGTTTGCTGCACAATGAGCGAGGTTGCCGTGGCGAGAAGAACCTGATTGGATGCAACTAGGACAAAGGAAGCACACAGCCACCATGTGTGCAAGGATCACAACAGAAACTGTAGCATGTAAAAGTACAGGAGACCCACACCTAAGGTGACAGAGGTTATGCTTACAAGGAGACCCACACCTAAGGTGACAGAGGTTATGCTTACAAGGGGACCCACACCTAAGGTGGCAGAGGTTATGCTTACAAGGGGACCCACACCTAAGGTGACAGAGGTTATGCTTACAAGGGGACCCACACCTAAGGTGGCAGAGGTTATGCATACAAGGGGACCCACACCTAAGGTGACAGAGGTTATGCTTACAAGGGGACCCACACCTAAGGTGGCAGAGGTTATGCTTACAAGGGGACCCACACCTAAGGTGGCAGAGGTTATGCTTACAAGGGGACCCACACCTAAGGTGGCAGAGGTTATGCTTACAAGGGGACCCACACCTAAGGTGGCAGAGGTTATGGGGTCATTCCATATTCAATTGAGCCACCCTAATAACATCACTGTCTAGTATTGAAGTACCATTTCTTATTTACATTGTCCCCATGGAAATGCACCAAATTGCTATACATTTGTATATCCCATGTTGTATGGTTTTAAAAGTACAAGCTTATTAATTTTTAATCATTTTCTCTAACTTAGTCATTTTAGAAAGATATAACTTTAACTAGGTCTGAGGTATATGGATACATTTTGCACAAAAGAGTACTTGCTATGGAGTTGAACCTGTACCCTATGAATTTCATAACATGATATTATTGGGCTTCATGTTTGGCACAATTTAATGACTAAAGTAGTAATTGCTAAAAATATTAAATTTCAAAGCAAACCAAACTTTTACCATAGGTAGTTACTATCACTCCTCACATATTGTACTGATCACCTTTAAGGGTGAAGTATGTCCTGGGCTGGGACATCCCTTCAAATGACAGGCAGCCATGTTTTATCCTGTGTTTTGTTTAAACACTGTCATAACACATAACAGTACTGTCATAACTTTGCAACTGCTATCAAAACCACCAATTTACACGCAACATTTAATAAGCGCCAAGCTTCTTTTGGTCACCAATACACGCAGCGCACCCTTTTTGTTACAGGGAGGAATACAAAGCGCCGCCCTTTGTTACATTATTGATGGCGTGTCGCCCAGCTCAGTATATACCTTTAAAGCGCTGCGCGCCTTTTGTTACATAGGAGAAATTCAAAGCGATGCGTATTACCTTTTATCGTTATCGGACTTATCCAGCTCAGTACATACCTTTTAAAGCGCTGCGCACCCTTTGTTAAATACAAAGCGCTGTGTGGCTCACCCTTTGTTACATTATAGGAGGCATGTCGTTGTCCAGCTCAGTATATATAGACTGATACATAGCCTAGTTTTCATCGTGTCTCCTAGCTGAAGATGTCACTGCCAGCTGAAAGGGTGTGCTGTGATCCGCTGAAATGTCATAAAAAGCCGAACCGAAAAGGTCTAAGGACTGTGCCACATGCTATCATTGCTGCACATCCATCACTTCATCTTACTCGCCGTCACTTCATTTGTACCATGTGCCGCAAAGAAATGAAGTTGCAGCTTGCCGTTTCAACATCTCCAGATGATACTGCTGACACGTTTCCTGCTGATTTAGGCAACAGTGAACTGGAAAGTGGAGCTACTGCTAACATATCTCCTGCTTCTGATATCAGTGATGTAGAAAACAGTGGACAGGAAGATGCATCTTCTGATAGTAGTCAATCTCTCTCCTTGTCCGAGCAGTTTAAGGCAAAAAGGAGTAGATGTGAAAGTGAGGCAGTGCAGAGTGGTACATCTGCAGTATCAATGAATGATGGGGAGGAGATGATCCAACAGCTTGTGGAGAAATTTCATTCCACAACAGTAAGAAGCGAAAGGCTGACTGTCCTAACAGCTGTACCTAAGAGCTGGTCTGTTCGTAAAACAGCAAAGGTGTTTAATGCTTCTCGTTATCTGGCTGGGCAGGCTAAAAGGTTGGTAGCTGAAAAAGGTGTCTTGTCAAGCCCTAATTCTTCATATGATCATGGTGTTAATGTAGCTTTTGAAGAAGTGAAGAAGTTCTATCTATCTGATGACATCAGCCGGGTAATGCCTGGCATGAAGAACTTTGTTTCTGTTAGGGGAGCTGATGGGAAAAGGGTACACCAGCCAAAGAGACTGCTCATGTGCAATCTCAGAGAAGCCTATCGTGAATTCAAAGAACGCAACCCAGGATTGAAAGTTGGTTTCTCTAAATTTGCTCAGTTGCGGCCTGCAGAATGTGTTCTAGCTGGAGCAAGTGGCACACACTCAGTCTGTGTGTGTAAGATCCACCAGAATGTTAAACTAATGATGGTTGGTAGCAGGTTGGAGCATATAACAGGTGGTGAAATAAAACACTACCGCCATTGTCTAGCTAAAATGCAGTGTTTCCCACCTTCTTTAGAGTGCTTTCTAGGTAAATGTACCGTGTGCCCTGGTGTTGAAATACTCTGTGCTGAGCTTCAAGCTATAATGGATGAGTGTGAGATAGATTCAGTAGAGTATAGGCAGTGGACTAATACAGACCGATCGTCGCTGGAAACCAAGGTGCAGACAGTAGACGAGTTCCTGGACAGTTTCGGTTGCATGCTTGAGAAGCTCTTAGTTCATGACCTCATAGCAAAGATGCAGGCTGATTTCATGCGAGAAAAAAAGGAAAGTCTTGGACCTGGGGAGTTCTTGGTGGTGGCTGACTTTTCAGAAAACTTCAGCTTTGTAGTCCAGGATGAAATACAATCCTTCCATTGGAGTAACAATTCAGCAACCATTCATCCTTTCGTATGTTACTATAGAGACAACGGTGAGCTGAGAAGTGTCTGTTACATTGTCATATCCTCATGTATACAGCATGATGTGAATGCAGTACACCTTTTCCAGAGAAAGCTTATCAATTTCCTGACCCAGGTGTGTTGTGGTGGCCAGCTACCTAAAAAGATCTGGTATATGTCTGATGGGTGTGCAGCCCAATACAAAAATTGCAAAAACTTCCTCAACCTGTGCCATCATTTTGCTGACTTTGGAGTTTACGCAGAGTGGCATTTTTTTGCTACATCGCACGGAAAGTCAGCAGGTGATGGTGCTGGAGGAACAGTTAAAAGAGTTGCAACTAAGGCTTGTTTGCAGCATCCCTATGACAACCACATCCTAACAGCACTTCAGCTGTACGAATTTGCAGTTGGCCACATCCAGGGTATGCACTTTGGGTTTGCAACTGTGCAAGAGCATGATGAAGAAGCCAAGATGCTTGAGGAAAGGCATAAAATGAGCCGAACAGTGCCAGGTACACAGAGCCTACACAGTTTTATACCCTTATCTGCTTGCATGGTGGAGGTTAGGCAATTCTCCAAAAGCGCAATTTGCAGAGCCGAACGGGTTGTGCACAGAGAGGGTATTAATTGTGCTCCATGCACTGCCATTGGCATTGGTGGATATGTGACAGTTGTGTACAACGAAGCATGTTGGCTTGGCTGTGTGCTCAGTGTTGTGGAGTCAGAATGTGTTGTCACAGTGAAGTTCCTGCATCCACAATTACCATCTAGCTCATTTGTGTTTCCGGATCACGAAGATATCATGGACATAGATCCCTCAGACATCCTTACCCATGTGAATCCAATAACAACCACAGGAAGAACCTATACTCTAAGCAAAACAGAGATGCAAGAAGCCAACTGTGCTTTAGCTGCTAGGCAATAGATACTTGTAGTGCAGGTTATGCAGGTGTAAATTGTTTTGTTGACAGAGTAGATAAGTAGTCCATCAACTGTGTAAACTGCACTAAGTAAACACACTTAGGAAGGGAGGATAAAACATGGCTGCCTGTCCTTTGAAGGGATGTCCCAGCCCAGGACATACTTCACCCTTAAAGGTGATCAGTACAATATGTGAGGAGTGATAGTAACTACCTATGGTAAAAGTTTGGTTTGCTTTGAAATTTAATATTTTTAGCAATTACTACTTTAGTCATTAAATTGTGCCAAACATGAAGCCCAATAATATCATGTTATGAAATTCATAGGGTACAGGTTCAACTCCATAGCAAGTACTCTTTTGTGCAAAATGTATCCATATACCTCAGACCTAGTTAAAGTTATATCTTTCTAAAATGACTAAGTTAGAGAAAATGATTAAAAATTAATAAGCTTGTACTTTTAAAACCATACAACATGGGATATACAAATGTATAGCAATTTGGTGCATTTCCATGGGGACAATGTAAATAAGAAATGGTACTTCAATACTAGACAGTGATGTTATTAGGGTGGCTCAATTGAATATGGAATGACCCTATGCTTACAAGGGGACCCACACCTAAGGTGACAGAGGTTATGCTTACAAGGGGACCCACACCTAAGGTGGCAGAGGTTATGCATACAAGGGGACCCACACCTAAGGTGACAGAGGTTATGCATACAAGGGGACCCACACCTAAGGTGACAGAGGTTATGCTTACAAGGAGACCCACACCTAAGGTGACAGAGGTTATGCTTACAAGGGGACCCACACCTAAGGTGACAGAGGTTATGCTTACAAGGGGACCCACACCTAAGGTGACAGAGGTTATGCTTACAAGGGGACCCACACCTAAGGTGACAGAGGTTATGCTTACAAGGGGACCCACACCTAAGGTGACAGAGGTTATGCTTACAAGGGGACCCACACCTAAGGTGGCAGAGGTTATGCTTACAAGGGGACCCACACCTAAGGTGACAGAGGTTATGCATACAAGGGGACCCACACCTAAGGTGACAGAGATGAGGTGACCCACAGTCCGTGTACATGTGCACTTTAGCCTCATCTCCAGCTTGATATGCTTTTTCACAATCCATGCATCTAAGGTAATGTAATCTGGTAATGCACTAATTGTAATGATTGCGGCTGCATGGAACCACTCCTCACTTACTTATCATCCACACATACCCACACCCTGATCCTCCCACACATACCCACACCTGATCCTTACCCCCAAAAAACCCACACCCTGATCCTCCCACACATACCCACACCTGTTCCTCACCCACACATACCCACACATAACCACACCCTGATACTCACCCACACACTGCCCGTTGACGATGGAGAGATGTGAAGCACAGGCACATGTTGGACTTGCCACCCCTCCTGTGGGCAGGCACAGCTGGGCACAGTTACCATTGTTGGAGTTGCATCCTGTTTGGACTGGGGACAAGGTAAATGTGAATGATGCCCACCAATGAAATTTTTTACAATTACTAAATATTAATATTTTAGTTCCACCTTGTGCACCACATATATCTTTTTTTTCTTCAAGTCACATTCTCTTGTTCTTTATTCATGCACATTACACCATATATGGGCATCTAACTTGGCTTAAAATAGACCAAAAGCTTAGAGTGTTGCTGTGTGCATACTCTTTGTTCAAAGTCAAACAGCTTAGAGTAACACATAAAATGGTGGCTGGCACTTGCACATAAGCACTCACACACATGCAGCAATAAAAACAACGAACAAAAGTGCAGACATGTAGACATTTGAAGGCATACATTAGACATTTGAAGGCAGACATGTAGCCATTTGAAGGCACATATGTATATCAGCCCTCTGCCCTTGTACCTCTTAGCATTCAAAGTCTACAAATGTGTCCAACATGCTACAAACATTTACCAGGATAATTGTTAAATACAAATACACACACATACAAATACAAATGTACATATTCACACAAATACACATCATATGATAATGCATGCAAGCACTCATCCACTGCCACGATGTACACATGCACGCAATGACTATTACCTATAGGAAGTGACATGTCGACAGCCGTCAGTCCACACACGTAGCCGTAGCCATTTGGGATCACTATGCTGGACATTGTTGGCAGGGTGGGCAGTGTGCTCAGCTTGTATGCTCGCTGAAGGTTCCCGGTAGTGGCATCACTCCAGTATACCCACTGCCCAAACACTGCCATGTCCATCACATCGTTCGGGCCATACTCCCCATTCAGCCTGGAGAACCCCAGCTTGGTGGGCATGGTGGACTGCCCAACACTGCCGTTCACATATTCTATCTCATTTTCTGCCACACCAAAGCTCTGGTACTGGTCAAACCAGTACACCAAACCTGTCGTGGGGTCGCTGGCCAGCTGGCCTGGCTGTACCACGTACCCTGGTCCTGAGAGGTACGCTTGGTTGGAACCATCCATCCGGGCAAGCTGTACCCTAGGGGAGGAGCCAGCAGCAACACTCCAGAACATGTACCTGTAAGAGGTGGGTAAATGGCATGGAGGAACAAGTAGATCATATCACTTCCTGCTCTATTGATGCCTCCATTTTCTCCATCCACTCTCACACCTCCACCCTCCCTCCTAAACTTCTCTAATCTCCTCTTTCACTAATGCCACTCCCATCTTCCCTCCAGTCCTAAACTTCTCCTTCACTACCCACCACCTCCTCCCCTCACTCCAATCCTCCACTAACCCTAGTGATATGTCCAGGTCAAATCCAAATGGTGGCTGGTCCCCAACAGTCAGGATGGTTGTCCTTACAGCTGGGTTGGAGAGGCTGGCCACCATGACAGTCCTGAAGTCAGTGTCCACCCAGTACAGGTTCCTGCTGTAGGGGTCGATGGCCAGGTCCCGGGGGGCGCTGATGGTGGTGTTAATGAACACCTCCATCCCCGTGCCATCCAGGAAGGCCCTCTTGATTGTCGGTGGGATCGTTGGTGGGGACTGGATGTCCTCCTCTATCCAGTACACCCTGTTACCCACCACATCGTAGGCAATGTAGCTGGCACTTGTATCTGTTATCGCTATGGGAACCAGGTAATCAGTGTAGGGGAAAGGGGGGTTCTCCCCAAGGTCAAAGGACAGGATCCTGATCTCTGAGCGACTCAGAAAATTCTTTGAAAATAACATGAATGCACGGGGATCTGTATACAAAAGAGAGAGAGAGAGAGAGAGAGAGAGAGAGAGAGAGAGAGAGAGAGAGAGAGAGAGAGAGAGAGAGAGAGAGAGAGAGAGAGAGAGAGAGAGAGAGAGAGAGAGAGAGAGAGAGAGACAGAGAGAGAGAGAGAGAGAGTGAGAGAGAGAGAGAGAGAGAGAGAGAGAGAGAGGAGGGAGGGAGAACCACACATTAACTGCAAATAGTTATATACAAAGTGTTCATTGCCACCATGAATTGCATGATGCAAATCAACTACAAATGGGGTGGGGGAGGGGGGGGGGGGGTTGCAATTTCCAGTGACAAGCCAATTTCTGGAGGATCTTTGGAGTCAAGTACTACTGTATGGGCCCCGTCACAAATTGTACCGTGACATGTCACTGTTGGAAAAAAATGTAGATATGTGTAGAACAGAGGTGCAGGCAAAGATGGACCTTTATGATGATTGTGACTGTGATCTGAGACAAATGGTACCAGCATGCTGAAGATGTTGTGTATTTAACATCTGCAATATAATATCTCCCACCCCCCCCCCCCACCCCCTACCATTTATGCACTCACATGGTGGGCAAGAGGTGTTGTCGCTGTTGATCATGAGACCAGAGGAACAAGCGCAGGTGGGCCCAGTGGGTGTGGTCAAGCACAGGGAGCCACACCCACCATTTCTGAGAGCACATCCACCTTGTGAACCTGAGGATGAGGGAGGGGGAGGAGGAGAGAGGGAAAAGGAAGTAAGGGAGGTGAAGATGGAGGTACACATGTTAACACGTTAGTGATGTATGCGCAAACGTCAACATGATGTATACACATGTCAACATGATGTATACACATGTCAATATGATGTATACACATGTCAACATGATGTATACACATGTCAATATGATGTATACACATGTCAACATGATGTATACACATGTCAACATGATGTATACGCATGTCAACATGATGTATACACACATGTCAACATGATGCACAACAATCACATCACGCTCACATGAGAACCCATCCACTGACACCCTGACTGCATAAGGGATGATGGTATTGCTCGTCCAAATGTTGGCTGGTGCCTGGGACTGCCCACTTCTGGGCTGGTCCACCTTGTACACGGCCCCTCCCCCACCACTATGAACCGTCCAATAGAATGTGTCATTGAGGGCAGTTATCCTGTAGGGTACTGAGAGAGCAGTGGAGAAGTTGCCCGTGAGGGAGGGGTTAGTGACGTCCATCCAGCGTATCAGGAAGCTCCCACAGTCCACCCAGAAGAGGGTGTTGGTGAGGGGGTCCAGTGTGATGGAGATGGTGGTGGTGGTGGGGCACTGGGAGGTGTAGATGGGAGAACTGTTCTGGCCATCCATGCCAACTGATATGATTTGGTTGAGGTATGTGTAGTACAAACGTCTGTGGGTGGTATGAAACATACCATAACCATGTGAATGAAACAACTGTCCACAACAAATAGAGATACCCCTCCCATTCCACACAACACCTTCCTAGCCCCTCACCAATAATGATCAACCACCTCCCCACCCCTCATTCCATCACCATCACACCCTTCTCCAATCAACATCCCTCCTCCCCATCACCACCACCACTTCCTCCACTCACCCAGTTGCAACACTTAGTGCCAGGTATATGCTGTCATCTCCAGGTACAGAGTAGGCCAATGGAGCCACGATGACCCTTCTGAACCTCCCATCTGCAGACACCACCTCTATCCTGGAAGGTCCAGAGCTGCCAAAGCGATGGGAGAAGTATATATTGTTGCCCCTCCAGTCCACAGCTACACTAATGGATAGGTAGAGGTCAGTGTTGATGACCTGGTGATGAATAGTGTAATCACAGATGTGAACATACGTAAGTACATGTACATACATACATACATACATACACACGTACACACACACACACCTACATATATACATGTACACATGCACACACGTACACACATACACATACATGCACACACGTACACACTTACACACATTCACACATACACACATACACACATTCACACGTACACACATACACATTCCAACGTACACACATGCACACATACACACCACACACATACACACACACACATACACACGTACAGGTGTGTTGCCTGAGCTGGTAGGAGTCCACCTTGATATAGCATTGTACTCATAGTTCCCCCAGATGATGCTTCCATTGCAGGGATGGATTTCAAAGTCATAGGTAGCCTGGATCCCATCCACTGATGTGCTGGCCCCTCCCCTCAGCTGATAAATAGAAAACTGGACACCAACTGAGCCCGTGATGTAAATGTTTGCACCTAGTTGTCCAATGAGAATTGTGCATTTAGTGAGATGGTAATTTGCATTACTGACACACTTGTGATATAAATATTTGTGCGCTGCATTTGGATTTTGAAGGCATGGGACTGACATGGTGCACAGGTAGTTTATATAGTTACCACAGGTGCCAAATGAATTTTCTCTTTGATCTTCCACCAAAGATAAACAATGCAGAACGCTAGCAGTGGAATGCTGCTACCTTGAAGTTATTAGGAAGGAGATCTCTATTCGCAGTTTGGTATTTCACTGTCAGTAAATGTGATGCACTTGACATAGCTGCTTTACTGTTAATTCCTTCATCAGTTGCTGCCGAGAAAGTTGTTTACTGAATGAACAAACATTCTTACCAGGACTGATTGTTTAATGCTGTGGTGACTTCCCAGGCTGACATTTCTTTGATCAGGCTAGTCTAAACTTGTAATTTGATCATGAACTTATGATTTGAGTTGGGTGGAGGTCCTAAACTTGTTATATGGTCAACCAGATAAAATATCCGAAATTTGATCCGAATGGCTATTAGTCGGGCGGGCCCTACCACTGCGTTACGTTTGGTCGGGTGGTAGCGCACAATCCTGTACACAGTCCCTTCCTATCCCTCCCATTCTCTCCTCCCTCCACTTCTTCCTTCTCCCTCCCTGACGGCTCCCTTCTCTCCCTCCCCCTCCCTCCCTGCTTCTATCAAGCCATATATAGCACTACATGTAGGCGACCTAAATAGACAGCTGCAGCTTACCTTGCGATAACGACACCAGATAGAGGAGATGAAAGAACTTCATCTCGGACCCGGCATATAGTATGGATTATCCGATAAGTGTACCAAGAGACGCCAAAAGCACGAGACAACTCCTCCGTTAAGCCACAGCTCAGCACTGTAAAGTGAAGGTTGAATTCAGTATATTGGACTGATTGGATTACGATTATATATAGTAGGCCGCGCTGGACCGGCCGCATGCAGTAATGATAACAGTGGCCGTTTGGTTAGAATTTAATAATGGTTTTATAAAACTACACGTGTACGTACGTAAAGGGACCAAATGTGGAACGCACCCCACTAAATCTAATTAAAATTTAATCAAAATTATGGGTTTGCAATGATGGTTTATACGCAAATTAATGAATCTGATTGACCATAAATATCCTCCACGATCATTTGGCAAGCTAGGAGTGCAGCATTTGCGACCTCCTGGTTTCATTATAGCGTTCATGCGCTCTAATGCAGCGTTTTCTTCTAGAGCTGCTTTTTTTTTTTTTTCTGCATCGCTCTTTCTCAGCTATCTCTCTCCTCTTCATATTATCATCAGCAGCCTTATATTCATCGATCCATTGTGCTGAAGTCATGCACCGAGCTGAACCTTTCAAATGCTTAAATTGAGTACTTGTTACTAGTAGGGATAGCGTTGTCCTGGGGATCTAAGCTTTCTCCATCTGAATTATCAGTGATACTTTCTGAACTTTGAGAAGAGTCCGTTCAGCATGTTGCACCTGCAGCCCACATAGATGGAGTGGTACTGAATTGACATTTTTTTGATGTCTTCTTCTGTTGTCATTGCAGCAGCCTCGATATCAACCTGCCTCTTCACCTCTTGTGCCACAGCATCCACAATAAAGCTAACAATGGTGATTTTATCAGAAAGTGCTGCTCCTGACACACCACCACATGATGCTATGATTACATCATGGGTAGCAAGTAGCACCCGCCCCCTTCCCCAAACAAACCCCCATGCGGTTGAGAGTTTATATAACAACCCTTTGATGTGGTTGTTCCTTATTTGGTACCTTTCCCATACATTGAGGTATGTTTGCCGAAAAGTGAGTTTTCGGTACCAGGATTCCCAAAAGTTTTCCTATGGTTAGTATAGTTGTAATCTACGTTAATTTCTCTATCCAACAGTATTTAAATTATCTCTCTAGCATGCATAGTTTGTCTGCAGCAGTCAAGGGGAGTTGTTTGTTCCTTAATAGGTTCCTTTGCTCTACATGGTGGCGACTGAAATTTAAACTCGTTAATGACATTCATTGCATACACAGAATAATATAAAAAATCATCAGGACCCCCTACCGTGGGCGTGGTTTTCGATCGAGCGTTTTAACACGGTAACGAAGCGTTGCCTTTACTCGCCAGCTCGTATATAATCCATCACAAACATGACAGATGTGCACATATAACGTGAGCTTCGCTAAACAGTTCTGTTTACCTTGAGCGCCAAGTCGGCGCCTAAATTCCGCAATTTAATTTGTCGTTTCTCCTTGCACCCTTAACTTCTAAATACACAAGATATAAAAGCATTCTCTCTGAGAAAGTTAGTGGTATATAGGATTTGAAGGCAATGGTGGTGTAAAAAGGAAGGATTTTTTGAAAAGTCCTATATTTAGCACTTTCGTAGTATGTATCCATTGCTAAATATAGGACTATTCAAGTACCATCGTTGTTGGTTCCCTTCCTTTTTACACCACCATTGCCTTCAAATCCTATATACCACTAACTCTCTCAGAGAGAGTGTTTTTATATCTTGTTTCATTCACTTTTTTTTTTCTTGACTACTAGTATACAGGTGTACATGTACTTTGCAACCCGTACATACTATAAGTACAATGTACAAGTAAATACAATTGTGTGACAAATTCCAGCCGTTGTATTCCCATGTTTATTGCCTAGCAACACAGTTATGTTACACTGATGATTTGCAGCTGTTCTAGATCGAAACTCGCGCGCCAAGCTTTGCCTCTTAGAAGCTCGTTTCTCGTCTGAGTTCAGTTCATAACGCCGCCACTTAGAAGTTCGCACCGCAACAGAATTCTTTTCCTGTCGCCACCTCTTAGAAGCTCGGTTCGACTCGCTATATACATGTCACGAGCAGACGCCCGCCGTTGCTCAGCATCAGCATCGTACCGAACTTGGGAGGACTCTAACTCATAGTCTCGATTTAGGACGTATTTCTCGTGTCTTTTTTCTCCTCTTTCGTTCCCGTGAAGGCATTTTTGACAACGCCAATAATGGTACCATAAATGTCTAATTATTCGTATGGGTATTGTCATGGGAACGCTTGTGTCCTCGGACGTTATAATTGCTTCATACCAAACATGTATATCTGACATCAAGGGGCAGTCGGTAGGTAAATTCTAGATTTTTTGGTGTAACTGGCGCTCTTTAAAACCTTTCCTATCTCGAGTTATACTCACCCACTATGGACAAATCAAGGTCTGGGAACGAGAACGATGACCTTTTTTTGTTCTCTTAAAGTAAACGGTCTGGCGACTTGAACAAAGTATGAAAATGATCGTCTTTCCCATTATGGCTCGATAGCAATAAAGAGCTACACTATCCGTTTCTCGGTTCGTGAGTTATACGCGGATTGCGGTTTAAAAAAAAATGATTTCAAGATACGGCACAAATCCTATATGAGAGAGTTACTCGATGTAATCTATGATGTAAGCAATAATCATCGGGTCTGGGTACGAGACTACGTATGCCTCGCGACAGGAACGACGAGATTAGCTTCAAAAAGTTGCATTTGATTTCCAAACGTGCCCTTTCATACAAATAAGACCTAAGTTGTTAGCTGGTGATGAAATGACTCCAGCAGGTGCTATGAAAATTCACGGTTGCCATATGACGTCACATACGCGTCTTAATCTAATACTATAATTTCCAACGTCCGTACGTCCGTCCGTACGTCCGTCCGTCCGTCCGTACGTCCGTACGTCCGTCCGTACGTCCGTCCGTCCGTCCGTACGTCCGTACGTCCGTCCGTACGTCCGTACGTCCGCGTAACCAACTCCGCCTAGCGTCTACAATTGTGGGTTTGAACATAACTAGCAACGCGTACCTAGCAACCAATAGAAACGACCACTCCCACACAAAAGTATATAGCAACGACCAATGGGCGTTCATTCTTATCGTACAGACCGGAAGTAGTACTATTATTACGTGCGCGGGCTATTAAATAGGTTGCGTAGTAACCGTATATTACAACAGATTGTAGATTACTGTATGTAAAAAAAAAAAAAAAAAAAAACATTCTACACTTCTTATAGAATCACTTCCGTGATTTTTCACGGGGTAACGCTACTTAGCGACCAATGGCAATTGACCGGTGTTCATATTTATCGTTACTGACTGGAAGTATTTCATTCAGCGCGTGGGCTATTTAATAGGTTGCGTAGTAACCGTATATTACAATAGGTGGGACCATGGTAGATTACTGTATTTTGACTTCTATACAATCAGCTCCGTGATTTTTCATGGGCTAAGTCTAGCTAATAAATAAATTTACTGTTGCCAGGCTGCGCTGCACTGTCACAGCTAGCTTAGAGTTATTAATCTATGGTCACATGCACAGGAAAATCTGTCGCCGGGAAATTGTGTCGCGGCGACAGTTTTTCCTTAGGAAATTATGCCGCTCACAATTAACGTAGCGACCGTATATCTTCTGTCGTCAGGAAAACTTGAACTGTCGCAGTGTCGCTCGACATGGATCGGTCACTACTGATAACATTTACTAATATGCCTATGTGATACATGCACAAAGTGATAAATCTAAATCCATGTCAATTAAGTAGAACTGGAACACTAATGTAATGCAATGTCACCACTATTACAGGTGTAAGCTTTTGGTTTGATGGGCTGTTGCAGCCATCTGATACAGTTCCCTTGAAGCTGTTGGTCCTGTCTTGTCCACCATTGTTTTCAGCACAGAGCTGGGGTCTTGTAACAGGACTAGAGGTTCAGCACACTCCACTATCTGTCCACCATCCATCACCTGATAACAGTAGTACCACACATCATTAACATACACACTTACTGCATGACATGAATATCACATACAGCAACATACACCATGAAATGAGCACATTGTACATACACACATGCAAAAACATGTACAAACAACAAACTTGATGCCTGCAATAATGCATACACACAAACACGTCGACACCATGTGGATGCAGTGTACAAACTGTACATGAACTTATTTACAGCACCTATCATGTACATGTACACTACAACACACGCAAGGATGCCCCAGACCTACCAATATCCTATCACAGTCCATGATGGTGTTCAGACGGTGGGCTATGGTGAGCACAGTACACTCAGAGAAGCTCTCCCTGATGGCACTCTGAATGATCCTGTCAGTTCTATAATGGGGCACCATCACAAAATACACTCACATTGAACAAATGCACACTTACGTGAGGTCCACATTGGCTGTGGCTTCATCCAGTATCAATATCTTGTTCTTCCTGAGGAGGGCCCTGGCCAGACATACCAGCTGCCTCTGGCCCACACTGAAGTTGGACCCTCCTTCTGACACCTCACTCTCCAGTCCTTCCTCCAGATTCTCCACAGCTGCCTTCAACTGGACCTGACCACACCCACACAGAGTACACACACATATGCATGATGATATGATGGTGGCCTGGGTACCTGATCCAGTACATCCCATAGTTGCTGGTCTTGGTATTGCTCAAATGGATCAAGGTTGTACCTCACTGAGCCACTGAAGAGGACTGGGTCCTGTGAGGTGAGGGAGAGTGGGTGTGTGAAGAGAGTGGGTGTGTGAAGAGGGAGAGTGGGTGTGGGAAGAGTGTGTGAAGAGGGAGAGTGGATGTATGAAGAGGGAGATGGGTGTGATGAGGGAGAGTGAGTGAGTGGTGGTTTGGGAAAAGATGGGAAGAGGCCATGGAAGACAGCAGTTTGCAATACCTGGGGAATAATGGACATCTTCTTCCTGAGGTCATGGAGTCCTATCTCTGTGGTCTGTACTCCATCTATCTTCAGACCTCCAGTAGGTTCAGCCAATCGGTACAGCAGAGCAATCAGTGATGACTTCCCAGCACCAGTCCTTCCCACGATGCCAACCTGTTTGTCAGGACTTTGTACACAGAGGTCTAATAGCAGTGCGCTAACCTTCTCTGCAGGCCTGATGGTGCACGAGAGGGACTTGAGAACAGTGGGCGTGTCCTCTGAGTAGCGAAAGGACACATCGTCCAACACAATCTCTCCTCTCTGGGGCCAATCGTGGGGGGGCCTCCGGCTAGGTGGGGTGCTGTCCAATGGAGCCTCTGGTTCAAGAGCACTGTACTGGAACAACCTTTCTGCTGACACCATCTACAGCCACACCCAAGGGTCCAACCATCAGAGACATCCAACCATCAGAAAGATGTAGAAACCTTCATGGTCCAGATCAATTTTTTTTATACGACATATCTCCTACCGTGTTCTCTACTTCAGCGCTCAGCCTCACACAAAACTGGATCATTCCACTCAGTGACACGGTATATGTCAATGCAAGTCCCACTAGTCCTGCATTGAGAGCTGAAGGGGAAACACATCATCACACATGTATGTGCCTCTGCTGATGTGGTGACCTGATAGATCACTTACTAGATGCCAGAGGGACAGAAGCAAAAGCTACTACGGCGAGGAACACTGCAGTGAGCAGGTCAATCCTCATCCCAAACCACCTGGTGGTCACCAAATAGAGGTACCAGTCCTGGGAATGCATATTCAAGTACTGCCTGAAGTACTGATTGGACGTCTCCTCTTTGCCAAACGCTCTGATGGTGGAGAGCCCCAGAAGAGAGGTGGACAGGTGGGAGTATATGGGACTGCGAGCTTGAGAGGGAAAAGTAAAGCAGTATTACACATTAAGGTATTGATCTGAGAGGAGTGCGTGATTTTTATATTGAAAGCATGAAATGGAAGGAGCAAATAAATGGAGCAAATGACACACATAGAAGAGGCAATAAATGGGGCAAATGACTTGCATGTTAATGTAATGCTTAAATTGGGGTGCAATGAAGTGGTGATACAGGTACATGGAGTTGATGGCAGTATGTGTTATGTGTGCACAGTGTCAATACCAGTGTGACAATGCATACCTATGGCCTCCAGACGCTTAATATCTCTGGCTGTTTTCAGATAATACCGTCTCAGTGCCAGGAATGATACAATAATGAAGACAGCCGGGATGAACACCCAGTTGTTAGCAACACCAGCAGTCAGAATGGAGGAGAGGAACCGCAAAGTCAGCTAGCACACAGGAGAGATGGTCTGAGCAAATAGCCATTGTGTGGACACGCCTTTTACAGCCAGTGCAATCATTATACCAGCTATTGTATGCATGCAATAGTATTACTGAAGTAGTAAAGCTTTATCCACACATACATGTACATAATTACACTAATGTGTAAATTACAATGCCATACATGTACATGTAATTCCCAATAATATAATGCTTGCAATGAGATATTCGTGTCTTATTAAATGATGTCACGTTGGAAAAGTTTTGCAAGTAATGTGGGTCTTGGTAAGAGATTATAACTTTAAATGACATTCACTAATCCTTTCATTTCTTACTAGCCTAATTAGAATAAATGACACAAAACTCAACCTTAAGCTGTTGTACTCATTCATGGGTCACTAATAGAGATATTTTGTGCATGATTGCATGACATGTGGGTTTTAAAGTCATTAATGTTCCATCGTACTGGTGCACGTTCTAGTATGGACTTATACTCGTTTTATTAAGCTCTAAGGGATAGGATTTTGTCTTGTTTTGTGGTGCATCACAGTAATATCTAAATGATGCTCTGAACTCGTGTAACTGATCAAAACTGAGTACACCATTATAAGCCAATACTTTCCAATACTCAGCAAGACACGAACATGGCAACCCATTATGGAATTAATTCACATGACTGAAAACAGCTCAAACTGCAGACATAAAATAGAAGACATATGTATTAGTATTGTTAAAAGTTGTGCAATAATTAGTAATATGTATTACATTCCTCCATGAAGCTAGTGAACGAATTAAAAGAAAAATCATCTGGCTAACTGCTACAATATTTCAATTTGCACTTCAAAAGCAGGATGCACAACAAAGTACCATTAAGATATCAATACTAGTGACCTGGTAGTACTTTTGTAAATACTATTTGGCATTCAACCATGCATTGCTTACCATACAGCAATTACAAATCAAAGATTTGAATCCAATACATACTCAATATCAACCATTATTAATTGTCTTCAACTTTATTGATGCAATATGGTTCTTGACACTACCACTCCATCCAGCTAACCCTCCTCAACACATCTACCCATGCATGTACATGTTGCATTAACCCCCTCGTTGTCTTTTACCATCAACAGCTCAGTCATTTGGAAAGGCAACTGGTCGTCAAGTGATGACACATCCTTAGAGAATCTATTCAACACTCGGCCTGCAATATTTATATAAAGTGAAGCTAGAAGCCCCGCCTCTTAGAGCACTAACCAATCGGATTGGTGTCAAAGAACCGGACAGGCACCCTGAGGATGGACCCAAAGGTAATGTTGTGCAGCAGCCGTGAAGCATTGACAGTGACCACATAAGCCAGGACCACCCTGATGAAGTTCAGGACAATGACCAGACCTGTGAGGCCCCCTGACACACTAATCCTCTGCCCATGGTTTAGGGAGCAGTATATTGGTAGGCTTGCATTGGACGCAGAGCTGTTTCTCGCCAAGCACCCTGCCCTATTGGACAGAGGAGAAAAATGGAGGACCTGTTGTACCCATAGAAATGCTCTCCTTACCACTCGGCTATCCACCAATCTGATAAAACACGAGTTCCCTGCTCAAAAATCAGTCATGGTCACATGGTTCTGCAGTTAACCCTCTGCTCACCTCCCCAGCCATCATTACCACCAGCACCACTAAGATGAACAGGTAGCCTGATCCCAGGTGGAAGTACTTGAGGTAGGTCTTGAAGGAGATGGATCCATGACCCTTCTCTTCAGAAGGCATGGCAAAGGGGAGGGACTAAAGAAAACATTCTGACTATCGTGTTACCATACACAATGAAAAATTGTCACCTTGTTAGCAGACTGGTCTTTCTGAATCACCTTCCCTCCTCCTCCATTCCCTTCAGCTGCTGGTCGCCATGGTAAGATCAAACACAGAATATTCATGGGCTACCACTTACAGTGGGAGGTAACTTCCATCTGACCAGTAAGCTCACTGCCTGGGCTACAAGCCACACCCACCTCCTTCAACCCCAGCAGCGAGCTGGTGTTGACTTCTCTGGACTGCATATCCCTGATGGTACCAAATGCCTCTACCCCACCCTAGATAATGCACATACATGTACACACACAAAACACACATATACACACAAAAACACACATATACATACAAAAACACACACACACATACACATGTACACACACAATATAAAACACACACACGATATACATACCCACACAACACACATACAAAACACGCACACACACAAACCATCAATACAGCCTCCATCAATGCCCCTAACACATTAACCCACATCCTTCATTGCCAGGATCATGTCGGCTTGCTCAGCAAACTGGACCTGGTGGGTCACCAACACCACTATAGACTCCTTCAGCAAGCCTCGTATACATCTTAGGTGGGAGAGGGATCACATGACCTCAGCAGGTATCACATGACCACAGCAGGGATCACATGACCTCAGCAGGTATCACATGACCACAGCAGGGATCACATGACCACAGCAGGGATCAGGGCAGCTGCCTCACTTGTCAAAGATGTGTCTAGCCACCACGGTGTCCACTGCACTGAGGGGGTCATCAAGGAGGCACACCTGGGCCCTGTGGTACACTGCCCTGGCCAGGTTGACCCTGGCCTTCTGGCCCCCACTGAGGGTCACTCCCCTATCCCCCACCAGGGTGTGGTCTCCATTTGGGAGCTGCTCTATATCCTACCAAAGTGCACAGCAGTTCAAAGGTTAAGGAACCAGAAATGGGCATGACAGGTGGTAAATGGTTGGGAGGGGAGGGGAAGGGAAGAGAGGGAGAGGAAGGGAAGGAAAAGGAGGTCTGTTATAATACCTTGATCAGTGCACAGGCTTCAATCACTGCATCATACCACTCCTTGTCAAATGGATTTCCAAAGAGAACATTTTCCCTCAGTGTGCCAGAGAACACCCACTGGTCCTGGGAGGCATAGGAGACCCGCCCCCTCACCTCCACCACACCCTCCATGGGCTGCAACTCCCTCAGAAGACATTGAAGAAGTGTGGACTATTGGGGGGGGGGGGGGGGAAGAGGGGGAAAAAGAGTGAAAGTATGAACATTCAATATACTTATGTGTAATACAGACACGAATACATGTACACAATCATAACACAAAACTCAACACTTCTAATGACAAAGATTGTGTGAAGCAAAATATCCAAAAGGGGGCGAGGTTCAAATGGGGAGGGGCTCAAATGGCAGAGGTTATTATCACCTTTCCTGCCCCCATAGGACCAACCACAGCCAGGAGTGGAGCAGCAGAGGTGACCTCAAAGCTGATGTCCCTGAGCACCAGTCTGTCCTTATCCTGGCTCCAGGAGGCTGACATATGGCTAACGTTGACCACAGGGTCTGCTGTTCCCTCTGCATCAAGTGAAGCCACACCCTCATCAGCTCCGCCCTCCATTGCACCCACTAGAGGTATGTTAACCTCACTGTCTGAGTTGGAACGGTGGTAGGTAACATAGGGATGGTCACCATGGCGAATGGACACCTCGTCTAACTCTAGAAATTTCTTTAAAAGAACAGTAGGTGAATGTTTACAAGATTACAATTGGTTGCTATGGTTCCCACCTGTATCCTAGTGATGGCTACTTTAGCTTCAATGATCAGAAACACACTGCGCACAAAAAAACGCACAACCTTCCGTTGGACAAAGTTAAAGAGCGAGAGAGGAGTGAAGACAGTCTTGGGGGTGAAGGCCCCGCCCACCATGAGGTAGGCTGAGAAGACCCCAAATGTCATTAGTGATGTGCTGCAATTGTCAATAGCCAAATTGTTGCCCTGAATCAAGCCAGCCTTAAGGATGTACAACGACTCTTTGCTGGACAAAGACAAAGATAGTGAAGTTTAGTACAGGAACAGGCCACACCCACACATGTACACACAAGTGCGAACACATATACAAGTACACATACCCACAGATGCATGTATAGACACACATAAATGTACTTGCATATATACACACATCACACACTATTAATACATGTACACATGTACACATGCCTTCTTAATCTGTCAACCACGCCCTTGAAGGCATGCTCCCAGGCATACATTTTGATGACCCTTATCCCAGAGATGACCTCATTCATGATCTTCACACGCCTGTCAGTGATCCTGGCAGATTTGAACCTTAGAAGGGGAGAGGAGGGAGTAGGGGGAATGGAGGGGAGGGATGGAGGGGAGGTAGAAGGGGGGAATTGAGGAATAGAGGAGGAGGGGGAATAGAAGGGGTGGAGGGCATAAATGGAAAGGAATAAGTTTGGACAAGAGGAAGAAGAATAGATGTCCATAAAGGAATAGAAGATATGGTCCAATCAAAAACAAACCTCATTCTGGAATAAAGACGGGTCAGGCTCACTTGCAATGGGACTACCAAGATGACCACCACCATGGCTATGAAGCCAGTGGACCCCACATTGATGTAGAGGAGGTATATGAACACTACAAACACCAGGGGACTGATCCACAGTTGATGGATAAATGCAAATGCCTTGTAAGGATGAAAAAAATACATCACGATAAACTGAAATGTAATTAAACCATTAATAATTAACCTGACCGGATCAAACCTTTGAACATCATTAGACGCAAGGTTGATCACATGACCAGTAGTAACCTGTCCTATAGTCACATGACTAAGTTTCATGACCTGAGAAAGTCACACATGAGAAGGTACACGTATTGTATGCATCATCTGGGTACAAAACAAACGCTTGGCAAGTGTGGGGTGAATGGTGCATGCATTAAAGTGCTGAGGAAGGGGGAAGGGCTGGCAAAGCATAAATCTGATCACTTCAGGTGCATAGATACATGTACATGTACATAGCTGTACATGTTTTTAAATCAAGCCACCGCCTGTGCTAAAAACAATCAAACTATATAACTCACACTAACCATATGTGACAACAAAAATCATCAATTTTGACCAGTTGTTCTTACCAATGTTTTGATCAGACTTTGTGCCAATCAATACTCGGTATGTGCAGCTACATGTATCTGCAGTATATTAACATTAGCTCCTTCAAATCAATACTGTATCGGCTCAGTATAACTTTTATACATTCTATGACCCCAATCATCATAGGAAGGAAGCTAAGGGAGACATTTTACACAAAATCTTGACCCAGGCAGCTCTGGAGCTCCACACATCTTCAGCACTATCACTTGGATATTTCGTAATGGTACCAACTACACAGATGGGCTTGCACCAGCTATACAGCTTAGATCTGCTCAGACAAAAAGCATTCAAACATGCTTTTCACCGCAATATGGTTTTCAGTCTTGTCAATGGAAAGTAGCTGACCACTTGACCTTTCTTAAGCTTCAGTTCTTTCATGGTAATACGAACTAGTTGGGAATTCTATAGTAATTAGTAATTCCTTTACAACTAAGATTGGCCTGTAAGTGCAGTTCAACCAAAAAGGCTATATTGCCACATGACGTGCAGGCAATCATCAGTTTTCCTTGCCTCCCTGACTTCAGAAGCCACTGTCGCCTTCCAGCTATGTCTGATTAGAAAACCATAATTATACCCACTGGAAAGAGCATAGACAAAGCACTCGTACATGCCAATGGGATTGCTAGAAAAAAGTTATGGCTAGCCACCACTGTGTTAATTACAAAGCGCTGTGCTCACAACCAACAATAGCTAACTTGCCTCGTTCCCAGGCCATGTTTTTTAAATTAAATTTAACAGGCCTGGATCATGGAACACTGCCAGGGTCCTTGCGCACATGCGCTATTTTATCTGAAAACCTGGTAATCGTATACTTTTATGTTTTGTTTGTACACCTTTCCGTACACCATTTCGTTTTCAGCGTACACTCTTCCTCGTCCCAGACCGTTGTAATATATGTCCGTCGATCACTCCTTGGACTTGGCTGGCCACCTCACGCTACTTGCCATCTTTAGCCGAAGCCACAATGCTGGCAACCTACTTGTACTCTCGTGGTGCGCACTCATTGGAGCTACTCTACACACTTGGAAAACTTTGGTGACGAGATAGGAGTATGGAATTAAGGCCTTCGCCAGTGAGTGCGCACCACAAGAGTACAGGTAGGTTGTCAGTATTGTGGCTTCGGCTAAAGCGTGAGGTGGCCAGCCTACACGTACCAATCGTAGAGGTAAGAACTTGGTCCAAGGAGCAAGGGTTAGGTAGTAAGTCGACGTACGAAACTCTACATATACGACCAGGAAGTGTTTACGCCGAAAACGAGATGGAAAGGTGTACAAACAAAAATTAATAATACAAAAGTAAACGATTACCAGAGATAATTTCCAGGTTTGCAGGTAATGGCTAGCGCATGCGCGCTAGTACCCTGGCAGTCACCCCCCCCCCCCCCCCCCCCCCCGCTAACTTTAATAAAAAAACAATGAGCAAGTGGACCTTTTTTCGGTACGTGACCAACTATTACTCCTGATTTCAGAACCGCAACGGCATAAATATCGTGGGGATGGCATTGAAGAGTTGTGCCAACTTCAGCTTCCCAGACGTCTTTGCATTTATGCTAGCCTCGCACCATATTTAATTACTGTACATTCACATTCGAAGAAGTCAGCCATTTTTATCTGAGAATGCCCGCACACGGGTAGGTGTGTCCATGGACGTGACGTCATTAAACTTTCGCTGAAACCTTTTTTAAACCACGAACTATAAAAACATGGAGAAAATTTCACCCGACGAAAATTACCCGCTATACGGTATGTGGGAGTAGGTGTGGACCACGGCTCACCTTTTGGTGGATAGCTGCCGTGGTCATCACCCTTACAGACATCCCCAGCTTCTGTCCGGCAAGGAACCCAAGTCCGTGGATCACAGATATCATCAGAGCCGTAACCACAATGGCTTACGTAACGACATACAGGGAGAGATCACATGACTCCTTGGAGTAAGATTGCCCTGCTGCTAACCAGTGGCATAGAGGTAGGCAGCTGTGGTATCGCCTGGGGTGGGGTCCACTACCACAAAGTACTGGCCCAGGTAGCCTATGATGACAGACTGGCTGACTTGAAGGGCGACCTCGGCAAAGGTGAGGAGCCCTTGGACTATGAGCCTCCTCCAGATGCACTTGAATATGGCCAGGCTCAAGCTGGCTCGTCTGCCACACCTCTTTTTGGCTAGTTCTTCATTCCAGTACCTGGGTATGGCCCAGAGGGAGAAGTACAGGCAGGGGAATAAGTCGTTTGTTTGAGCTAGCATTCATTTAACAAATAGTCTTAAATTATTTTATTCAATGAGAAAATCATGCATTTTAACATTTTACTATAGTACTGCCAATACATGTATCTCCTGTTTTGCATGCATATATATACGCGCACACCTGTTGAATATGGTGAGAAGTTTCGTGGCGTCCACTTCATCAGGTGTCACGGCTAGGTCGTTTTGAACCAGACTTCTTCGGAAGCCGGTCCAAACGAGCGGCTCCAGCCACCTATAAAAAAGGACATGCATGTGTACTATAAAAGTATAATATAGGCCTATACATGTATTTAAAATCCATCGCGACACATCAACGTGTGTACTTACAAGAACAGCAGTCTGCAGAATATGTTGTATTTGTAACGCGCCCTCAGGTCCCTTGGAGGTGGTGCAGCTGTCGGGGCCCTTGGGGGCGGTGTCTTGTCGCCGTCTTCGTCTTTGACAAGAGCGGCTAGTTCTTCGTCCCCAACACTTTGGGTATCTTCCTGCTCGTCCGAGGCCTTAGCCTCCGTTTCAACGGAGCTACATGTAGGTTCACCGTGCTTCATTCTTTACCAATATCCGTGAGGCTTTACAGCACTGAGCAGTACAATTTTACTGTGGCGGGTATAATAGGGTAGCGTAAGTGTTCGGCAGTCTACGATTCGAATGAGATGCAAGCGCTTACCTGAACGGTATACCTTGAAAATTCCAACACAGGCTGGAAAATATTCGTAGATACAGAGAGTACATTTTACGTACAGAAACAACACCTACCTTTGGTATAATGGCGCGTCAAAATGTGCGCAAGTGTTAAGTCTTAAGAGGTACGAAAAGGCACTAGCTGTTAACGAGGTTAGCTGTTTAAAAAAATATTTATATCCTTTTTTATAATTGACCAGGTATTTACAAAACAGTGAAGAATTGATTTCATTCGAAGGCTGTCGAACACTTTAAGAGTAATTCAAATCACTCAGGAGTGTTCGGCATGGGTGCCGACACTGCCGAATACTCCAAATAAAACAAAGTATACAATTCAATCGTTTTGAAGCTTGTGAGGATGCACCGAAGCTATTATGTACGCGGCAAGTTAAGTATGCGCATCTAAGTGGGGGAAGTAGGCCGCCTGGATCCAAGACGGTCCCGGTCGATATCTGGTCGCAATTGATGGCACAAGGTAACCATAGCAATTATAGATTACTGATATATTTAAAAGGCCACTTTTCAATCTGCCCAAGGGTGGATACAGAAATAATCCAGGGGGAGGGGGGGGGGGGGGGGGGGGGGGGTGGATAAGGGGGCTCTGGCCCTGAATTTTTTTTTGAGCATTGAATTCCTGATTTCGATACTTTTTTCACACCTTCAGTTGAACGGTAAGTGTTACATTTTTTGCTAAGTCAGTGTCTTTGCAATATTATTGATATTGACATCAATTCGTGATTCATCTGATTTGCGCTATAGTCTGGCAAAGGGGATTGTGGCTCAGCTATGAAATCAGTAGTAGGTAATATGGGGCAGCCTGGATATATGCACACAGGGACAGCACCTAAGGAGCCTTCTATGTATGTCTCGTTGTGAAAGCCTCTACAGGATAGGTTTGAGGGGGCTAGCTATAGCAAGGCGTGATTTTGAGGGCTATGAGTATCACTGATACATGATGCTGAGGGGCATATCTAAATGCGAGACGGCTTCTACCTGTATGAGAATACATGTTATCTCGCGCGCCAGTTATATATGGAATCCTGCATGGATCATCCTAGTATAAGATAGCACATCATGGTAACTCAGTAGCTGCAGCTAACTTCTTTATAGCCTGTTCTCCTATCCAATATCCGCCTTTATAGCGCAATATACAGAATCGATTTCTTATAATCATATACACGTAAATTTTTTAATTATATATATTATTTTAATTTAAATTATTGATTATACAACTAGGTATGGATATAGCCCTTCCGGCGAGGAAAACCCTAATAACACGGTTAATATTGACATATATAGGCCTAGTCTAGGCATTTTTTTGACGTGGGCTACTTCATTATCGATCCGCTAGAAATGGCAAGTGCTGCTGAATATGATATGTATATGCCCTTGTCGCATGCAACTCGAATGAATATGGGTCCAAGTTGCGTAATTGTTTAGTTTACTGATGGTTTGCGGAACATTTGTCCATATTGCATGCGACAAATGGACTAGAAGTCACCCCGTGTATGCCGGCCTGCATGTGGGAGGGTGGATTGTCCCCCCGTGCAGAATGTCCCCCCCGGACATTCTGCACTAATGCACAATGTCCCCCCGGACAATCTACACTAGGGCAATCTGTCCCCCTCCAGGATAAAATGTCCCCCCTCAAAACTTTTTTTTTCATCTACGACAAGGCTGGGAAGCCTTTAATACAATCCTCTTAATATGGACGTATTTTATCGCACAAAGGCAGTGCACGGGAGTGCATTGACGCCAGTACTGATCCGTCGTCAAATTAAAGCTGTGTGTCGTTCTTGAAATGCTCATTTAAACCAATACTCACACACATACACGAGCATTAACATGTAATTCCTTAACGAGTGGAGAATATTTGTTGATGTAATTCATGGCGGAAATCTCATCATATCATGCATAAATGAGAGATTGAAAGATCAGTCACACAAACACAGCTCCACACTTCGTGTACCGCTTGGCATACCTCAGGATTCAGGAAGAAGGTTATTTAATGCAAATGTTATTCCCAAACTTAGAAGTCCTTTTTCAATACAAACCTGTTTTCTAAAGTAATATGGAGTATATGCTAATATATAGTTGCACATTTCCCTCTTCTACGTAAAGTGGAGAAATAGTAGAATGACTGAATTAACCACCATATTCTACTCAATGCTATTACCAGTCAGTTGTGGAAAAGTATCTAATGGTCATTCATCCGCAACCTGTACTAAGTCATGATACATTATTTGGTATTTTTCCTGTTAGTTTGATGTAACATTCCCTCCATGTTGATCAAAGTTTTAGTTGTACAGAAGTTGCAAAGATGAACCTTATTTTTATGCGTAAGAAATAGACTAATTCAACTGTGCATATATTGGAATCAATTTAAATGTATACGTTCCCACATGTGCACTCAGTGTAGTACATACTTTCAGTGTGTGGGGGGGATAATTAATTAACATTACTGTTTGCCATCGGCTTAGTGATGTATGTGTACATGAATACTTCATCTGCACGAGCACAGGATGAGGAGTTACTATAAGGATGTGTACACACAGAACAATCTCCTAGCAATGCAGCAAGGGCAAATTTAATAGAAATCAATGTGCAGAATGAATTCCACTTTGCTTTGACAGCATTGAAACCTCAATCTCGACTTAAGTAGAGAAATTCGGGATGTAATGTGTTATTCTGAGATTATCAGTCCATTTGTTGCAGCTCTTTGGCTATTAGTATACATGTAGATCGTTCATTTTAACCCAATTAAGCAATGTCAACCAATTATCTAGCTCTAAAGTAAGTGAGCCTGTGACCTGTGTAACCCTTGGAGTGATAATCAATTGCCTCTGAATGGATGATGATCCGTTATATCTCTCCTCCACTCATGAAGATTCCACACCATGCACAACCTAGGCCATCTCTGTGAACAATATTTATATGATATCAATAATGATTTAGCTTTACATTGCGATTTATAACCTAGTACCCAGACCCACTCTACAGCAGTAAATGAAGTAGATATCGTTAGAGTTTATAAAAACAATTTGGGTTCTGCAAAATGAGTAAAGAAATCACAAATTCAGCTAAACAGCTTTACTACATTTATTTATGTTTTGTACTCATTCCAAGACTACTGGATATCTGAGATGGCTTCATTCCAGCATTGTGTTTTTTTTTTTCGGTATGTAGAAAGAAGGTTCTTTAGCAGATGATATATTCTAATTAGCATGTGTGATGTTTACAGCATTCAAGAAGTGAATAAAGTTAGAATTTTTCAGGCTGTAAAAAGATAAGCAACGGGTATTAATATATAGGCCACTATTAAATTACTTTCAACTGATACAAAAAATGTGCATGTTGAAGTCAAGAAACAAGGGAAATCCAATCATGGTTGGTCCAATGCTTTTACATGATGGCAGTTCATGCCATGACTTTTTTTTTTCTATAGTTGAAACTGTAATTGGCTCTGACTATGAGCTAGGAATGAGGATCTTATTCTTGGAAGGGAGGATGAAAAGGCTATTGGAAAAGCACTACACTTTGTTTTTTCCTAATGCATTACACCATATGTGCACAAAGCATCTCCATGATTCAATATCAGTCTGACTAACAAAAGTTGATGTGTCAAAAACAGATCCCAGCACCTTTTTAACTGTTTTGTTTGGCTCAGATGGTTGCATGATAGTAGCCTTAGTTTTGAAACAAGAGCAAAAAAAATATTATCATCTGACTTGATGGAAAGGAATCAAAAGTAGGCCGCTATATATTACAACCACGTTGTAAAACTAGGCCACAACTAAGAAAGTAAAATTTAAAAACTAATTTGGACATGCATGACACTAATAACTGTGAGTTAATTAACAGTGTTTTGAAAGCTGATTTTGATTGGTAGCCCTTAGTGATGCATGGTTTTGAAGTCATTGTACAAGGACATAAAACTTGACATACACCATTTTCCAAGATTGCATGCTTTGGTATATTAGGGCTATCTTAAAGTCCATAATTTGATCTTCACAAATATACAAAACAATTATCACACCATTTTTGTAATCATGTCATTTGGATCATGCTCATCATGTGATACTATGCCAACCAATGCAAGAGCTCATGAGCAATATTCTAAATGTTTATGCTGGTGCTTTGACACTCAACAATTAACATAATTATATACATGTATATAATTATATGGGACAGTTTCCGCGAAAATGTCACCCTTTTATAATATTATAAGGTTATAAAAATGCTTCTTGTTTGAATGGCCATATCTTCCGAACGCTACACGCTATCGACTTTCTATTTTCAATACTTCATACTACACCATTTCTATATGAATAATTGCTTTTTGGAGTCTTACACTTGCTCCACACCAATATTGCAATGTTCGATACCCGACCGGGTTCAAACCCCCTATAACTTTAGGTAGGAGTTATCAAATCGCTTAAAATTCGGTTTATAGGTACAAAGGTCCTATACCTATCGATTTGTTCTGTTCGTTAATTTTTATGCCATCCGTTAGGGAGATACATTTGAACAAAGTACGTCCACTTTTCCCGCTCGATTCGCGCCAATGATTTTGGCAAATCGCGTCCCGCTCAATGTATGGGAGGCGGGGATTATAACATTGGCGCGTATCAAGCGGGAAAAAGTGCACGTAGTTTGTTCAACTGTATCTCCGTAACGGATGGCACAAAAATTAGCGAACAGTACAAATCGATAGGTACAGGACCTCTGTACCTACAAACCGAATTTGAAGCGATTTGATAACTCCTACCTAAAGTTATGGCGGGTTTGAACTCGGTCGGGTATCGAACGTTGCAATACTAGCGTGGAGCAAGTGCAAGACTTCAAAATGCAATTTGTCATAAAGAAATAGTGTAGTATGAACTGTGGAAAATAGAAAGTCGATAGCGTGTAGCGTTCGGAAGATATAGCCATTCAAACAAGAAGCATTTTTATAACCTTATAATATTATAAAAGGGTGACATTTTCGCGGAAACTGTCCCATATATATACAATGTATACAGGCGTGTGTTTGGGGACGTATGCGTCATCTTTAGCCATGCAATTAAATCTCATTGACTTGCAATTCAGGATGCCACCAACGTTGCAAGGAGAGAAACTCTGCTTAAGGTATTAGCACTACATATATCATCTACATGTAGTCATGTGAGGTCATTATTGTAATCATCTCAATCAATACTTAACAGGTGCCTTTAGAAGATTCGTATTCTGACATGGAATTTGAATGGGTAAGTTCAAATGCTGGAAGCAATGGTGTGCAAATGAGTGAGAAATTTGGTGCACTTTTCAGTCTGTGAATGACATAATGGAGAATACAAAGGCAGAAACTTCTGTGCAGCAATATACTACCTATGGAAAAGAGGTGCACTGTTTGATTTGGCTGGAGAGTTGAGCTTTCCATGTAGTCAGCAAGTTAGTGGTATGCAATATGCCAAATCTAAATTTTCAGATAAGGATATGTGTCATGTATAATGTTTAATGTTTTATTCACAGAAGGACATTCCTCACGATGTTTAAATCATGAATGGGGAAAATTCTGCTATTGAAATAGCGGCATAAATTTTCATATCATTACAATAATAATAATAAGTGCATGCATGGTCAAACCATAGATTATTTAGACTAGGAAACTACTTATTTAAGCCCATGAAAGAAAGCACAGTACCAACATCGGTGGTTTCTAAAACACCACAGGAGGATGGCATCTACTTACATGTATGTGTCGAACAAAATACTGGAAACACATGAGTTACCCAATGTGAATGATAGAATTGAAAAGCACAATGTTGCCTTAAAGGCGGTGTCAGAATGTCGTCATCAATCTGCTCTGGTGTGGTCGTTGTAAAGGATACCAAGGCAGCTGCAGGGTCGGTGGTCATTCACTGGACCAATGATAACTGGAAAAGTATTAACAACACTTCAGCTATCAGGTGCCGAGGAGAGGAATTTGAATTTTGCTTCAGTACAATCCCGGATACTGCCATAATAATGGCCATAAAATTTTGCACTTCAACTGAAGAACACTGAGATAATAATGACTACAATTACGATATGTTTCAAAGTATTGCGTAGTATATGTATGCATGAATTTGCATGTACTGACAAATAAAACCGATTAAATTGATGTTGTGTAGATAGACTATCGGAAGGCTATACATGTATAATTATTATTTGGGACAGTCTCCGATTGAGTAAATGATCTTTCGCATGTATCGAGAGTTTCGGCAGTAACTTTCACATAGAATTTGTTGAAAGGTTCTAAAAGTACATTTGTGAAGTGATATAAATTGTAGTTCATTTCCGTGAAATAGCGGTATGAATTTTGATGCTGTATTTGATGATGTTCTTCATAGCATTCAAGGTGTATATAAGTTTAAAGATTTCTATGCTACTCATATTACTTTTAAAACTACATTATAGGTTATCAATGCATGGAGAGTTAGTATACTAGGTGCATAGGCCTACTGTTCAATTATGCAGTATGCTATAGCAAATGAGGTGACCTATATGTATACAGCTGTTGATGGGCTTCTTAATAAACTCCTCCAAGTGTTGTGTCCTGTACGAAACTTACTTCCAAAGAGTTTTTACAAAGTCAAACAGCTCTTTATACAATTGAACACCAACACAATTTTGCAAAAGGTTTGCAATGTTGGTCAGCTTGTACTATTCCCATCAGCAAAGCTCTCCAAACTAGTGTATCAAGTAAGTTATAATACCAGTTACACTAGAAAGTTTATTATCCTTTTCATAGATTATTGGAATGAAATCACAGTTCCAAATATCCATGCCACAACAACAAATGCCCTCAGTGATATCTCGATAGCTGATGGTATTAAACAGCATCTTATCTTCTTTTCTGTGAAGTCTTAGCATTTTTACAGATGGTGTTCCACTTCACCATCAATTCGAAACAAATCAGCCAATATTATGCTGCTTTGGTTCAATGAAATCTTCAATGCAACTATTTTTCGAGCCAGTTGTTGATGCTACAGTGTATAAATTCATTGCATTCTAATGGAATTGAAATTCATACACAAGAAGGTCTAAAGGTAGTTCATGTAAAAGTGCTGACCTGCATATGTGACACAATATCATTAATGTTAAAACTCTGAGCACAAGTTGAATGTCTTGTTTGCATTGTACTATTGTTTTATTATCACTGCGACTCATACTAAAGAGATTTCGTGATTCAAGTTAGGGTCAGTACTAATAAAGTCCTATCTCCCGATCCAACATGTGCGAAAACACTACAGAAAGTATCGACTGATCGTTATAGTGCGATGAGAAATATTATTTTGAGTTTGCAGGGCAAGGGTGGGGGGGGGGGGGGGGGGGGGGGCCTGTCCTATCGAGCGGATGGCTATGGCGCAGCACATGCACAAACCTGCATGGTCCGGACTAACGGCTGTGCAGTGTGCACAGCCATGCGTTTTTAAACTTTGGGGGCCAGATGTGTAAGGTACCATATGTCACAGCTGGTTACTACATGTACATGTGTATACTTCGCATGCATGCGTTAGTGCTAGCCCGTTGCTGCCACATCAAAAAATGTGCACACCTACATGTAGCATGTGACCTTAGGGATGCGCCTGTAGCAGTTTATGTAGCTGCGCAGGCAGACTTCCCCTTAACTCATTGCACACAGATACTAGCTATAGAGCAAAATAAAAATGAAATTATCATTGCCGTGCATCCATTTATATGTGGGGCATTGCATGGAACTCATACATACATGTATAAACATGCCCCTCCTGCGGCCAACTATAATACACAACGGGCCGTCTCCCCGACACAAATCGTCCAATGGGATGTTTTTTTTTTGGCTCTATAATGTTCTACATGTAGATGCATATGATTACAAAGGTCAAAACGCAACTTCTCCGAGGTCAGCTGACTTCCTCATAGCTATTATACCGGGTATAATATTATAACGCAAATCAGCAACGCACTTATATATATATAGACAAAAGTATAACTCGGCGCGTGACTATTTCCTACATCAGGCTTCGTTTCGACTTTTGTAGCAAACACAGTATAGATTGATATTTAACTTAACATTAATGCCATCATCGAGACTATAGCCGAAAATACCCTGCATGCTTCTAAGTGACCCTGTTTTTGAAGAGTGACGATTTAGATGGGCACACACCAATTCCGTCCCCCAATATGCCCCTCCCCTCCCTCCCCCCCTCCCCTCCCCACCCCCCAAACATTAAATCCTGTATCCGCCCCTGGATACCAAGTGCGCTAGTGACATGCAATGCTCATTGATCTTTCTTCTTTCATACATGTACACATAATTCGGGTTATCCAAACTCAGTCCAAGCATAATGCAAAAACATCACCAGCACAGTAGTGCTACAACACAGATAAAATTAAAAATACATACGTATCACTGAAGGTACAATCATCGCCTTTCTGTGTCCCACTCCTTCAGTTCAACGAGATCCACCTCTTTAGGCTCCTCACCATCTGCATCTTTTAGCTGGGGAAGAGCTGGAGTACTGTGCAGCACAGCGGCAGGAATGCTTGACATACATGTAGCAGCATCGTCTCCCTCATACAAAACATTTGTAGATACCTACAACGTGTGTTATGTGCATGCGTAAGAATAATGCATAAGCAATAGTGCCACTATTACAAGAACATTTTCCTGCACTGCCATTTGATCGAGTGTTTTCCTTTTTTGCCCCGGTACATCTGGAGTGTTTACGACACTGCATGGGGAAGCAAAAATAGTAATGACACAGGGTAACTGTGGGTAACATGGTGAAAAATGGTGGCGCTGGTTTGTTGCAACTGAAACATTCACAGTTTGTTCTGTTCTACATTGTACCCTTGCTCCATGACTTGTGTTTTCCACCGGCTGTTCAGGTATTTAGCTCTGTCCTTCATGTGCTCTGTGTCAAAATAAAATGGTACACGTATGAAGCTCCCTATAATAGCTCATGTACTTTGGCCGTCATACTTTTGGTACAACACTTAGCTTCCCTTCGGTCTGCTCACCTTGTCTACTTTTACGGATGCAGTAACAGCAATACAGACACATGACAATTCCCACCACAAGGAATGCAGCAACGATGACTGAGGAGACAGTTGCTGCAATTGTTCCAGCCGCAGTACCTACACATTCAAATGTCAAACCTCTGCAAAGTGTCATGTGCCACTTTGTTACTTACTTGCATTCGCTATGGCGTTTGCTGGGTCAGAGCAGCTGTATAGGTGAGAATTTTAGATCAGTTTTTTTTTATTGTTGGCATTTAGTTGGATCACCATACCTGAAGCCATTTGGACATGACTTGCATGCACTTTGCCCAATAAAGGAGTAGTAGTTTTGGGGACAAGTCTGAATTAAAGCAAATGGAACACCTAAAGTTTCCAGCTACACATGTACCATACTAGTTGTGTGGCCTAAATGCAGACACTTACCAAACAACCACTGAGAGATGTTACCATAGTTACTGGATTATATGTTCCCGCAGGACAAGGCTGTGGCAGGTCCAATGATTCTGGGCAGCTGCACACAGAAAAACAATGATTATTGACATAAGGGAACTAATATACAATATGAAGCTATAACATTAACAATACACAGCAGTTATTCGTATCTCATTCTTGCTTCTCTAACCTCCTAACCACACCTGCACCTCCCACTGCAGACCACACCCACACCTGTACTTGGTCACACCCTACACCTGTACAGTGTACCTCCCAATGTTGTCCACACACCCACACCCTTCATTCCCACTACTGACCACACCTGTCGCTCCTTTGAGTGGTGTAGGTGTACGTACGTGGCCAAGTGGGCGTGGTCTTTAGTGGTTGGAACCTTTAGTTGTATCTCTTTATTACCAAACTCTTCTCACATATCCTTCAATAGCTCCCCTATTTTCGTTTCTTTCCCCTCCTACTTCCCTGTTCATCCCTTCCTCCATTCCCTCCCCTGCACTTACTAGTACCCCAGAGGGCATGGAATGCACTTATCCTGTTTGATTGAGAAGTAACTTCCAGGCATACAAGAGATGCAGTGACAGTCTACAAAAATATATAAAGTACCAGTCAGTAGCTACTAAATGATTTAAATAGACACTCTGACTTCATCTATGTAATTTAATTTTCAATGCAGCGAATACATGCAGGTAAATACATTTACAGCATTGATGGCACTTATATACTGCATGCGAATGTAAATGGATAAAGTTTTAAGTCCTCTACCTGTGGCAGCACAGTCTGTACAGGGCACCAGAGTGATGTTGTCCACTCCAAACATGGAACCCAGAGGAAAATTACTGCTGCCATACACCTCAAAGCTAAGGACGCGCCCACTCCAGACTCCAACAGACGTTATGTCAATGGGAACACTTCGAAATGCCCATGTTGGGGAGGTGTCTGCTGACCATATCACACCTAGGCCTTGCACAGTGATTTCCATTTGGGACTGAGTCAGCATGTAGCCAAAGGATATGCCACAGTAGTCATCACTTATGGCAGTGGAGAGAACAACCTGACTTGTCCTTGAAGCATAGCCGTGTACATAATACCCTGTGGAAAGTCGGTGTGCAAGATTGTTACCAAGAGACCTCTTTACAGCCTAAGGCACGTACAGCTCCCCTGTAGAAGGAACTACACACCTCACTACATGTGTATGCAAGTACACTGACAGACATTTGTATGGGTACATGCAGTGAATGAGAGGCACAATGCCACTTCAGGGGGGAGGGGTTGTCTAGCTAAGGAGAATGGCAGTGCTCTGTCAATACCTAATGCATGTAACAGGTACCCCCCCCCCCCCCCCCCCCCCCCCCCCCCAGAGGCATGGGGAGGGGTAGGCTAAAGGAGCCTGTTCTCACAGAACAGTAAACAAATGAATACAGAAGTAGCAAACATATTATTATAGTTGATGTGCCTAGGTTATTCAAAGACACTAACGTTACTGTATTCAGAGCACCCTTTTCCCCTTTCCTTCTATTCCCCTCCACTTCCTCCTCCTTGCCCCCTTTCCCTCCTCATTCCCTCCTTGTGCATATGTACATAGAATACTAATGCGCACACCTGTCATCTGTGAACTGCTGTCCATAACAGTGCTAATGTTTTGTCCCAACAGCCATTGGCAGGTGCCCAGGCTGAAGTCACAGTACGATGTGTTGGCACACTGTCCCGTAAGGTCCTCAAGCACAAGGCCAAGGCTTGCAGCCTGTGTAACTGCTCCTCCACTGAAGTCTGAGCCTAATACAGAAACTGAAACCTGAGAGAGAGAGGGGGAGAGAGAGAGAGAGAGAGAGAGAGAGAGAGAGAGAGAGAGAGAGAGAGAGAGAGAGAGAGAGAGAGAGAGAGAGAGAGAGAGAGAGAGAGAGAGAGAGAGAGAGAGAGAGAGAGAGAGAGAGAGAGAGAGAGAGAGAGAGAGAGAGAGAGAGAGAGAGAGAGAGAGAGAGAGGAGGGAGGGAGGGAGGGAGGGAGGGAGGGAGGGAGAGAGAGAGTTAGGGAGAGAGAGAGGGAGGGAGGAAGAGAGAAAAAGAGAGAGAGGGGGAGGGGGAGAGCGAGAAAGAGAGGGTGGGAGAGCGAGGGTGGGAGGGAGAGGGAGAGATGGAGAGAGAAGGGAGAGAGAGGGAGAGAGGTGGCAGGATTACTATATATACATGCTTTGAAAAATGTGTATGCATATGTGTGTGCACTCTGTGTTTGTTGTCTTCATGTGTTTGTTTATGTATTTGTGTGGTATGAGTGTGTGTGTGTGGTCTGCTGTGTTTGTGCATTGTGTTTTCTAATACCTCATACCACACACTATGCCCTGCATGGTGTATAGTATGCATACCTCCAATGCAGCACGTGTGCCAGGACTAGCAGTCAAGGGGGAAATGACTCCAACATGTATGATACCATAACTTGTATCAGGAACAGTGAAGCTGGACTGCACACACACAGGATCAACTGCATTGTAAAAAAGGTTTAATAATCTACACATTTTCACCACCATAAGGATGCACCTGTTGCAAATATTTTTTGCTAAAATACAGTGAAAAGTGTAAAAACAAAGAATGTAGTGATGTGATAACCTACAAACCTTTTTGCAGTAGTTGGCACAAAATCTTGGGATCTAAAAACTAATGGCAGTTGTTTTTATTTATTTATTTCGATCAATTGTACTTGCTGTGCCAGAATCTTAGGACCATCACGAAATCCAGCTACTCATTACTATTATCCTGCCTTCTACACAAATGAGTCTATGTAATATTTATATATAAAATTTTGTAAAGTAACACACTTGAGTGCATGTATAATATTTTTTTAATTACTTATATGTACATATGTAGCTTTCATACAAATGTACTATTTATGTAATGGAAGATCATACTAAAACAGCTAGATATACATGTAGCAAAGGCTGATTAAATTTGTGCATGACAGTTCATTAACCATAAGGTTACTCACATACATCAGTAATACATGACTAATTCAAGCAAAAAGCAGAGGCATGATATCATCATAGAGGGTCCTTTATTCATTGCACAGTACTTTTCAAAATGCATGTAATAATTTACAGGTTGTACGTAGAACCTACGTGTTGCTTATACATTTTGAAATTATCCTATTTCATTGCATGGGTCATAGCACAAACAAACTACCACAAGGCAAGCAGCAGATGGATACACCTGGACAACTTCTAGCAGGTCAGACCAATTTTGACAGTGAAAAGTGATCTGCCCACGGACCAATTTTTGCATGACAGACCGCACTTCCAAAAGTATCTGCTGCCTCTGTTAACCACATGCTAGCCAAACATGGTAGCTCTGTTGGTTGCCAGAATTGAGTGACAGATGTTAAGGGGGGTGCAGAGGTGGTGGGTGGAATGTGGAGGGTGTGAAGGTGCAGCTAGTAGAGGAGAGAGGTGTGAAGATGTATGTAAAAGAGGGTGGAATGAAATGAAGGGTGTGAAGGTGTAGGTATACATGTAGTAGAGGGTATTATAGAGGTTTGAATGAAGTGCTAAGGCACCTAAGGTACAAGATTGTCCACTTTATAAGCTACCATACTCTAATACATGCAGACATCATATCACATCACATGACAGCTACTCCACTTTACCTCCACTGATGCCATACTGCAGGACTACAGCTGAGCATTCACTGCTGACAGAGGTCTAATGTTAGGGGGAGGAGCCACATGTGAAGCTACTATCCACAAGGGGTGGTCCCCTCACCTGTAAGGACAAATTGCTCTGTGTCCTCAGGTAGACTGTGATGTTCTGGGGAGTGATGCTGATGGCATCTGAGGTGGGGTGATTCAAGGTGAACTTAAAGCTTCTCATATGTACATAGTGACTTCTCAAAGTCACAAATGAGGGAAGGGAGGGGAGAAGAGAGAGGATGATTGGGATGGAAGGGGAGGTGCTAGGACAGTTAATTTATAACTTAACTTGGGTCATATATGTCAATTATTGCAGTTATTAACTTAAATTACACTTACATAGTTAACTACCGGTATAACTTAACTCAGTACACATTGTTAAGTGTGATAATTACCCTAACATATAGATAAAGGTATTAGACAATAGTTAAGTTCCAATTATTCTTTTTTGTGCAGTTCAGTTCAATACATTCATGCATTTCCCTATTGTTTCAGTTAAGTTATAGTTAACTAAACTGGTTTTGCCACAACCCAATTAAAAGTTAATTTGATAATTTAGTTAAATAGGCACACGAAATTTATATATCATTAGTTTAAATTTTATTTTTGCATTCAAGATTGTGCTCTTCAATTTCTTTCTGCTTCAACTTTCATAGCCTGCTCCAGAAAAAAAAAGCTCCAAACTGGCTGGAATAACCTGCTATTTAGTTCTGCTCTTTTCGTTTGATCCAAAACTTCTGTGGATCACAGTCAATCTTTAGTCAAGCTTGGTACTTGCTCCATTTCTGGGTCAAGTGGATTGTGCCGGGATTGCATTAAGACAAGATATACTGAATTTAATTTTTAAAGATAAAATTGGTGTTGTATTTCTTTAGAAAAAGTAAAGATACAAGGGATTGTGGAAATTATACACATAAAAATTACAGACTTACATTTAGCTAGTTGACTGAGGCAAGTCGATTTGCCAAAATAAGGTAGGTTTGTAACATTTATATGTGTATAACACTCCAATCCAATGCAGAGACAACTTCCAATTGCATTGTATTTGAGCATATCTTTTCCCCCTTATTTGTCACTGCATGCATAGGGATGAATACACTATTGGTTGGTTCTCCTGCAATAACTTTAGAGTCTATTTTGAAGCATCGATATTGCAACTGACTGTGATAGACTTGTTGACATTGTACAAGAACTGGTGACATCTTTTCTTTGATCCAAATAAGCTGAGTTTACTTCTTTAACAAAGACCTGATGCGTTGAGATACATTAGGATGAACGTAGCTTTGTAATCATCTTGATACCATATAGTACACCAGAAAAGAGAAGAAAAATACAACCAAACCGGCTCTCATATAAGCTAGTATTATACACTTCGTGAAGGCCCAACAAAAAAGCAATCCTTTTTGCTTTAGTTAAAGCATTGTTGAATTGATTGTGTTAGCATATATGATGCTGATATTATTTGATTATGAATTTAGTTATGACTAATAATATATGTGCATCAACATAATTATATAAATAAAAAGCACTGCATACTCTGAGGTTGGTGAGACACATAATGGCCTAAACATATTATAAAAATCATATCGATCATAATCATAATATACATCAGGTGCATTTACTCTTCACTTACAATGCTCATATGAGCAGTGTACATGCATATGGCAATACAAAACTTATGGCAAAGCATTGAGGCCATACATTTATAACTGTCATATACAGTGTACCTGCCCATAACTGGATGAGGTTTCTGGTGTTCAAGTCACTGTAACTGATCCAGTCATCTCAGCTTCTGACAATACATTATTCATTATAATGGTAATTCCTTAATGTAATTTAAATACATACATAAAGATATACCACTACAGTACATATACAATACATAGGAATGTTCAAAGGATGTCAATGTAAATAAATTATAAAACACATATTGGGTACTTTTTAGCATGAACTGCACTTCGGCCAAATTCTTATTTGAAGAAAACAAAATTGATTTTGTGAGTCTTATCAGCTCATTCACAAGGTTCATTATTAAGAGAAAAAAACAACATGAAAAGCTTAACACATTGGATAAAGGAGAGGGGACTGCATCTTCAGGGTTCCTGAAAATACCAAAATTATATATGACATATACCACTTCAGTACATATGTATATGCAACTTTTCCAATCAGCTTACTTGGTGGATGAAAATTGTCTTAATTAATGTATACTTGAATCTCTGTAATAATACAATGATTGATTATACACATCAGCAATTAGTTTTACAATATTCACTGTAAAAATACTTTCACTGATTTCTAAACAGCATGAAAAATAAACTGCTTATATAGTATCTGTGGGATTTCAGTTTTATCAGTTATGTCAGCTGAAGTCTGTCTATATTTGTGTATGATTTCTACCTTGAGACACACAAGAGGTAACCGAGTAACCAAGCATACAGCACACTGGGCACAACACTAAAATAAAACTGTTACCAGCCTTAGCACGTTTACTGTACTTTTTATTATTATATTAAAACATCATTGCCTTCCTACTATTATAGGTTAGTCAGGCTCTCCTACTATAAAAAGAATAATTATGGTACTTTACAATTCCTACCTAAAGTTTTCCAATTGTATTTGGAGAAAAACAAAAACAACTATCAAAGGGCTGTTTGCATTCAACTATGTCATCATTCTCACTCATTTGAGCACATGTTTCTGGTCCTCATTGTTAAAATTTGCTAAGGCATCATGGGCATGCCTTATACAATGCATGGGATTGTACTTTCATATAATAACAATAGTACTGGCTAGTGTTGTGTCATGCTAATCAATGCTTGTCTACACATTTGTACTAATAGTTTTCATTGTGCATGGATTTGAGCTACATGCATGCATGTATGATCATGGGTTTCCCAATGATCAGCCAGGTTTTTGAACTGGGGCTATATCCTTTGAGATCACCATTGAGAAATTCTTTTTGGCAGGATGAGGGATCAGCATTTACTGTTGTCCACTCCTTTTCCATGGTCAAAAGCCTGAACTGGTCCCAAATGATAATTCATTTTATCATTTATTACAGCACAAGATAGAAATACACAGCTGAACAATATATTAAGTTCAAAATAGTGAGATATCAGCATTTAAAGTTATTATGCTGCTGTTCGATAATTATAACTTAATAAGCATATCTAATTATTCCATTATGAAATGAAGTAGGAAATAAAATCATTTCTGTGCATAAGAGGAAGCAGAGTGAAATGGAGAAGTGCAGTGCACATGGATGATAGGGCTGGACTACCCACATCAGCTTATGAATAGAATATGTATGTGTTATTATGTGTGTGTATGTGCCTGAGTATGGTATTTATTCCTTTGTATTTTATGATTATCCTGTAATAATTTATATGTTTAGGGTAAATAGACATACACAAATACACTGATATATAAACATATACAACTAGACTACACACAATGTACACAAAATGCTAACTATATACCTACACTACATCACTTTGACTGATGCTACGGGAAAGGATGGCAATGGCATTAGCTCGTACCAGGTGAAGGTTCAGCCGCCCGTAGAGTTCGGTAAGAACCACTGACTTTGTCTTGGACGAGCAAGTGGCTAGTCGAGAGGCTAGCTGCGAGATAGACTCCAAAGCCTCCTTTCCCCAGGCTCCATACGACTCCACCACCAATGGTACACAGACCCAATAAAGTTCCTTACATTTGGTATCATCGGAGGAGTGCTTTCTCAGCTCAGTGGTCAGTGCAGCTACATGTGTACTCCTATTGTTCCAAAAGAGTTGTAGGATTAAGTGGAGATGTGACAGACAAGTCAAAAGCTGCTGGCTTGCCCAAGACCCAGTTTGGAACCAAAAGGTCAGCTGGACGGGTGTGGCTGTGATTGGTGAGATTATTACCCATGTCCACCTAGACACCCAGATAAGCTCGCCGGCAGGACTCTGCAAGGACATCACGCAGTTTGTTGTGGCGGGAAACCACATCACCACCCCTTTTGCAGGTAACACCATGATGGCCAAGCTAGTGGGTCCAAGGCAATCTCAGAGCACAGTGGGCAGCATGAACCATAAGAAAGGCCCAGGCCAAGCCACCACTTGATGGCAACCTGAAATTGGGAATGGTCAAGATGGAGTCCAACACCTTCTGACGAAATAACAGACA
>OX442423.1:2431366-2604167 GCA_949361645.1 Spongilla lacustris | reverse complement strand
GTATATGAAGCGCAGATTGTGGAGCATCTTTTAAAAGCACAGTGAGAGTTATTTCATGCTTGCATCTGATACCTGCTCTATACAAATGCTGTAGATTGCAGTCTATTTGCTTGCAAGGTACGATAAAACAAGTCATTCAATTAGGTTTAAAATCATTGCTTGCCTACTTGCAGTTTGCTGTCGAAAAAGCATTGTGTAACTTATGCGGCTAATTGATCTGAAATCCATACATTTAGACATTAATTAAACACTTTGCTGTGGTCATTCATTCCACATCCATGGCTAGTGCACTTCAGGCAACATCATTATAGTTCAAATTTCAACTGCTTTTTTAAGCATCAAGGAAGCCTTTCAATGGTTATTTGGAATTTACTCCAATCTTCAATTAGAGGATTAGGGGAAATAACATGGGATGGTTATCACAAACATTATATCTTTTTCACAATGGGGTGATAGAAAAAACTAATGTATAGGTGAAAAGTAGGTGGTGATATAGTGTGTTCAAATACAAAAAGTGGTTATGTTCACATTAATAGATGGCATAAATGTGAGTTGAATATGATATAAAGGGGCAGTGCATTAAAATCCATATATTTCAGCAGCAAATATGGTTTCAGGTACACTATCCTTACGGGAATAGTTGTCTATAAATGGCATGGGGTCAAACATCACATTCAAAATCTTTTCAGAGTTATTTAATTTAAATGTAACTGTTGTTTAAAATGAAAGATGCTGTAATAAGTGCATTTGTGAAGAATTCGACTCATTGAAAAACTATGTTTTTGTAGATGCACATGTACATCATCAAATCATGGTGATTACAACATGTGACTGAAAATTATTGAGAACTTTATAAATGGTATAAGAAAATATTTATACATGCATGCGATTGGCACTTTCCAAATCATTCACTACAAAATGTCACAATTCTCCCTCCCCCTCACTTCTACAGCAGCTGATTGTAAAAGGCAACCTCAAAATGAGAATATTGTTTCACCCAGATGAAGACTGAAATGCATAAATGCAACTAATACTATACTTGTCTGTCATATACTCACGCTGCCTATTTGATTGCAGAGGACTAAAGTGATGAAAATAAAATAATAAGGTAACACTAACCATTAATCATCCAATTACTTACATTGTATAATAAATGAATAAAATAATACCAAAACTTACAATGTTCAAAGGGGCTGTATATAATGCAAACATTTTACAGCAATGTATACATAAAATCACATATGGGTTGGAAGTATGTTCCACTAGTGCTCGAGACATTTGGTGCACAGGGAAGATCAGCAGGCCAGTTTTTTTTTGTAGAACTTGCATTGCAGTATGACTTGCAGCACAAGGTAACTCCAGTAAGGTTACCATGCCAAATTCCATTAATGGCAGGCTAAGACTCCTCTTAGTTTGAGCCAATGTCCATGCCTTCATTGCAAGGGCAAGGGAAATTTCAGAAGCCACAACAATGGACCTGCTTGAGAGTTAGGGTAGTTTAGTTATGCATGGTAATTTGTATACAATTATGTGTAATTATGTTACCATGATTATGGCAAAATATATATATTTTTGGAGTTTAAAGATAATTATATTACACATACATATATAAACATCTTCATCCAGACAAACAACAAATCAGTAGACCTACAGTGGGGGCATTATCTGGCCCAGGATGGAGGTGGCATTTGCCCTAACCAGTTGTAAGTTAAGGCGGCCATAAATGTCATTCAAGGTGACAGATTTAGGTTTGCTGCTCAGGGTGGCAATTCTTGAGGCAATTGTTGCCATTAAAACCAGTTGGGAATCAATTAAAATACACATTATAACAAATGACCATGCACAAAACTACCCCCTAACCCCCCAAGCAGGTCCATTGTTGTGGCTTCTGAAATTGACCTTGCGAGGAAAGCATGGGCATTGGCTCGAACTAATAAGAGACTTAATCTACATGTACATGTACCATAGATGGAATTTAGCACGGTAGACTTTTGTGGAATTTCCTTGTGCTGCATGTCGTACTGCTAGTTGTGCAAAAAACTGGCTTGCTGTTCTTCCTCATGCACCAAATGTCTCCACCACTAGTAAATCACATCAACATCACTAGTGGACCAGCTTGGAATCACAATAATAATAATAATAATAATAATTTTATATTTAGCAAAATAAATATACATGTACATGAAAGGCCATTCTAAAAAGTGCTAGATATTAGAATGTTGTATTTATCGTATCCCCAATTCTTTTTACACCACTAATCCTATGCACGTATATAACTAACTTTCGCAGAGAAAATTTTTTTAAATATTTTGTTCATACTAAATTATGCCCAGACCTAATGATCACTAAGAAGCCCTAGATGAGTGATACAGTAGGTTATTTCCCTACGTTTCTACCCTAGTGAGAATAATGATGTGAGGCTGAACACAAATTCTCCGCTTTAAACCCTTATTTGAGTTAACCGTTAACCGTTCAGAAGTTATAGCAATCAGACTTCAGGCATAAGGCATTTTTATAACATTATAAATTATAACGATGGAGAAATTTTCGCGTGTTAACTGTCCCATATAATATAATAAAAAGTATGTAACGTCTATTTAAACACCATGCCATTTACATGTAGTTATTATAGCATCACACAATTGTGGAAATTTGTTCCTCTAGGCCCTCTATTTTTCTCCCTGGTTTTGAACATCCTGGTTTCAAAAATCACATCCAGTGGAGTTTGTGCAGATTTGTCCTACCATGCCTGGTATCTGGATGATGGTGTGTTAGCAGGTCCCAGATCAGCAGTTCTCAGAGCCCTCATCATTATTCAGGATCAAGGCTCATCATAAATGTCCCTAAATGTGAGATCTTCAGCCGTAGTGACATCAGCTCATTTCCACCACCTATGAAAGGATCCAACTGTCCCAATTTGGTTATTCTGGGCATTCCCATTGGTGACCAAGCATTCTGTTCTGCCTTTATTTCAGGGAAGCATGGGAGGCTAAAGCTCTGTTGTTACAACTGAAGAAGTTGGATCAGTTGATCCACATGTGGCATTTTCACTTCTTTGGCAGTGTGCAGGTTTCTGCAAGATGGCTCACCTTGCCCGTGGTACTCTACCCTCCCAAGCTATGTCAGCCCTTAAGGCCTTTGATCTTGGCGTACGCAGTTGCTTCTCACGTTGCACTGCTGTTGACACCTCTGATCAGGCCTGGCAGCAGGCAGAGCTCAGTTTGAGTAGGGGTGGCCTTGATTTACGCTCTATATCTCGTCACTCACCAGCAGCGTATATTGCATCCCTGAGCTCATCTGGTTTTAGTATGTCCTCTCAACAACACCTTAAACAAGCAGTAGAGGCATTCAACTCCCTTGTTCCAACTTCTGATGCAGTCTGTGTAGAGGATGTGTTGCCATCACCCTTCCACCAAAAGATGCTATCCACAAAAGTGAACAACCACCTTTTCAATCTGCTCTTAGGGAACTCCTCCCCCACAGATAGAGCTCGCCTGCTTTCAGTCTCCCCACATGCTGCCTCATGAGGGATCTCAGTTATTCCCTCTGAGGGGCTTGGCCTCCATCTGGAGCCGTCTGAATTTCAGGTAGCCATCAAGTGGTGGCTGGGCCTTGACACCTCTAGTGGTGCTATGTGTGCTCTGTGTCCAGGGAGTGTGCTCGATCCCCTAGGCCATCTTGCTCTCACCTGCAAGCGGGGTGGTGATGTTGTCTCTCGTCACAATAAACTCCGAGACACCCTAGCAGAAGCCTGTCGCAGGGCCCACTTGAGTGTTAAGGTGGAGGCAGGAAGCAACCTCACCCTTGACCATAGCCACTCCCACCCAGCTGACATCCTGGTACCCAATTGGTCTGTGGGCAAGCCATCGGCCTTTGACCTATCTGTGACCTCACCGCTCAATTTAAACGTTTTGTTGGAAGCGGGACTCACAGCTGGTGTAGCCGCCAGAGCTACTGAGCTGAGGAAGCATGAGGCAAATAATGGAAAGTGCAGGGAGCTTGGGTGGGTCTGTGTCCCCATGGTCGTTGAAGCTTATGGGGCTTGGGGTGCTGAAGCCATGGAGTCATTGTCATGTCTGGCCTCTCGCCTAGCAACCAGTTCCAACAAGGCAAAGGCAGCTGTCCTCAATAGCCTGTATGGCAGGTTAAATCTTAACCTTGTTAAAGCAAATGCCACTGCAATGCTGTCTAGATGCTTTGCCTCGGACATGTACACTATTTAGATTAGGTAGTTACTTATTTAATTATGATATTCATGTTATATGTTCTAAATGGAATTGGATTCATTTATACACAAATCAGTTTGCCTTATTTCATAACTGTACTAATTAAGTCAACGGAAAAACCATTCTACGATATTGTCAGCTTGAAGAATTCCACATAAAGAAATATATCGCTATAATTATATGATTCTCATTGATTATTTTTAAAAATAAATATCACCAGGAAATCGTTTTATATCCGATTCCAAAATGATTCATAATAATAAAACAATGATTATGATTAATTGACGCTAGCGCTACTTTTATTCATAGGACTAAAAAGTACATTTTACCATTGGATGAAAATTTTCTGATGCTCTTTTTCCCACCCTGAAACTTTTTGTTCCTCGTTGCGTATTCATTGCACATTTGGAATTGATGCGTCGAACATTGATGTAGATCATTTCCTCAAGAAAATGGAATTTATGATCATTCTGATACCCGTTTAAAATGTTTGACAATATTGGTAATGTATATACATTCAACACAATGGGCATCATCTGTTATTGCCTCATCTGTCAAATGTTTTGCTATTTCATTTGCATGTATTTCCAACACACCGACCATAAAACAAACAACCTGCATGACACAATTAATGGCTCTGTCTATGTCCATTAATACTGATATGCTAGCACCAATAAGCTGTAGCGATCCTCTTGCCATTCCTCGTTACTTACAGGTACAAATGTATGTAACAGAACATCTACTCCTCTTGAGATGGTCCTTGCACTTCAGACAGGAGCTGAAATGATGTGTGTTTAAATGAAGTCTTGATTCTTTTAAGCTATGCCCACTTTCTACTTCCCACTTTCTACCCAGTACAAGTGCATGATTGCTGTGACCTCTCAAAGAGGGCCAAGAGCTCCAATAAAGGTATATATGTAGGCACCGGTATAACAGAAGTGCCTGTCTGTGTACTTCTCTTCACAGCAGTGTACTTTATAGTTGACTGGTGATGAAGGTTCATGTGAAGGTGACAGTAAGGGTTTGTATATGTTTGTCATGATATTTACAATGAAAGGTCATGTGATGCCCATGGTATCAGTAGTTGCTATACCATAAAGGAGTTGGGCCAGTATTGTGAATGTCATCACAATGCAACACTACTCCTGACAATTTAGCTTGACATTGCAGTTGCTAGTGAACAAAAAGACAAAAAAATGAGCAGTTTCATGTTTGTTTGATCTCGCACAACTATACGGTTGTAGAAAACAGAGGTTTATGTACCTGGTTCCAAATGTTATGCACAACTTGGGATAGGAACACTTTTATTGGAATGAATATTATACCAACAGCTTCGGAATTGGTCAGAATATGCATTTCATAATCCAAACAGTGTGTATCAGTCTCAAGGCTATATAGAGCAGCAATGTAACTAAATATTTTGGGTCAGAGAACAAAACAAGGGTTGAATGATCCAATAAACATAATTTCCTATACTTAGCAACACAAACTGTAATGTATAAAAATGCTAAATATATAAATGCATATTCTTGCCATTACATGCCTTATTTGCTATTGCAAATTGCTATTGGCAATAGGTAGTTTGTTTTTTGTATTGTTGAATCCAGTTTTCCTTTGTTTTTATGCCACCATTGTCCTTCAAACTAACTTTCTCAGGAGAATGTTGTTGATGGTGAGTGGTCATGTGATGCTAGTGGTATTGATTGCTCAGGGTCTTACATGTGCATGCAGTATCTCTCAGTCACAAAACGAGGTTTAAAGGTTATCAACTAAATCATATGCATGCACAGACAATTAATTATACATGTATTGACACAATGCACCACTGTGCAAGTGCTAATAGTCAGAACACTACACTGCTGAGTGGAATAAAGGTGGCAGAATAGGGAGGGGGGTATGATTGCAGAGTGAAAGGAGTGGGGCCATCATACAGAGTGGGTGATTCGATGTGCTTGATATGACTGAGCACAAACTGCAAACATGAGTTCTCACAGCTTCCCAATGTATCCACCCACAATAGTATACTACAGACAAGCAAATGCTCCCACTTTGCTCACAGGCTTTGCAATGTGTGGCTAGATATTGGAAAGTGGTGCACTAGTCAGCCATGTGTTTGTGGAGTCATTATAGCAACTTTGCTCAAATCAAGGTCTTCTTGCTGATGCTTAATTCAGTAGCCTCTTTCCAGGCAACCAGCTCTCATCAGGTGTCATCACCAACAGCTGTTCAACAGCTTCTTACTGATGCCCACAATTTGTACACTCCTGTGAAACGCAGTCCACAGTATGACGTTGTATTTCAGGTCAGTGAGTCTTGTCTGTCATGCAGATATGCAAGAATGTCCAAACCATAGCAACCATCTCTTGCTGTGTCACACATTATACCACCTCATCTCCTTTGACAATGAATGCTCCTCACTTAGGAGAGTAGTGCTCCTATACACCGTGGCACATGCATATCTACATCAAGAATCAACATGAGCATTAGGGAATGTGTGAGTAACTGTTTGAGTTAAAGGTACACTGTTGTGCAGATTTTAAACCCAACTTTGCAGCTCATAGTTTCATCATTAGAATTTGCAATATTTTTTTTAATGCACACATCATACACTTAAGCAAGCTAAACATATTATTAGTGTTTTGGTTTTCTACACACTTGACATGTAGTTTCAAGCACACACAAATAATTTTATTCATTCCCTCTACTTGTGAACAGATGTGTTTAAGACACGTCTCATGGTTTGTTTGTTAGTATTCAGTTCTGCTCACCAATGAATAAAAGGAATTTGTGTTGCCGTAAGAAAGCTTAATTGTTTGCCAACATCAATGTTACCAGACATTCTTGTACACATATGTGTACATCCACTTACACATACACGTTCAAGTGTACATACATGTACATGCACACACACATTCATACATGTACATATAAACATGGATACATGTACATGCACTGTATAGCAACATACCAAATAGAAGAACGATGACTAATCACTGTAACCGGAGTGAAATACCAAAATGTCCAGCAGGCCTGTATGTATGGTAGACTAGGCACAAGACTGGGTGGACTGGGCACTATAGATATACTTGTCAATTAAACCCCAGTATAATTGAATTTTTGTTGGTATATACATGTATACAAATATATAATTATCATATACTGATATGATTTCTGAACTTATATATGGCCAGGTATACCTCTATAAATGACCCACGACACGTTAGACGTTGGAGATAGATAGTAGCGATGGATTGTCTAGGATTATGAATTCAATGGCTTCATTTTAATTGCAATAAATGTAAAGAATGACCGTTGCATCCATTGCATAATTGAGTACCACATGGTGCTCGTATATTACCATAAAGTTCAGCCGAAGAATAATGAGCCTGCTGAATTGAAAGTGTACAGACTCTCTCACACAATATAAATTAGCGATAGTAAAATTGCAGTACGTGCGCATGCGGTACAAATGCACTTGGGAGTTGGGCAATTAATAGATGGAATTAGTTGACCATGGTAACCCCCGCCATAATCGCCATGAGGTAGCCTCGTACCCAGATCTTCACGTTGGGCATACATGTAATTACTACTTCATGCATCGTTACGTACATTTAGGTCTGGGTACGAGACCAGTCCTTGGCTATTGGCTTATTGATTTTCTTTCTCATCCGTGTGTTACGGATATACAGTTGAATAAACTACGTGCACGTTTTCACGCTCGATTCGTGCCAATTATTTCGGCAAATTGCATCCCCGCTCAATGTATGGGGAGGCAGTGATTATATCCTTACATAAGGCCACAGCCGGTATGTATATGATTATTTACTATTAAACGTGTTTATTTTATGTCGCTTGAAAGTTTATAACAATCAGACTATCGGCCACACGTGAATGGGGTGTCGGTAGAGGAGAAGGGTATCAGATTACAACTAGGCATCTCATTCCCCTGAAAATGAAACGTGCTAGGGGGCGTGACCGCTCGCGTAAGATAAATGCATGTGAAACACCGTGCCGGTATTACAAATTATTATTTTCAAAAGAAAAAAAAAGGTTCTATTCGGTTGCAAGGGAAGACAAGAGAACATGCTAGTGAGTCCAATGGGTTCAAGCTAGGCAACGTAATTTTAAAAAGATCCTACTGAGTATTTACTTGCATGTTAACAAATTGTTATGCGTGCATGGTAAGTGTAGTACTGCCGTGGAATAGCATAGTGTTTAAAATAAAAACCATCATAATAATTTGTGATGATCAAATTATCAGCCATGCAATCTACACTGGTATTTATAACGTGGAGTGTAGTACAGTCCTTTTGATTAATCAGTCCTCTGAGGTGGAGCGGGAGCGGGGCACATGTACATGTACGTATTCTCTTGGCATGACTTATGTTTTGTGAGTTCGTGAGTTAAGAAATTTTGGCATTGCTACATTTAACTGCTTAAATGTATCTATTCTCCACACTGCGTGGAGAGATTCATAATAGTTATTTTACCCGTAGAGAACGCTGTTCTACATTTCAACGTGTTACGTCATTCATGGTATGGTTTATGCAGGTTTAAACTGTCAATGCCACTAGCATTTTCCTTTGCACATATTTTAATGGTGAATTATTGGATTTAAAAGCTTTATGAGTGTTCCGCGCGAAGCAGGAATTTGCGCAATCCTAGGATTGCGCTTACTCAGTTTGGCGCGTACATGTATTCCATTATATGTTCTGCACGAAGCTGGGATTTGCACAAAGCAATCATAAGATGATCTAGGAATCCATACTTAGGTATTGCATAGTATAGCATAGTATAGTGTATGTTGTTGCCACCACATAAAATCATTGTGTTAATATTGATATCAAACTGAAGCAGTTGCGACAGAGAACTATGAGCAGCCACTACAAAACCAATCCGCATGAAGCTTCAAAGCCCACACACATGTAGTGAAACCACTTGCCACATCTGTCACAGGCAACCATATCATCATAAGAGCCAGCTGGCAATCGCACAGTACAACTTAATGAACTCCCCTGATGGTTTACAAGCTCTTATCACCTTGGATGACATGATTTATACCTATTGAACATCTCTTTCTCAAAACAGGTTACATGCAAGGTGGGTCCTCAGCTTATCCTGATCAAAAGTGATTGTGACAGTGTCTCATGTGTATGAGATCCACCTGTATACACCATAAAATAAAATCCATGGATATCCACAAACACATGTAATCAAACTACACATGGGGTGGGTAGGAAGTTCGATAAAATATATATGACAGCTAGGGATTTACCTGCCCTCTTGTAATAAAAGCTGATGATAGAATGGGTTTCAAGGGACCTCTTGTTGCATGTGTGTAGTTTCCGCATGTGACACACAAGGCATTGGAGTACATATGGAACAATTTCCCCACTTCAGCTATAGTCTTCTTTGTGCCAATATGGCTTTACTTGTTGCATAGACTCCATGGATGACATCATAGAAGTCCTCCACAAATGCAATATGCCTCCATGCCGCCAGAGAGAATAGTGGTGTGGTTAATTGGGGTTCTGCAAAATTTAATATCTATCATTGCCAAGTGTCCTAAAAATACAAAGCTTCCCACTTACACTAGTATGCACAGCACATTCTTAAGTCCCAGAGCTGATAGGGATATAAGCTGAAACCCCTTGCTCTTAACCCAATGCCTGAACTGATAGTTGTATAATAATACTATACTAATTCATGTAAATGTATTGAAAGTATAGGAGTGTAGTCGTTCATATTCCCTTCTTTCTTGTCCATTCAGTCTGATAATGTTCTCTTCTTTATAATTAGCTCTGGAGATCGTTTTGCTTCCTTTGCTGTCACCATCCATAAAAGTATCTTTACAGAACTCCTCAAACATCTGTTTTTGCTTGTCCATATTACGCTCACCGTATTCCAATTTTGCACACGTGCATGCGAACAGATCATGCGCGCAATTCTGGAATCCGGAGCGCAATCCTTGGATTGCGCGCCAAAGTAAGGATTCCTAGATTGCGCTTCGCGCGGAACATGTACATTAAATCCAATATGTATGTGTGAGCATGCAAGCGTATAAAATATGACAAATTAAATGTAGAAAAGAGCTTACTACAACTGCTTTTTAATTTCAGTTTCTGCTCAGAGCTTCGTATGCAATGTTGATGTTTCCAAACCTTTATGCCTTGGGACGGCTATAAACTGTACCTGTACTGTCACTGGAACCGTATCCCAAACCAGATGGATATTCAACACACTGTGTCCATCAGCACGTAATTACATTGCCTTCCCACAAGTGTATCCCTGCTCTGCATCATCTACATGTGGTCCCTACATCACTGTAACCAACTTGGCGACAGGTCCCACCACATGTCAGATATCTGTGCTAAAAGGAACCCTGATTCCCAGTATAAACGGATTAGCAGCACAGTGTAGGGACTTTTCAAATGGGCTGCCAGGTGCGTTGATAGGAAATGCTTCATTCACAATTCTAGGTGAGTTCGTTTTCACTTGCATCAATTCAAGGATGAATTTTGTACACATTGCGAATAATGTTATCAATGCAAAGTTTTGATCATAATAAAACAAGCCTTGGATTTCCAGGATGTTTATATCATAGCAAACCATTGTTGATTCACAGTATTTAATGCATACTTAGGTGCACCTGGTCCTGCTGTAATAGTCAATACCAGTGTTGGATCAGACTGGCTAACTGTCGCCTGGACACCTTCCACTATTGGTGGCGTTCCTACCAGCTACAATATCAGTATCAATGATAGTAGTAGTCCTATTGTCATAACTGATAATGGATCGTTGGTGTACACCCACACCTTCACTGGACTGGTCAGTGACACACCCTATGTTGTCTCTGTGGTGCCAATCAACTGTGCTGGTCAAAACCTAACATCAGTCATGGTCTTTTTAGGTACAGTATTTATGTAATCATATGAATGAATTGTATACTGCATGTATACCTATAATTCCAGCATTGACCTATATGGTACATGTACATTCTGTAATAGACTTTTAATTGGTTCATAGAATATCAGATGCTGCACAGTATGGCATCAATACTGATTTACAATACATCAACGTCACCATCATTGCCACTAACAACATCCATACAAATTCCACGAGCTCTGTCAGGTGATATGACATGTATATAGTTATAGCTGCTCAATTCAGTGTTCTTTTGTATGTTTAAAGGAATACCATCACCATCATCTGACCTCTTCACAAAGATACCTCAAGGTATGGGCGAATTACTTAATTAAAAAATTTGGAAACATACTAACATTCTTTCCATTTAGTGTGTATTGCGATGCTATATACTCAAAGCTAAATGCAGTTTCATTTACACTTGGCTTATGTATATTCATTACAGAGACTGTGTGCACTTGCTCAATGATACCCTCCAATCCATGTAAGCAACATCTCAGTGTAACTGTATATTAGTTTGCTTTTTTTATTGCTGGACAACACTAACAACTGGGTGATATATTATGACACCACAATGTCTTATATGTATACTGATCTCTCATCTAATTCATGTAGCTATATCTCAAACTGGTACAAACTTAGCTGTCACATCAATTGCATCCTTCATCGTGGGTGTGTTATTTGCTACCATCACAATATTTGCTTGCTACTTACCTCTAAAGTCATCACAGCTCTGCCGTCTATCTCCGCCTTTTCGCCAGACTGTGTCTGCACCATCTGATTACTACATGGACATGAGTACAGAAGACCAGAAGTTGGAGAATCACAAGAATGCAGCAATAGAGCAGCTGCGTGTTGATAATAGTAACACATATGAAACAGTTATGTAGAGTCTCATCCCATGACAACCAAGGCAACACTAGGCCTAAGTGACCACAACTTTTAATTATCCTAGCTCCTTTAGTCAGAAATCATTATAACTTATCCCAACTAGTTAATATAAATCAGCAGTGTTTAGAAAGTACATACACACACACATGATATAAAAATTGCACATGTATTATGTTTGGCCATTCAGTGTAAAAATATATAGGACAGTACACAAGAAAAATTCCCCATGCATTGTTATACTTTTATAATGTTATAAAGGCCTTATGCCTGAATCGCTACAACTTTAGGAAAATTATATAGATGTAGCTATCAACGTCCTATTTTCAACACCTATTAAAATACTGCACAATGGTAAATTGCATTTTGAGGTCTTGCGCTAGTATTGCAACGTCCAATAACTCGGCAAAAGTTATCAAATCGCTTCAAATTCGGATTATGGATAAAGAGGTCCCTTAACTATTTTGTTCTTTAATTTTTATTCATCCTTTACGGAGATACATGCAGGTAAACAAATTACGTGCTCGTTTTCGCGCTCGAGTCGTACTAATGATGTAATTCCGTAACCGTTTGACCGGACGTTGCAAAATTGGTACGGAGCTAGTGCAAGACCCAGAAATCCACAGAGAAATGGTGTATAGTATGAAGTGTTGAAAATAGGACGTCGATAGCTTTTAATAAAATAACGACTGATTAGATAGCGCTGTTTAGAAAGTTTATACGACTAGAGGTATACGTAAAGAATCATCGTTGATTAATTAATTCATGCAGATATGTCGCAGGCATGCAAATTGTCCGTTCAGAGCATATACATGTATACGAGGGACTAGGTTTATATGGCGGCGGATGTTTCAGTTTGGTGTTGCATCCCCGCTTTTTATTTGCAAGAGCTATAGAACGATTTTGAAGCTGATCAAGCCTGGAACCTGCCTGGGGAAAAAAATGCAGTGAAACAAGATATAAAACTTTAACAAAAATAAAAATGGTGATGTAGGATTTGTAGACAGCAATTGAGTAAAAAGTAAGGAAACAAGGATTTACGGATATTATGCATTCATTAATTTATAAATATTATATACCTACATTATTTAGCAAATCTACCTGCCCGAAATTCTGTGCTAAATGTAGGTATGTAATACATCTGTAGATGGTTCCCTCCAGCTCCCATGCCCCCTTCTTAACAGGAATGCTCTAGAAGAGGCAAAAGGTGCACAGAAGGCCACACCCATGTTCCATCCACACAGTACACCCATCTTCCCTCCTCACACCACACCTATCTTCCCTCCTCACACCACACCCATCTTCCCTCATACCATACCATATAATAACACATGATACAGAGGAGTTTCATCACATTCCTCATTGTTGTGTGGAGTTTTTTTCTCCATTGCCATAGAGAGCTAGGCTGGCTTATCCTGTCATAGCGATACCTGTAGATGATGCCATGCCAGTTCATTACATCTGCCATATAACTCTAGACTCATTGTACTTACCCAATTGCAGTAGGACCAGACGATTATGATCTTGATTATTACTGTGAGTATTAGTTGATTAAAATGATATACATGTATAAAGGCCCAAACTTTCGAGCGTTATGAAACTTAACTGTTGCATCGTAAACGTGGGTTTCTATCATGCAATCACCTTCCCTCAGTATAAAAATCGATCTACTGTTGCATACAACTTGCACTGTGCGAGATGGCAAGTTAAACACTTTTCGACCTAGACTGACAGACGTGTCTCGACACAAAGTGTTTCCTGGGTTTGAATCGGCCAAACGTTGGCAGGTTTGTTCAGTTTTCTCTGATATACCTAATTTTGTGTTGATCTGCTGCCTTAGAGCTGAGAAAAATGCTGTAAATCCTTTTTTGGACTGGGACACTAAATAATGAAAATCAACAGACGTGTTAGCCACGTGACACTTCTTTATTTCGGTACTTGTTTACAAATATTCGGTCAACAACAGTGTGTTTTTAGATTTTCAATATCGCATACTGTCAATGTTAAAAAATCCAGTAAACATTGAAAATCACCCCAAAACATTTAGGGACAAGTACATGTATCATGATATCCACTGTAGGCTAAGTCCCCTCAATGAATAGGAGGTGTGTTCAATGACAATGAGGGTGTGCTCATAGAAGATGAAGGTGTGCTCATAGAAGATGATGGTGTGCTCAATGAAGATGAAGTGTGCCCAATGAAGATGAAGTGTGCCCAATGAAGATGAAGGTGTGCTCAATGAAGATAAAGGTGTGCCCAATGAAGATGAAGGTGTGCCCAATGAAGATGAAGGTATGCTCAAAGAAGATGAAGATGTGCACCATGAAAATGAAGGTGTGCTCCATGAAGATGAAGGTGTGCCCAATGAAAATGATAGTGTATTTTGAATATGAAGATGATTATGTATTCCATGAGAATGACAGTGTTTGCTCAGATGAAAGAAATGCAAGAAATGAAGCTAATTACTCACAAACAGATGAAGACATTGATGTGTTATCAGAGGAAGAAAATAATGTGGAAGATGCAAGCATGGATAAAATTGAAAGCATTGTTAAAGAGGGACTCCTTTGTGTGGGGAACATCTGGCTATCTATAATGACACTTTCAGTGGCAGTGAGGGAAATGCAATAATGAATGAGAATGGTGACTCACAAGCAAACAAACATGATGATGAAAATGATGGAGCCACGTTAGAAGAAAACAATGTTGATGGAACTGGGTCACTACTCCACTTCATTGACATAATTGTGCAGGATGATGGTCAATCTTGTTGTATTGTCTTGTCTGAAGACAGCACTTAATGCACTTCATCTGAGATTCCCAAGAATACATAATGTGATACTTCAAAGTGATAATGCCGAGCAAGGATATGAAGTTGTTAGTCCATCAGGTTGCTTCAGCTGCATCAATGAACCTGCTTGCATACTATCATAATGAAGCTGCAACTGGAAAGGACATCTGTGATATTCATTTTGCAAACATGCAAGCAAGGGTGGCAGCTGATATCTGCAGTAGGAGAGGGAGGAAGGAAAGTGTTTACTGCTAAACAGTTATTAGAAGTAGCCTTCAGCAGTAAAAGTGTGAAGGGTACTACGGTACTAAGTACTCCTTGTTAAGCCAAAGCATAAGGCCCCATTTGTATCAAACAAGGTGCCGGCCATTCAAGGTGTTTCAAATTTTTATACTGTTAAGCATGACTAAAGCAATCTTTAGGGCAACCTATTTCTTCATTCAAAAAAAACCTTAGCCAGGGCTCCACCTTCTAGTATGAGTGAAAATCCCTTTGGGCATACGTGCACACGTACGCGCACATACACACACGTACATGCATGCACGCACGCGTTTGCACACCCAGCCAACAGTAACTTGTACTGATCTCTTCCGATCTGCGTCCGTGAACAATATACATGTAGTATAACATGTATGAAGCGAATATTCGCAATTTTACTATCGCTAATTTATATTATTTGTGAGGTTATGAAATTTTGTACTCAGCATAACTCTGTCCGCGTCGGCAGTTCTAGGTGTGGTTTTCAATTCAGCAGACTAAATTATCAAGTTCTTCGGCTGAACTTTATGGTATAGTATATTTTGGTAGTCAATTTTGCAATGGATGCAAAGGTCATTGTATTGCAATGAAAAAAGAAGCAATTGAATTCATAATTAATTCTAACTCCGACGTCTAACGTATCATGGGCCATTTATGCACGTATACCTGGCTGTATAGGTTTAGTATACGGACGAGAATTAATTATAATTATAAACAAAAATCCATTATACTGGGGTTTAATTGTCCAGTATATCTATAGTGCCCAGTCCACCCAGTCTTGTGCCTAGTCTACCATACATGCAGGCCTGCTGGACATTTTGGTATTTCACTCCGGGTACAGTGATTAGTCATTGTTCTTCTATTTGTTATGTTGCTATACAGTGCATGTACATGTATCCATGTTTATATGTACATGTATGAATGTGTGTGTGCATGTACATGCATGTGCACTTGAAAGTGTATGTGTAAGTTGAATCGGATGTGCATGTCTGCTGTGTAAGACAACATTGATGTTAGCAAACAATTAAGCTTTCTTATGGCCACGCAAATTCCTTTTATTCATTTGTGAGCAAAACTGAATAGTAACAAACAAATCATAAAGTGGTCTAAAAATAAACATGCATCTGTTCACAAGTAGATCGGGAATGAATAAAATTTGCGTGTGCTTGAAGCTACACGTGATAATAACATGTCACCAGGCTATCAAGTGGGGCAATGGTAGAAAACCGACATACGTGATGAGATAATATGTTTAGCTTATACTTCTACTTGTTAAGAATATGATGTGTGCATGAAGAAATCATTGCAAATTCCAATGATGAACTATGGGCTGCAAAGTTGGGTTTAATGTCTGCACAACAGTGTAACTTTAACTCAAACAGTTACTCACACATTCCCTAATGCTCATGTTGATTGCCCATTTATTCTTGATGTAGATATGCATGTGCCACGGTGTAGGAACACTAATGCGTGCATGCGTGCATGCGTGCGCATTGTTAGTATAGCATAAATGATTTGTAGTACTTATCGACATCGTTTCATAATTTCCGTAATGTTATCTCAATTGTACAATTCTTACATTTATTGATCAATACTTAAAGTAAACTCTGTTTATGTATACGTGTGTTTGCATGATCTGTATTATGTTTCACAAATGTTACAAAGTCGACCAGCTCTTGTTAACCAACGCTTTGGGACTGGGCATCATATTTCATGCTTCTGTGCACGCGCATCAGCCACGTTGTAACAGGTCATGGGCACATCATATTGTGTTGTGGTGGTAATAGCACGATATATACATTGTATGCAAAAAAAGAGTTAAATTGTACTGTGAGATTCTTTACTGAACTGTTCCATATGCATCATTATTCTCCAACTCTATTGACTCCAATTTGCTGTCATCCTGTATCTTATGATCCCCTGTGTACTCAGATGATATAGTGGTCATTCGACGTGGCGGGGGGAAATGATACACTTCTGGTAATGGCTTCCGAGGAAAGTAGCAGACGCATAATATGAAAGTGGCCACTAACATCCCCATAGAGAAGGATACGATAAATGTAATGGCTAGATACGTGCCAACCACTTCAATGGGTACTGAGGTTGGGGAACCGAAATGAGGGAGTAAGAAATGAGAGGTAAGTGAAGGGTAAGCAAATTTGTTTGGAGGACAAAGGTACATAATGTTTCAAAAGATGTGTTTGAAATTGACTAGCATTATACACTGTTGACTGATGAAACGCATTGATATTATTATAATTATACTCATATGTACAGGATATTTATAAGTGGTATCAGGCCTTCCTTTTTGAATTATTCAAATGCCAAACATGCCTCGATACTCCACTGCAAATGACACATTGCACTGAGAATGCTTACATGTATTTCCTGAGCTGGAATTGCAGGTACTTGTAGGTCCTGTAATGAGTATAATATGAATACTGAACCTTACTGTAATTAATATTTAAATCATGCTGCATGCTTAATAGCACTACTACACTACTCCATAATGACTATTAAAAATGTAACTAACGTCTTCACTCAGCATTTGAATTGCTGTCATATCTCTCTCACCTTGAGGTGTTTCTATGACAATATTAGATGATATTGATGGTTGTGGCAGGGAACCTTAACAGCCAGTAATGGAATAAATGAAGTTCACCTGTTAATCTGATGCTTGATCATTACCTGATGGTGCTCTGGTCAATTGTGTGGGCAATGGCCACACAGGCTTTGATGATGTATAGAATATCATGGACCCCACACTGGGCTGGGATGGTACTGTAAAGAAAAAGTAACATAATTATTTGTGCAGAGAACTGGGAAATAGTCGAAGGGGAGTGTCTAGAGTTACACAACATTAGCTAATGGTGACTATGCCTCCCAGCTGGTTGCTCTGTGGTAGACATTTAACATCGTGGCAATATGTGGTTTTGTACTTGCCCTGGGTGCAACCCACTTTAAACAGAATACCTAATAATAGCACAGATGATGTTAGGTTTTGACCAGCACAGTTGATGGCCACCACAGAGACAGTGTAGAATGTGTCACTGATGAGTCCAGTGAAGGTGTGGATGTACAGTGATGATCCATTATGAGGTATGACCACAGGACTACCACTGTTGTTGATACTGACATTGTAGCTGGTAGGAACACCACCAGTAGTGGGAGGGGTCCAGGTCACTGTCAGCTGGTTAGGTCCGATATCGTTATTGACTATAGAAGGAGAACCAGGTGCACCTAAAGGTGAGAAATAGTTTGCATAATGAACCATCAATAGATGGATATTATAAACATACTGGTAAATCCGTAAATATTTTACTTCACACCATAATTGTATGCAATCAAAATGTCTAGTTTTGATAACTTATGACCAATAATGTGCATTTATTGCATCACTCACTTAGAATTATGAAGGAACCATTTCCATTCAAGGTACCAGGCAGTCCAGTAGATAAGTCTCTACATTCTGCCCCTAGTCCACTTACAATGGGCACCATGGTAACTTGAAGCTTTGAGGTCTGACATGTGGTGGGACCTGATGCCAGATTAGTTGCTGTTATGTAGGGGCCACAAGTAGATGATGTAGAACAGGGATTCACTTGTGGGAAGGCAATGTAATTACGAGCTGATGGACAGAGTGTGTTGAATATCCATCTGGTTTGTGATACGGTTCCAGTGACAGTACAGGTACAGGTAACAACAGCCCCAGGACAGAGAGGTTTGGAAACATCAGCATCACATGAGAAGCTCTGAGCGCAAACTGAAAATCATCAGTTTCAAATAGATAATGACATTGGCATATCCATCCCTTGCACTACATTGTACTTGGTTTTAATTTATATAGTCAGTTACTGTATTTTGACAAGCAGACCATCTTGTAGCTTGTTTTTCCTTTTAATTACACTTTCATGCATGACTGAAATATAATATACATGTAAAGGCAGCGTTGTGTGCATATGTGACTTCATCTTCACATGCAATGATTCAGTGGGCTTACCTGTACTGCACTGGAGAAGATAGCAAGCCAAAATGCTGCAAATGGTTATCACCTGTGGAGAAAAGATTGTAACTTACAGAGGATAGGCAGGTTACATGTATTATATAAAGGTCAAGTGTACAAAACTGTAAGTCTTGTAAATTTTGTAAGATGGATGGAGCCAGTCATGTAGCCGCCATGTAGCTCAAGAATTAACATAGGCCTCTGCATATTGTCAGGTGCATCATATCATTAGAACCATCTTGTCTAACAAGCTCCTGCCATCCTGACCCCCTTTTAAAAATCATAATAATAAAAATAAGTATGATTATAATTATAACGCAACATAACTGACATAACTGATACTTTTTTGCCACCGCTTACAAGAGTTTTCTTGATGATAAAATAATATTTAATTGTTATTTTGTGGTGATAATAAACAAAAAACTACGTTCGCATACAATGTATCTGAGGACTCACCATATCCCTCATCTTCCGCAGAAACTGATAAAATCAGTGATGCTGACCTTTTATACAAAAAATTATAACATAAACCATTAATAAAAATAAACTAAAGATGTTCAAGTATGGTTGCCCGTCAACCAGGGATTTTTAAGGAATTTTTGGAACAAGTTTGGAAGGAGCTATTTCATTAACTAACCGCATTAACTGCGCAATTTTAACCTCGAGTTACTTGGTTCCCAAATAGCCCCAGGCTGAGGGGCACTGCTGCATAAATGCCCCGGACTTGAACAATGCATGCAAATTGCATGTCGAGGAAGGGCTGCTATCCTTGTTCCCTCGGGCAGAAGAGGGAAGTGGTAAATTGTACAATGCAATGCACACAACCCCATGCATGCATCTCGTTACATAGCTACTAAAGCCATGCATGCAAGTGTTCGGTCTTTCCTCTGTGAGCTGTGGTTATTCAACGGATCAAAAATGTTCGTCCAGAAGGAAAGCCAAGGACAAGTATCACCGTTCCGAACGGAAGGGAAAACGCATTCAAGAACGGATATGTTTTGCACCCTTTTAAATACCATGTTGGCATGCATACGCGTAGAATGGTTATCATGATTATATAACTTTTAAAACATCTGCACCCAACTAGCAATTCAAATGATTATCGTGTTGCAGGCTAAAACTGCAAATTAAAGATGAACGACAAGAGCGTGTATGTGAAAGCGACAAGATGATATAGTGATGAAGCAACAACATGTGGCTCACTGCATGCATAAAATACATGCATGTAAAGTGGTTTTGTACTGAAACGTTAGAGATTAGGGGTCACCTTGTAAACGTATAAAAAACTGAGTTCGATTGTATCAGAGATGATGAAACACCTTTGCACTCATGAAAGCCTCTTATATACTGCTCCGCAATTATGCATTCAATTCACAAATTAATGTATATACTTATTACGGACATCACCTTGTTTCCTGTCACCAAGTCTCCAAATTTATGACAATGAACCTTCTTAATGACCGTGCATGGTTCAGTCTAAGGTCGGAGGCCTTGGAATAAGGCATCTTGCTCCGTCGTCAAGACTCATCATATTTTAGCCTCATTTGCGGGTTGTAGAGAACTCACCTTTACCATACTATCACCTCGTTTTCAAGAGTCACCACTCTCCCTTTGGGATTCTGCTATCGCTGAATGGTCTGCAGCTAGGTCATAATGCACCTTCTCCTTTTGGCCCTATGTCACATCGACAGAAATCATGCATGCATGGAATCTACCAACAATTTTCGCCCGGTACAATTTTTGCATGACAGTGCCCTATACATTGTTTCTAGTGAAATGCATCTATCAGTTTTTACTGTGTAGTTGTAGCTACTGCATGTACACATGCGCGCATATGTATGCCTATATATAGTCTGCATGGGTACTGTTGCACTATCACTATGATCAGTCGGGTGGTGTCACGGAAATTTCGGTCCGCTGAAAATTTTGGTCCCGGACCAATATTTTCAGAAAATTTTGGTCCGGTCGGAAATAAAGGTCCGGAGATTTATTTTAAACGTCCACGTGGTTGATATCAGTTTGCGAGTGATGGCGGAGATTGAAGAAACCGTTGACGATGGTTCTGATTGTGATGATCTTGTCGAGGAGGCTTATGCCTACTTAGTGTCGAAGAAGTATCCTGAATGTGTCAGTGAGACCAAAAAGAGGGTGATACGAAGGAAAGCGGCGAAGTTGACAATATCTGTTGAAGGAGAGCTATTGTATAAGCACAAGCAGGGAAAGGAAAAGGTAAGTAGCGTTTAATTAATACTGCCATTATTGTTTTTGATATTTTTGGTAGTGACATGTATGTATGTATGTATGTATGTGTCCAATAAAGTAGCCATCTTTTACGCAGAAGGAAGTACTGTTGCGTTACATCCAGAGTTTGGAAGAGGGCCAGAAGATCCTACTGGCATGTCACATTGATTCCACTTCTGGTCACATGGGTAAGACCAGGACACTGTACAGGATCAAGGAACGATTCATGTGGCATGGCATGGTTAAAGACGTTGTTAGCTTGGTGAGCTCCTTTTTTTAACTGCATGGTACTCCTTTATTTTTTATATTACAAATTCAATCCTGGTTCTGTTATATTTCTGCAGCTATCAAAATGTGATGCATGAACAGAAAGCTAACTACTGGAGTGCCTGAGCTTCATCCCATTCCAGTTAAAGCCCCCTGGTACATGGTTGGCATTGATTTCATTGGCCCTCTGAGCCCAGTTGCAAAGGACGGAAGTCGCTACATCCTCACTATCAGTGATTACTTCACAAAGTGGGTTGAGGTTGTACCTACAGTCAACAAAATGGCATCTACATTGGCAAGTTCACTGTTTAAGGTCAACATGTGTACCAATTATTTATTTGTGCATGTAGCTATTTTGTACATGTAGCTATGGCTTTACTAGTTCTTTTAGTTTGATAATTTTTGTGGTACAAAGCATGCTCTTACCATGCAACTGATAATATGTTTTGGTGAGCCTCAAATATTTATGGTCGTGTCCTTACTTTAACTACAGATCTTTATGCAAATGGGACTACCACGTGTGTTGCTTTCAGACAATGGCAGCGAGTTCTGTAATGCACTGAATGACCAACTTTCAGAGATGCTAGGAATTAAGAGGAGGCTAACTACACCTTACCACCCTCAGGTTTGTTCCATGAATGTTATTGTGTACTGTAGTATACATATAAAAATGCGTGCACACAAACTGATGGCATTCAATCTCTCTCAACTCCGACTTGTAGGCCAATGGTCTTGATGAGTGCTTCAATCAGACGCTTCAAAACATGTTGGTGAAGTATGTGTCTTCAAAGAAGGATATGTGGAGTCACTACCTAGACACTTGTGCCTTCGCATATAACACTTCCAGACATGTCTCTACTAAATACACACCATTCATGTTAATGTTTGGTCGCCGAGCAACCCTTCCAATTGATGTGGAGCTTGAGCGGCAATGTTCTGAAGATCTCTGCAAGACATATTGGGAACTTGAAGAACATCCCTATCCTGCTGTATTTTCAGAACATGCACGCATATTGGAAGAGGCCAAAGGCAGCATTATCGCTGCATAGTTGAGGCAGAAAGAAGCATATGATAAAAAGCACTGCAAACCAGGCCAATTTCAGTGTGACCAGTTGGTATTGCTGAGAAACTTCTCCCGTAAAAAGGTCAAGGGCGGAAAACTTACAGAAAGATTTCTTGGGCCATACACAATCATAAATGTGCTACCAAATGGTGTATACAATGAAGAATGCAAGACTAGTCGTGCTACTGGCAGCCACTTAAAAATGTACATGTCAAGTGATGCATGTTGTATGGAAGATGAAGATGAAGATCAAAGTTCTTCACAAGGAGATTGTGTAAGTAAAATTTTAGTGTGTAAATATCATACAATTAAGAGATACTTGTCAGTCTGCAGCTGATGTATGTTTACAAATACATGGGTGTATGCAACTCTCAGCCACCATGAAATATGCATTGTTTAAAGGTTACTCCTTCTGGTACTCTGGCAAGCCCTCATTCTTCTGAAGATGATTCAGATTGTCACAATGGAGGCCAATCTAAAGGTTTGTCTTGTATATCCTTTTTCACTTTCTTAGAATATAAGACTTGGTATATTTTCAATAGACCATTCATCACCTTGTAATCGTGCCCATCAAAATGACTGTGTTGAAGTCGATGGCATTGACAGTGGTTGCACTGTACTGGAGGATTGTTCAGTTTCTGTTGAACGAGATACCATTCGTAAGGTAAATTACATTTTGTATAGCAGACTGAGGAATGTAATATCTATATAGTACAAACTGCTCATTTTGATTTGGATTGCACTCTGCATTATGTGTGTAAACTGATGATTAACCATTTATTTTCGAACAGAGAAAGTGCCCTTTCACACGCGAAATGAAAAAACAAGTAGTGGGTGGTGAATGGCTGACTGATGACCATATGTTCTATGCACAAGAGCTTCTCAGAATGCAGTTCCCCACCATTGATGGATGGCAGAGCACTCTTCTAGCTCAGAACAATGGATATCTGCCAGCCAGAATGGATGCCATTCAGATTCATATAGTGTCGGATTCCCACTGGGTAACGTCAGCACGACTTGGTGGTACAGTCACTAGTTTTGACTGCCGTAAGGTTGGAAGTCATATCTCTTCGATCCTAACCCATCAGTTATGCCAGGTGTACAGAACATCAATATGTGAGAGTGCGGGGTATTCATTCTTAGCTGTGAATGTTGCTACTGTCCAAAAGCAGCGCGGCAGTGATGATTGTGGGGTTTTTGCAATAGCATTTGCATTGCATGCTGCCCTAGAAGAAATCGAGTTTGACAAGGCTACTATGCGAGACCACCTCTTAAAGTGCTACACTACAAGAAACTTCACTCCTTTTCCTACCAAGATAGTGAAAAGAGCCCATCATACCCTCATCATGAATATAGATGTGTTTTGTAGCTGTCAGATGCCTGACACCTATGGGGATATGGTGCAGTGTGGTCTTTGCGAACAGTGGTTTCATATCAAGTGTGTTGGCCTCCACTCTCTTCCATCAAGTGCAGAATCTTGGTGTGTTAATGAACTTTACCTTTACTGAGTGAGTATTTATATACAATGAGTTGCACAACTGAACTACTACAATTAAGCAGACACATCAGGGCCAATTACAGATCACCTACTGTGTGGCCTTGATAGAAAACGCCAAAAGGTTTTGGTTGGTCTACCATCGATATCACAGTACATGTAGTCTTTTCCAATGAGTAAGGAGTCCCAAAGCCCCTTCTAATAGGTCCTATTACATGTAGTATAATAGATCGATACGAGAGCATTAGTGATTATACATTTATATTCACCTACCACTCAATCCCGTCGATGAAGTCAAAAGACTAGTTACATATATGTATGTACTACAGCGATTACGAAGGAGATGGGTGTGAACTTCATTATAGACTTAGAAAACAACGTCCGGACCTAAAATTGCAGGGCGGACAGTATTTTTCGAAATTATCGGTCCGGGCGGACCAAAATTTTCAGCGAAAATTTCCGTCCGGGACCAAATTTTTCAGGACCAAAATTCCAGTGACAGACATCAGATGTAATGAATAGCTAGTTTATAATTTAAACACAAGACAGAATTTATATAATGAAAGCAATTTAAATAAAAGACAGAAACTATATAATGAAACAATTTAAAAACAAGACAGAATTAAGTTCTTTCACGACATCATATGTTTAAAATGTAATAAACAGCTGATTCTTCATACGGACTGTGGTTCATCCTTTGCAGGAGCGTGATCATTAGCTACAATGTAATGAATAATAGATTCCTATTTGCCACCTCAAATAATATTGACATCCTTACATGTATACATCCTTACATGTATACGTACATGTACCTCAGGGTAGAGGACAAAGCAAAGATATTTGCTTGAGGGCCCCTAAAACCTTCATCTATTGCAATCCCGAACAAGAAGTGTTGGACTGCCTCTACCTGTGCGATAAAATACATAAGAATTTTTCCACCATCTTATACTCTAACGCACTACTAAGATATTATTTATTAGCCATCTTGAATAATAGAGCTTCAAGTTCCGATTTTTTGCCTCAGGCAATGCTGATAGTAATGGATAATTGGAGGCAGCAGTGCTCCTTTCTTCTGCTCTTGGCATGAAGAGCATTCGAATGATGTATACTGACAGATTGTTCTTAAAAATTACTTCAGGATAAAAAAAAGTCCATATGGAATAATTTGTACTATGCATTCTTTGTAGGAAAACAAACCTCTTTTTCAGAGCATACTTGAACAATATATCCTTCAATGTAATCTTCATGTCACTAAATGAAAATTGTTTAGTATCCACACAGTATTGGCTTACTTGTTGACATAGGGTGGAATTTTCCCTGCCTTCCACAATTTTTTTTTTTTTTTTTTTTTTTTTTTAACATGATTTTCTCTCTGGCAGGGGTTCCACTGGGTTCACTTGTGGAATTGCATGGTTGTCTAAAACTGGGTACTAAATCTTTATATGTATAATGTGTGCTGCTTTGGAGAACCCAAAAACAATGATGTAAAAGTAATGATATGAAATGAAAAATAATAATAACTACTGTCATGATTTATACATTGTTTTGCTTACTGTGTACTTACTCACACTTCGTAGGATAAGGCAAGTTACTTCGCACTCCTTCACAAGTTACTGATCCAATACCTGCAAGTGCGTCAATGTTTCAAAACCAACAGTTGTATTTTAATCATTTGGGTGCTATTCACCTTCTGAAGAGCTGTAGTGACATCTGAAGTTACAAGCATGGCTGAAAGCATCATATCTTGAACAACCTTATAATTAAAATATGTGACATGTGGGCTGTTGAGGTGGAATGTGTGTTATGTGTGCTTTATAGCTTATCTTTGAAGAAGCCATTTTGCTAGCCAAGACCGAAGCTCAGAACTGTCTGTCTGTAAAATTAAATAGTGTGGGTTTAGAATAACAACATTTTAAGCCTGTGAAATAACACACAGTAAATTTCAAAGGCAAATTCTCTGCTACACACTCACCGATCTAAGTACATGGAAGAAGATTTCATTCTTGGACTTAATGTGGTATAATACAACCTTGGGGGATGTATATGAAGGTGGCAGCATTACAGGTGAGTGTGATCTGTGGAATGAATCTTTAGCTGTGTGTGACTGTGAGTACATATAACGTTATAACGTTGGTGAAGTCGTGTTAATCAAAATGTTACCTCGCTGATAAACTCCCTACCCTGCGTGTCAGTGATTATGTCTGATGCTCCAAATCGGCAGTACAATAAGTACATAAAGTGTGCCACTGTTGTAGCTTCTTTGATTCTTTGACATGAATCACATACGGTCACCTGCATGGAGATTTTGTGCAGCAATCCGTATGTACCTCTCATTCTTATTACATTGTGTTATCCACATGGGAAAGTTATCATAGTCCTTTTTCAAAGGCCTCACCTTGACCTGTTTTAGGACCTCTCGATAATGTGCAATGGTTTGGGATGTGCTGTATATATTGGTGTGCCAGTTGCGCATATTGTACATGTATAAAATATATTACATATGCAAAATGACAGTTTAATTCATTTTGAATACAACACACATACATGTACAACACATCCAAAACACTAGTACTGCAGATCTAAGACCGACCAATTAAGGTGCACGAGGTACATATATTACACAAACGACTAATATAATAATGCATGTACATGCACAGTATACATGTACAGCGTATATGTGTGTGTGTGTGTGTGTGTGTGTGTGTGTGTGTGTGTGTGTGTGTGTGTGTGTGTGTGTGTGTGTGTGTGTGTGTGTGTGTGTGTGTGTGTGTGTGTGTGTGTGTGTGTGTGTGTGTGTGTGTGTGTGTGTGTGTGTGTGTGTGTGTGTGTGTGTGTGTGTGTGTGTGTGTGTGTGTGTGTGTGTGTGTGTGTGTGTGTGTGTGTGTGTGTGTGTGTGTGTGTGTGTGTGTGTGTGTGTGTGTGTGTGTGAGTATTGATGGTATATATGTAATAGTGCCTTAATTTGTCTTCGGTGCATGCGGTCTCTTCCCTGATGGCCTTTCACTTTTGGACGCGTGATACTCCGAAAACGCCTTTGTTCTATCTTCTTCTGTTAAAAGCGCGAGCTAGCACCACTCTTGCATTTTTGTTCTTCCCTCCCACATACAGCAGAACATCGTCATGGCTATTAGTGAGAAGACCGTCGAACGTTTTCGTATCAGCCGCTTCTCTGACTCTGCAGCGCATAATGGGTACGTCCTGTCCTTTATAGATACGGACTGTACCAGTTTTTTTCTGTTTAACGTGCATGAAGTAGAATGTAATTTCTTACTATACTGACACATGCACTGGAAAAGAAAACAATTCAGTGCTACATTTTAAGTACAACAATGAGTGCTAGCTCAGTCTCAGACGTTCATAACTACCATTCCACGGCCTCCTTGTTCTCAGTATTACGTGACGCGCATGCACGGGATTTTTAATTGGTGATGTAGGCACCAATTTACTAGAAGTCAGTAAATAACTACTATATTATCGCAATCATCAAATATTATACACGTACAGACCTACATTTAGCAAGTGAAATATAAAAGGTCTGTATAATATTTGACAAATGCTATGCTTAAAATTGGTGCCTACAATACATACATGACCAATTTTATTTATTCTTGTTTCTCTCATCTTTTATTCAGCTTGTTTGTGAGCGCAACATATTTTTATGTGTATCAGTACATGCATGAGTGCATGCTAGCCAGTAATTACGATGGTTCATGTCGCAAGCTTTCATAGCACGTACATATACATGTGTGTACACTGGAACAGATATGGTTGGCATAAGTTAGTGGGATTTCATTCTTCATTTTGTGCCAACATTACTTGCGCGCAGGGTTGCCGAAGGCCAGTCCGGCCTGACAGGTCGGCCTGCCAGGCCGGGTTGTCCGCTTGGCCTGGCAGGTCGGACCCTGACCTGACAGGCCTGGATCCACCTACAAGGGCAGGGGGAGAAGATTGTCACACCGATGCATGCATCCGCCAGCAATTAAATATATGGTGTTATAAGTGATCATATATCGATGCTCGTCCTTTGTTTACTTTATATGTGTGCTTGACAGCTTTGAGTCTTTGACTGATTTCAGGGCGCTTGTCTCAGTGAGTTAGAAAGGAAGCTATATCAAAATTACGGACACTTTGTGTGGTATTGGCAATATTGGAAAAGTCAGTTCAAATTTTCTATTACCTATACATACATAAAAGTGAACTGCATGCCTGGGATGAAGGCCCAAGCATATTTCTGTGTCAAGTGTTCCACATTACATATATATGTATAATTATAATTATAATTATATATAATAATTATAATTATATATATGTATATTATATAATTATAATTATAAATAATAATAATAAACTCATACACACAACACTTGCTATATATAAAACACACTACAGTTAAGATGGGATTCTACGGAGGATGGCTCTGGCATTCGCTCTTATTAGGCAAATGCTCAAGTTTGCGAAAAGCTCAAAAGATATCTGTGCCTTTGGCAGAGACTTGTGGATCGCAAGCCTAGCAATTATCTGAGCCAGAAATATTGAAGCTTCGTTACCCCAAGCCCCATAGGAGTCAACTACTAGAGGGGTTGAGACCCACCCTAAAGCTAAACACTTTACATCATTGGCCTGGTGTTTCCTCCTCTCCGTTGCCTCAAGGACTGCACCAACCGTTGCTCCCGCTTCAGCTAAAGTTGAAGGATTTAGCGGTGAGACAACGGAGATGTCCAGGGCAACGGGCCTTCCATGATTCCAATGCTTCACGAGAATATCAGCAGGCCGTGACTGTGAATGGTCAGGAAAGAGCCCAGCACCAGCTTCGACTTCGATTGAAGCATGTGCACGGTGAAGAAAGTGCGCTAAAGTGTCCCTGAGAGCATTATGGCGTGTAATAACATCACCCCCACATTTGCATGTTAATGCATGGTGTCCAAGAGGGTCCAGACTGTGGGCAGGGCAGAAAGCACACTGAGAACCCTGGGACGTATCTAGGCCTAGCCACCACTTGACAGCTACCCTGAATTCAATTGGATCAAGATGGAGAGCTAGGGATGTGGAGGGAATAACTGATAACCAGGATGTCGCGTGGGGGGCTGAAACTGATAGCAACCGAGCCTTGTTAGCAGGGGAGGATTCATCAAAGAGGACTTGAAAGCAATAGTATATGTATATTCTGGTGCAAATTGTTGCAACTACCAATCATTTTTATGGAGGTGAAGGGGGGTGAGCAGGCCCGTAGGCTGGTCGGGAGACGGGGGGGTTCGGGAAAGCAATAACTAAAGGTGGAACTGATTAAGAGCGAGGGTGGGAGCAGGAGGGGGCTACGCCCCCTCTCGCCCAGCTAGGGGGTATGGGGGAGCGCTATAAGCTCCCCCATCGGGGTCTGCATGGGGCGGAGCCCCAGCCGCTTTGCAACTTTTGCAATTTTTCAGCCACAAAACATAGCATATGCGAGTCTAAAGGCTGGCATACACGGGGCAACTTCCGGGCGATTTGTCGTATGCAATGCAAATGACTACATGTAACAGTATGCATGAGTAAAAGTTCCGCAATTCTGATGGTTTGCGGAACTTCTACCCATATTCATTTCAGTTGCATGGGAACCCGTAATTTAATTCACGGACCATTTGTTGTGGGCAGGACGGGCGCCCCTGCTAAGCCTACATGTATTGTTATTAAATTCTCGCGGGCTATAGCTATACATGTATAGAAGTAATGAATAAATTATTTTGATGGCAAGCGGAACTAGTTCTGACGAGCGGGGGGGGTCGACCGAACCCACCGACCCCCCCCCCCCCTCCCCCCCCCCCCTCCCCCCCCCCCCCCCCCCAGCCTACGGGCCTGGTGAGGGTGGGGTGGGGGATGTACTGGCCAGCAATTCGCAATCCTTTTATTGCATTATGTGCTTCATCGATGCGGGTTATAAATTCCTGTTCCAAGTGATGTACACATACATGTATGATGCATTGGAAAGTCATGCGAATAATTAGCATGGTCATGATTAGTTGTGCACGGGAATGAGAAACTAACTTTGTAGTAACCAAAATCTACTTATAAGGTTGCAAATGCAGCTCTTGCATGGAGTTGTCATCAGTAAATGACTTTAAAAATCCAGATTATGAGTGGTGCATGGCACACTGACAGATGATGGGGGGGGGGAACCTTCACTGTAAAATACTTTTCAGCTTTTATGAGAGACATAGACTCTGTACACCTTGAAATGCGACCAAACAACGGAAGTAGAGTTAGTGTTTTGTTGACTACTTTGTGGGAATTCTAACCTGACAGTTATTGTAGAGTACTGCGATATATCCCCTCCCCCTTGGCTCCACCCACACACACAAAAATGGCCCGTGTTTAACATTGAACTGGCAAGGCACTCCAGCAGGATTTTAAAGAATGGCACGCAGCTGCGTGTCGATGCGCTCGTTTAAACACGAGGTATTTTTTGCGGTGGGGGATATCTCGCGGTATACTCTATACCGACTATACGAATTCGTCTGGATTATATATCCATGCAAAGATATAGGGGTACCTGAAGTGGATTGTTATTCGTGTACTTTATACTATAAGTGGTATAGAAGCCTTACTATGGTATGGGCATAAAATTTATTGACCAATTCTCTGGAGGCATCAGTGGAAATAGAAGCGAGAAAGATTATATTTCCATACTGGCGCGGCGTGAGGATTGATATGAACGATTCGTAGCAGTATTATATATCAGAAGTACAGCCTACAGGTATTAAATTGCTATTTGCAGTGCCGGTAGAGCTCTAATCAGTTTGGTCCATTCCTATTAACGCTCCTTCCTTACTTCACAATCAATGAACAGACGACGCGGTGAATACGAGTGCGTTGGTCCCCTAGTTTTGGCGATAACTCCCCATTGCTGTGTTTTCTGGCAGTCTAAGTTTCTACTCGGCTCTAAACTAGTTGCGCGTATTGCGTCAGGTCATGTTGCAAACTCATATACCAAGATTTGTGTCCATCTGGTCCCATGGGTACTATTAATAGAGGTAGGATGAAAAACTGTTCTTTCAGTGTGTTTCAAAGGTGCATTCTTATTGGTGCACAACTCTCAGAGGATGACTGGCGACAATGTAGTTCTATTGGACAGAATCAGTGTGTTAATTTAAGGTGCACTTACAGTGACTTACTCACAGATGATATATATGTATTGCATTCTTATAGGGTGTAGATGCACACCTCTCCAAGGTGACATGTGTTCTCATAGGTACGATTTAAGGCCAGTGTGCTTGCACTTACCCTCAGATGACATAGGAGCAGAGCCCATCCAAGACAAGGATTGGCGACTGTGTGTTTCCACTGGAGGGAAAATCAATCTATTTAAGGTCAGTGACTCATGTGAGGATATTACAAAGAGACGCTGTCCCTACAAGATATGTAAATTTTTGATAAAACCACTGAAGACAAAGACAAAGACATCCAGTCCATACAACACCACTAAAACAGTTAGTTATTAAGTTTTATTGTAATCCTTAACTTCCATGAGCATGGCTTTAATCATATACAGCAACAAGTAGCTATCTTGCTTATGCCATGTGTCTAATACACAGTGACACTCGAGACCAAAAAGACACTGGGCACACAAGCAATATTAATGGATGCCACATACCTATTTTTATCTGTGAAATTCACTTTTTGGCTGATTTGTTTTCATTTTTACAGGTACGAAATTGAGTACACTCAATATCAGCATGCATGTCTTTAAAGTTCATTTAACTATTATCCCCCACTCATTCCTCACTCATCCCATTTCTTTTTCTCCTCACACAGGAGTATAGAGGAAGTATGCAGTCACACTTAAAGAGTCAATTTAACCGCTAATTAAGAACCAAGTTGTTGAGGGCCCATGCAGCTTATAGCTATGTGTCCCTTTACCTCTTCTCACTTCTCTTCTCATCCCCCTTCTTTTTCCTATCTCCCCCTCTCTGCATAAAATCTCTGGGCACACGAGCAACGTTATTTGTCTGTGAAATTCACTTTTTATCATGTACATGATTGAAAAACACTTATGCGTCATTCTCTAAACAATAATGGCTGAAGTGTACTAGTTTTATTTTCTTTTTACATGTACGAAGTTGAGATTTATCCAGTACCCTCATCTCTCTTATGTTCAGTTGACTATTATATTTTTTATTCCTTTTAATCTTAAAGATATGTAATTAAAATGGGTTGGAAACATAATATAACTAAATAATGAAACCAAATAGAATTCTGGCAGGTATGGAAGCCAAGTTAAGCTAGCTCCATCTTCTATCTACATCCTTTTCCTCCATTTCAGTTCATTGTTACAGACCAAAGAAAAAAGTTCATTGTTACAGATGCATGCTTTAGATATAGTTGACGACAGGCTGTGATCATTGGCTTTTACTTTTCGAACCAAATTAATGTGCCAGACCTTACGTGAATGCAAGGGGTGGAATATAGTATACATATACATGCATGTATTTAAAACCAGGGAATAAGGTCCGGGGGGGGGGGGACTCAATTCCTAGGGAATTGAGTCCGGTTGATTGGTTTTGTACAACCAGGGAACTCGGTCCGGGGGACCGTATTCCCTAGGGATTTGCAATTGGTTCCGGGGGGGGGGGGGCGTATTCCGGCCCTTAGGGAAGACCGGAAATTGGGCCGGACCGTATACCCTATGACACCGGCACTGTCTCCAATTACAGTTCGATTGTCGGTTCGATCTTGGTATAGCGACGTTGCTAATTATCATTATTCTTCTAACACCTGTGATGCGTCGAAGGAGTGCAGACACTATACCCAGGTGCGTTTATCTATTGAGAGTTCACAATTGAACATATGCTTCCTCATTTAATTTATAAAGGGCAAAAGCACCAGTTTGCATGGGGTGCGGAGTTAAAAGACTGATGTGCAACGCTTAAAAATCTACCGTCATTTAAGAACTCTCTGGTGATAGTTTGCGACTACGGACCAGGGTATATTATACCGGCTAAACTCTCCTAATCACATATAATAATTGTTCAATTCTAAATGCGTGACGTACATACGTCGAAATAACTATACAGTGCTTTTCACAAAGAGAGTACAAAACCAAATTTTTCTGTTTTAATACAATATCTCCACAACAGGACATGCTATATGGATGTAAAGTACATTTTTAGAATCAGCATCTATTTTTCAGTACATCAATCATATGGAAACAACAAAGCACGTGACTTATTTGTGTTTATTTATACATCAATAAACAAGCTAGTCTTTAAGTGTCGATCCGTTTATATGTCTGGAGACCAAACCAATTGTAGTTAAGGCCTCAAATTTTTTTTCAAGTACACCACCAAGGTGTCCATCTCTGGTAGCAATTTGAGCTACACCAGCCTACACGCCCCCAGCGATTATGGTGATCGGTTACTGATCATCATATTTTAAAGGTCTGCTGGGTCTATTAAAGGGCTATACGGCTGCAACAATTCGAGTTAAGCTCCACTTTTTAGGAATCATATTGCAAAATGTCTGTAGTTTTTATATGCCATATTTTGTCTTTCGATCCTTTCGCTATCAGCAGATAAATTGATTCTAATCTTGAAAATTTCTTATCCAACGGAATTTTCCGTATACGCATTGCAACTTTCGTCCACTCTGACGTCAAAACGTGACATCAATATAGCAGTAGCGGGTGTGTTCGCACTCCGGAATTCAGTCCATCTACATGTACATGCTATGCGGTTTAAAACTATGGGGTAAAAATGTTGACGTCACAATGACGCTATACGGTATATATTAGCTTTGATTGGTTGGCAACAAGTCCTTATATGGTGGGCTCGCTCACTTTTAATAATTTGCCTGTAGTATGCATGTATATAATTATAGTGTCGCGTATTATAAGTTGGTGTAACACCATTTTTGCACTGTGCATACTATTGGCCTTTACTCCAATTTGCCCTTCCCCTTGCTTTACCATGGCAGAAAAGACTTTCAGGTACGATGTGATAGTACTCGGAGTCGGATGGTCGGGACTTTTGGCATGCAAGTACATGCTGGAAGAAGGTCTCACTGTTCTTGCACTGGAAAAGAGGGAGGGCATCGGAGGCGTGTGGCTCTACTCAGACGACCCGGGCATTAGCACCGTAATGGAATCGACGAGGACCACGTCTTCGTCGACGGTGACCGAATTTTCCGACTTCCCCATGAGCGAAGAAATGGGACCGTTCCCTCACCATGCGGACGTAAATAAGTACCTGAACGCATACGCCAACAAGTTCAACCTTAAACCCCACATAAAACTGCGTGTCCAAGTGCAAAACGTGAAGAAAGATTCTGACCAGTGGTGTGTGCACTGCGCGAACGGGGAGCTCTACACAAGCACTTACCTAGTGGTCGCTACGGGACTTCACCAATCGCCCAACATGGATTTGGTCGACACGGTGTTGAAAGGCTACTCTGGAAAGATCTACCATGCTCAGGAGATCAAGACCTTTCTCCCCCAACACGAGGGTCAACGGCTATTGGTGATGGGCGGAGGTGAAACAGGTAGCGACCTCTGCTTGGAATGGTTCAGACACATGCAGTTCATCTATTGGAGCATTCCGCGCGGACAACACTTCTTTCGCAAGTACGCCAAAGTGGTGCCGTGGGCCAGGCCCCAAGCGCTGGATAAAGCATCTTCGAGGGTCATGAAATTGATCGCCCCATATCACAAGGGAAAACCGGGGCTCTCGTGGGTGTGTAAATGGACCACCAGCGGATCTCTCCTAGCGTACCAGGGACACGGAATTCCCGAGTGGAAGAACAATTCTGAGTTCTTTCATTTCTTTCTCAACAAACACGGTCACGTTCTCGACCTGGTGGATTACAAGCGGTTGGTACCCAAAGCCGCAGTAACAGGATGCAACGGCAAAGAGGTGACCTTTGTGGACGGCTCGAAGCAAGAATTTGACCTCGTCATTATGTCTACCGGTTACAAGGTAGATCACCCGTTTCTGCCAGAGCGATACCGCGTTGGGATACAACAGCGGTACAAGTACATATTTGATGTCGAGGATCCCACCATTGCCTTCATCGGCCTGGCAAGGCCCGTCATAGGCTCCATTCCTGCCCTCGCCGAGTTTCAGGCAAGATGGGCTGCAAGAATATTTAGTCATCGTTTGCAACTACCTCCTCTGGAAGGACGCTTGCAGGAAACCAAGGATGACGCAGACTTTTGGAACGACTACTTCAAAGATTCGTCCAGACGACTCCAAGGGCTCGTGGAAGCGTACGCGTATGTCGACGACATTGGGAAAAAGTCTGGCGTGTATCCGAACTATTGGTCTCTCTTTAGGACAAACTTTTACCACTGGTTTGTGGCCATGTTTTCGCCGCTAACTCCAGCCACTGCTCTTCTCAATGATCCGCGCCACCGCGAACAAGCTATCGCCACAATGAACCGCCATAGGGCCGGAACCCTCAACCCCGCCCATTTACTTCTAATCTTCTTCCTCCGCTTGATCATGTTTGATTGGTGGCTCAAAGCGATCGAAAACGTCAAGTATCGTATTCAGAGGTCGCGCTTGTGGCCTTATGTTCGTGACCTGCGCGTTGTCAGAGCAGCTAATTTTGTTTGGTGCTTGCCCAAACGATTCTTCTTTGACAACAAATCGATCGCACCCGTGAAATAAGAGTTGTGCTTAAATGCCATTGTAGTGGTAGTGTATCCTATACTGAATAGCAGCTTAGGAAAATGATTTGATTATATATAAGGTTACACGCGCTTATAATGCAATTCATGACAATGTTGTTGGTACATATTTTCCATAGCAGCTAGGGTATACAAAGTATAGTAGGGCTATAATTATATTCATGATATGAATTATGGCCGAACGAACATTGCTTGGAGATACAAAAATGCTTTCCTGCATGAGAGTCTTTGGTTACACTACTAGGTCTCAGTGGGGAATTGAGATAAATAGAACTAAGATGCTTAATGTTTCAGGTAGGTCCCAAATAAAATACCTTAGTCCCGGGCCAAATAAATGTATGAAAAAATACCTTGGTCATGTCCCAAATAAACGCATGCATATATTTCGGACATGACCAAGGTATTTTATTTGTGACCTACCTAAAACATTATATACCAATCAGTGATTATGCACATATTGTGCTTGCGACTGTGCATGTAGCTTTGCAATTTGCTCTTCTATGTGAACAGGCATTCAAACTCGCCAACCCATCCAAGAGTCGTGTATGTGTATAGTAACCACGTTATACCAATTTGTGGTTACCGCGTAGCGTAAAGCACATTAGGCCCTATATCACCCCATGTGTGCAGCTTTGATGCATTATATGCCAATTTGTGGGTATGTAGCTTTGCAATTAGCTCGTATTCATGAATATGGCTTCAGTTTGTCTTGTAAGAAGTCCTTTCTTGCCACGAAATATTTCTTCTTCCTGGCCACACTGAACTGTGCTGCTGCAGTGGCTGCTCTAAACCACAGGCATTTTGAGGTATCATGCATGCATGTCCCAAACTGCTATAGGTTTAAGCAGGATTCATACGTCACATGCACGATGAATTTATCACATTGTTAACCCCGGCTTTAAAATAACTTTTGCTCTGGCCAAAAAGTCAAAAACCAGGCCATATACTGATAGGCCGTACAGGTTGCTACGGTCCTGAAGTATACGACAATACATACATGCATTTACCGCCTTGATGATAATATGTGGCTTAACCTTCTCCTTAATCCTTCTCAGTTTCCACTTTCAAGGTGCCTCTATATATAAGTGGTGGTTGCCGGTCATCTTTGTTCTCAATGCATGTCCCATTCTGTGGACCATTTTGGACACCAAGCTGTGTCATGCAAAAATGGTCCTAATGTGATTTCCCGCCACAAGAGAATACAGCACATCTTCTTTTATGTGCTTGCTTGGATGCATAGCTTGAAGCCGCGGAAGCAGTCTGGGTCAGTCATGAAGTGTGGCAAACACTATGGACAAACCTGCAGCAATTCTTCTTTGCATCACATCCCCGCTTCATTATATATGAAACGTTTGTACAATTAAAAAAGAGCATGTGTGATGGCAGGATCAGCTGTAATGCAAGCTGAAAAGAGGAAATACTCACCGTGATTAAGGCAAGGCCTTTTCGGCAATAACTGAATTCAATTGTTATAATGAACCGCTTGACTTCTAATACCTACTATTCCTCACAGGTAGTTGTTTTGACAGCCATTATTTCAAAGATGACAGTGAACTGTTTTATGGTTATTTTCATTGCAAGATGAAGCTGCAATGTCACACGATAGTGTGTTGTATGTGGTTGTATTCTTGTGTACATTTGCCAGACCAGTAAACAAGTACCTCTACCAGCATCTTTTCGTTCAAAACAAAGCTACAACTGTCTACTATGCTTTGTCGATTGGGGTTTAGCGAATTGACTAACGCGGTTAAGATCGAAGCCTGAACATTGGACCCGGTGTCATAGTCGCCAATGACTCCCCTAAATTTTGACTCCCCAGTCATTCACGCCTAAGCATATATGACTCCCCCCTGATAAAAGTGACTCCCCGGAGTTATTATAACCTAAGGTTCCCCAGTCAATCTTGCCAAGGCGTACATGCGTATATGATTCTCCTGTTATCTGCCTAGACAAAATTGACTCCCGCTTTGGGAAGTGGTTATAGCGTTAGGTATAAACAACTCCCCGTTGGTTTTTCCATCATCATCAGGGGCTGATCCAGAGAGGGTGGATAGGGTGGCTAGCCACATCCCCCCCCCCCCCCCCCCCCCCCCCCCCTTCCTCAAATAATTGTTTACAAATACTAAAATACTGATTGAGAACTATCAGCAATTTCTGTTTGAGGGCTAATAGCTTTTCTGTTCAACAGCTTCCATTTATGGGTGAAAAAAAAGATGATGACGCTTTGTTTGTTTTTTTGTGTGATCAGATGTTTATTTTGATACATGCATAATAATTGTGACTAGTACATAGCACAAAAGAAAAATCAATGTAAGCATTTAGTTGCCAGTGCACATCTTTAAACTGCATGATAATACTAAGTTACCAAATATGTCAATCATTTACACAAAAACATCATATGAAAGTTGTGATTTATTCCAGCATACAACACTGATTCACTACACAACTTTCTATGGTGCATTTGTGTGAATGGTTGATACTCCTAAATGAGGAAAACTTCAAAATTCAATCTAAAATTCTTTGCATTGCTTGGTGCCTGCCATGCATGCATTTTGTTTCTGTCTCAAAGCGAAAAGAGTAATTTAGGTGCTTTGTGTACTCACCATTTACAAACCATAATAGGTCCGAGAAATTACTTGAAAAATATTTCAAGATAGATTCTCATTTACGATCAGTTGATTGTGCATACATAGCTAAATCCTACAGGATTTGTGAATTGACAGCCACAGTATTGATACCTTCTTGAGTCATCCTTCATGTTAGAGCCATTTATAATCTTGAAGCCAACGTCTCTGAAATTTAGCCTGTTTCCTTTTCCTTACTCCAGCAACACTAAATCATACAGTATTTTAAAATTAAAAACAGCATCTGCAAGCCTGTCTTGCTCAGGTATCAGTACTGATATCTTTCATTATCATTTCATGTTCTTGACTGTCAGATTGCATCTTGTACAGACATCCTGAACAGGATCCTATTCCTCTGACTGCTCCTCATGTCTGCATGATCAGGAAGTTCAGCCGAGGAGGTTTTACACCCGTCATTTAGATGCTGATTGAGATATACATATATATACTGCTTCCAGATCAGAATCTGTATCGGCATCATCATCCATAGATCCGGACTCGTAGGATATACAAGTAACTGGTAGGCCAGATACTGATGGCTCGCTGTGATCAGGACCTTTGAGTATTTCACTTTCCGAGTTGAACTTGAAAAAGTCCAATAAGGACTTGCACTTCAACATCGTTGACGGAAAGCAGGCAAAATGAACTCAGTGAAAAATCTGATACGATGAGTGCACCTGTCCTAAAGAGAACACTTTATCATGCATAAGATATCTACCGCCAGTAAAAAAAAACTTCCGCGCATCGCGCGGGAGGGGGCATATCCCCCTCCCGCACCCACCCCCTTTCACCACCCCACCCCACCCTCAGTCCTAAATTCCTGGATCAGCGCCTGATAAATATTACATACCTACATTTAGCACAGAATTTCAGGGAATTGAGTCCGGTTAATTGGTTTTTTACAACCAGGGAACTCGGTCCGGGGGACCGTATTCCCTAGAGAGTTGGTCCGGGGGGGATCGTATTCCCTAAGGACCGGTGTCACAGGCATACGGGTCTCCCCCCCATTTTGGGTCCGGGGGGACCCATATGCCTAGGCAACTGGGTCCCCCCCGGACCCAGTTGCCTAGGCAAGTGGGTCCCCCCCGGACCGAGATGCCTAGAAGTAAAAAATTAATTATCCCGGACCCAAATGCCTAGGCAACCTGGTCCCGCTGCCTGTTAGTAAAATATATACTTATGTATAAACATTTTACAGACAAAGCTCGTGACCATAGGCGTCCGCTCGATGAGACGCAAGGGGGGGGGGGGGGGAGAGGGGGAGGGGGGGGGAGTGGGGGAGGGGGGGAGGGGGAGGGGGAGGGGGGGCGTATGCCCACCTCCCCTGCGTACCCCAACTAATTAATATCCATAGCGGTTAACAATCGATTGCATTGAGTACCTACTTTAATTGTTATTGAACGGCACAACAATCGATATGCATGGGGACTACGAGCTAAAGATTCCCCGTCCATTGTATATCGCTCGTTGAATGGTACATGCCGTTCAATAACGATGGCTTGCTTGTGACCTCAAAACTGTGTACTTATTATAGTGCTGTCGGAAGCACTGATTTTGTTCTGAAACTGCATGTGGCTTTCATGTAGAAATATTCCATGCACTGCACTGAAAGCTTCCGCGTCTCGCGCGGGAGGGCTGGTTGATGTAATGATCTACGTTGCCTCCGGAGCCCTTGATACAAGCCTATGTTTTGACAGATGTATGTATTACCCGGCTGAGCACATGCAGACTGATATATAGTTTCCTAGCGTGTCTCAAAATTGCATTGCGATCGACAGGTCAATCATCAAGTTAAGTCCTGTATGATACGAAGAAACAGTTGTGTACTGCTTGAACATGACCCATTCATTGCTTGTATATGCTCAACATGTTTATTTATTTTTTTATCGTATCATAAAAATTACACAGTAACAACACACTAAATAATAACTAATTTATTACAGACTACCACAAAGTACCTAAGCCTAACTAATGTTTCAGACATAGGCTACTCAAATGAATGGGGCAGACTTCTCGTCAAAATAGCTCTTGCTATGCTACGCCGGGAGTTAGCACCAGACTAAGTCTGCCAAAAAGATAAGCACTGAGTGACCTTACTTTTCGGCAGAGAAAAACAGATGGCAAGCCGAGTGGCTGTTACAAAGTGTAACGGCTGGCAGACGCTAACTTACCGTTGAGAAAGTAACAACAAATGTGTCTATCGTATCAAAATCGGCGGTGCCAGTAAATAAAACGCATCAGGAAACTCGGTCCCCCCCTCCGCCCCCTACCGGGACCAAGATGCCTGGATGTACAAATAATGACCCGGACCCATATGCCTAGGCATTTGGGTCCGGGGGGGGGACCCAGTTGCCTAGGCATATGGGTCCCCCCGGACCCAAAATAGGGGGGGGGACCCACATGCCTGTGACACCGGAAATTGGGCCGGACCGTATACCCTGACACCGGCACTAAAACGACAACTGATCTGAGCCCGTGCGTGCCGAACGTGTCCATGCACATTTGATCCACGGTGATGGCAGAGGTGAGGGATGCAAAGTGGGGCAACCCGACAAAGTCCAATGGCTGCATGCTAGTATTATAGTCCATGCGAAGACCCAGGCCATGCAGTAAAGTTTTTTATATAGAGGTATAAGATAGGAGCCTCGCCTCGGACACAGGGTCAGAGGCAGTGGCTAAGAGTTTAGCTACAACGGAAATGAGAAACCTTTAGTAGATCCCATGCATGCATGATTTCTGTCGATGTGACATAGGGCAAAAAGGAGGAGGACCATGCACGGTCATGAAGAAGGTTCATTGTCATAAAGTTGGAGACTTGGTGACAAAGGTGCATGATGTCCATAACAAGTATATACATTAATTTGTGAATTGCAAATGCATTGCGGAACAGTACATAAGAGGCTTTCATGAGTGCAAAGGTGTTTCATCCTATATCCCCCATGATCTGAAAGAGGGCTGTCTTGCCATGGATGGACGAAGAAATGGACTCCACATCCACCAAGAGGAGAAAAGTGTGGCACTCTGTCATTCAAGCACAAGGGAAACGGCAGAAATGTACAAGGGCATGCAATTATTAATAGTATCTTGCGAGAACAATTAACGTAGGTTGATCTGATTAAGTCCGTGAATTGAAGCTAATGAAACAATGAAACTTTGGAGAGAAAAGCAGGGTCCGTGTATATTTCCGCCATTCGAGAATTTCCAACGTTATAATTTTTTCATACATTGAAAAATTGCTTTTCCCTTCAATTTTTCATTGTTTCATCAGATTCAATTCAGGGATTTACTCGATTTTGACTGCGTTTCTCCAGTAACAACTCAATTTTTGAATCAATGCAAACGTATAATTCCGCCATATTAATATTTCAATGTTTCAATTTTTTGAAACCTTGAAAAATTGCTTTTCTCTCCAAAGTTTCATTGTTTCATTAGCTTCAATTTACGGACTTACTCGATTTCGACTGCATTTTTCTAGTAATATCTCAATTTTTGAATCAATGCAAATGTACATTTCCGCCATATTAAATTTTTTGAATAAATGCAAATGTACATTTCCGCCATATTACAATTTCATTGTTTCAATTTTTTCAAACCTTGAAAAATTACCAAAGTTTCATTGTTTCATTAGCCTCAATTCACGGACTTAATCAGATAAACCTACGCTGTTCTCGCAAGATACTATTAATAATTGCATGCCCTTGTGAGTTCCTTGTGCTTGAATCACAGAGTGCCACACTTTTCTCCTCTTGCATGGGCATGGGGATGTAGTTATGGTTCAGTCTAAAGTCGGAGGCCTTGGAATAAGGCACCTTATACTCCGTCATCAAGACTCGTCATATTTTAGCTTCATTTGCGGGTTGTTGAGAACTCACCTTTAACATACTACCAGCTCGTTTTCAAGAGTCATCCCTCTCCCTTTGGGATTCTGTCATCGCTGAATGGTCTGCAGCTAGGTCATAATGCACCTTCTCCTTTTGGCCATATGTCACATTGACAGAAATCATGCATGCATGCATGGGATCTATACCAACAATTTTCGCCCGGTACTACAATATTTGCGCTGCAGTGCCCTATTCATTATTGTTTCTAGTGAAATGCATCTATCAGTTTTAACTGTACTGCATGTACACATGCGCGCATATGCATGCCTATATATATAGTCTGCATGGGTACTTTTGCACTATCACTATGATAGTGGAACCGATCAGTCGGGTACCCAGACTAATGCATGCTATCATCGTGTCAGCAATACGATTATATGAATCACTGTATACACATCTCATCAGCTATGTGTTTTCCATTGAAACACAACCATGCACACTTTGCTAATACAAATAGGGAATGCTTGTAGGAGTATCTAGTGCCACACAAGGCACTTTTTTTTAAAAGGCCTGAGTTGTAAAGCCTCAGTGTCTCTTGATCCACATAACACCTATAGCCCAGCTCGCGATTCCGCAAATGCTGGTCAAAACTCAGCGTTGTATAATGACAACGCAACTACTGCATTGCACACTTCCATTTGTATAGATTGATCCCCAAAGCACATGCACATATCCATCCTTTTCTCCTTCAGTTAAGTTAATACTCTGCATGGAGAGCTTGCAGCTAGACAACCAAGCATTTCCAGTCCCTTATCAACTAATCGTGTATAGATCAAACTGCGCTGCCAAAAGGCATTCAAAATATCTATGAAAATGGCCAGCTTCAATTGCAGTTGAGAGAGCAAGTACATGCATATGCATGTATATATGATGGAGAAAGTTTAAAAACCATCAACACTTAAAGTGCATGATGCAAACATAATATTATTATTATTATTATAATTGCATATGTGGTGATGGTGGAGTCATATGGAGCTTGGGGGCAAGGAAGTTGTTCAAGCTTTCTCAAGACTTGCATCATACCTTGTCACAAGGACCAATACCCCCAAATCCAAGATGGTCTGCAACCTGTATGGCCCCCTAAACTTAACTTTAGTGCTTGCAAATACCCAGTCCCTCCTCTTAAGGGTGGATATATCATCCAGGAGAGTGATACAAGTAGTTCTTCAACATACCTTTGTGTTTTATTTATTCATATATTTATTTACAGGTAACGATATTACACATATTGTGAATATCTCAAACTAGAGGTGCTATTTATAATCATAGTGTTCTTGTTGTAATATCATTTAATCTGTATACATGTATTAGAAATCAAAACATATATTATAATAATTATTATTTATATTATTGTTTTAAAAGTGATCAAAAAATAAGAGAAGTAATGTATAATGGAAAAGATATTATACATTATCTTGGGACCTCATGCATGTACACGTTTGATAAACCTTTTGCATTCAGTGATTATTTGCTATATGATTTTGTCATTGCTATGAGTAATGTAATAGTATAGCTCCATGATACTCCATCTGTGTAGAGTTTGTTTCATGTTTAACAAGACATCCTAATCTTTTAACTGATGGCACTGTGCGGGATTCAGGGGGGTTTAATAACTCTTTTATTTCTATAGGCTGCTTCACATATAAATTATAAACTGCTTTGTGATTTGTTTTTCCCTTCACAGACAAAGGAATTCTTAATGAACTGAAGTCTAACAGCGGGGCAGTAAAACTCCCAGAGGCAGTTTTACCGCACTGTGAATCTGCTGTATCTGAATTTGTTGCTAGTGGTGGTCAACTTACTTTGCAATCCTCTTTTGGTCATGACCCTCTAGCACAAATAAGAGACTTGATGCTTGAACATAACAGAGAATTTCAACTTCAATACCCCAATGGCTAATCACCTATATTTTATGCAGTGTCTAATAGTAATTGCATCCCTCTAAGTGAGTACATAAAGTTCTATATCACTCTAACTGAACAACTCACACCTGTTAACATTCACTCCAATTAGCAATATGTAGCCCTGTGTACATGTATGCAAATTATGTGCAGTATAAATTTGAATACACTCAACAAATTAAAATTATGTGAATGCATATACTTATAACAACGTATAGTATTGAGCCAAACGGATATTATTGCCTAGCTGCCAGAGCCTGCCATTCAGTTGGCACATGGCTTTGGGACTTGTAATTCCGTTAAGTGTAGCACTGGCAAAGTGTGCAGTATGGATCTGCATGCATTTTCGAAAGGCTCTCGTCGAGAAGGAACATTGGCAGAACACAATGCTCTGTGTATGCCTTGGTGACCGGCACTAAAACGACAACTGATTTGAGCCCGTGCGTGCCGCGAACGTGTCTATGTCTGCACATTTAATTGATCCACGGTGATGGCAGAGGTGAGGGATGCAAAGTGTGGCAACCTGACAAAGTCCAATGGGTATGCATGCGAATACTAGTGTAATCATCCATGCGAAGACCCAGGGATGTAACCATGCATGCAGTAAAGCTTTCTATATAGATCAGCTGAGGCATAAAATAGGAGCTTCGCCTCGGACACAGGATCAGAGGCAGTGGCTAAGAGTTCAGCTACAACGGAATTGAGAAACCTTTGGCTTTGGTAGATCCCATGCATGCATGATTTCTGTCGATGTGACATAGGGCCAAAAGGAGGAGGACCAGCACAGTCATGAAGAAGGTTCATTGTCATAAAGTTGGAGACTTGGTGACAAAGGTGCATGATATCCGTATAGCACAAATGCATTGCGGAGCAGTATATAAGAGGCTTTCATGAGCTAGTGCAAAGGTGTTTCATCCTATCCCCCATGACCTGAAAGAGGGCAGTCTTGCCATGGATGGACGAAGAAATGGACTCCACATCCCCATGGCCAAGAGGAGAAAAGTGTGGCACTCTGTGATTCAAGCACAAGGAACTCACAAGGGCATGCAATTATTAATAGTATCTTGCGAGAACAACGTAGGTTTATCTGATTAAGTCCGTGAATTGAGGCTAATGAAACAATGAAACTTTGGTAATTTTTCAAGGTTTGAAAAAATTGAAACAATGAAATTGTAATATGGCGGAAATGTACATTTGCATTTATTCAAAAAATTTAATATGGCGGAAATGTACATTTGCATTGATTCAAAAATTGAGATATTACTAGAAAAATGCAGTCGAAATCGAGTAAGTCCGTGAATTGAAGCTAATGAAACAATGAAACTTTGGAGAGAAAAGCAATTTTTCAAGGTTTCAAAAAATTGAAACATTGAAATATTAATATGGCGGAATTATACGTTTGCATTGATTCAAAAATTGAGTTGTTACTGGAGAAACGCAGTCAAAATCGAGTAAATCCCTGAATTGAATCTGATGAAACAATGAAAAATTGAAGGGAAAAGCAATTTTTCAATGTATGAAAAAATTATAACGTTGGAAATTCTCGAATGGCGGAAATATACACGGACCAAGCAGCTTTTCAAGGTTTCAAAAAATTGAAACAATGAAATATTAATATGGCGCAAATATACATTTGCATTGATTCAAGAATTGAGATGTTACTTGAGAAACGCAGTCAAAATCGAGTAAATCCCTGAATTGAATATGACGATACAACGAAAAATTGAAGGGAAAATCAATTTTTCAATGTATGAAAAAATTATAAAGTTGGAAATTCACGAATGGCGGAAATATACACGGACGATTGATTTTAATTTGAAATTAAAAAATTGAAAATGCCACATAAAAATCAATTCAATATTGTCTTAGTGAAATGCATGGAAATCGACCCCAACAGGTACGTCAAAATGTCATATTTATCGAAAAGTTGGTTGGCGGTTTTATACACGGACCTAGTGGATCATTCAATGCTTTGCCCATACATAACATGTAGTGATGAAGGGGACATTCCTGTTGTTTTAGCCATCCTATCAGTGTACATATTCAGCCACATGAAATGTAACTAAGTTTTGAAAGACCATCAAGCTAGAATTGTTATATTACATACATGCACATAATAATTATAATAACACACAAAACATACACAAACAACTACATGCGCAGATAACTGTCCTGTTGGGTTGATTGGGCGTAGGAGCGGACCAAGATGGATCGAGCATTAGCTCTAATCAATAATAGGCTGAGACGGCCATGTAGCTATACCACCTTAGACTTGGGGGTATTAACACGAATAGCTAACCGTGAAGCCACTGCGAGAAGGCCTTTAATGCTTCTGGTCCCCAGGCCCCATAATTCTCCACTGCCAATGGTACACATCGCCAGCCCAATTCAGAACACTTGGGATCATTTTCTTATGCTTTTTGTGCTCAGCTGCCTTTGCTGAAACACCCTGGTACATGCCCGCTTCCTACATAGTGTGTGAATTAGGCGGGGATGCAACGGTATTGTCAAAGGCAGCTGAGGTGCCGCAATCCCAATTGGTAACTAGGATGTCTGCAGGCCATGTTCTGGAATTATCATGTCTCTATCCACAGCCAACCTCAAGGTGTGCAGATAAACCAGCTCACTGAAAGGTGCTGTAGATCATGTTTCGAATAGTGTTGTGCCTGGTTGTTACTACATCACCTCCTCTTTTGCACGTGACACAGTGGTAACCCAGAGGGTCAAGTGCACTGTTGGGACATAGAGGACAAACCATTGGATTTCCATCCAAACTCAATGAGGGATTGACTCCCACTCACCATTTCACTGCTGTTTCTTTTTTGTGAATTTTAAGTCACAATATCACTGTCATACTATGGGTAATGATGATTCAAGTCCCCAACACATATATGGATTTGATTGGTGCATGGGTGGAGATCATGCAGAATGTATGTACATGTAAATGATTTACATAAGGCAGTATAGTATTTTGTGCCAAATATTATTTGTACCAAGTAAATAAAAACATTCTCTAATTAAGAGAAAGTTGGTCAGTGGCATATAGGATAATCCATGTTTGACTGAAATGTTACTCAGAAAATGAAATAGGCCTATTTTTAGCACATCCCTTAGAATTTTATATTAATAGATGGGCCTATTTCATTTCCCAAGTCGCATTTCAGTCAAACCTTGTTTCCTTGCTTTTAGCATTTGTCTTTCAATCCTATATGCCACCAAATTTCTCTTAGAGCTTTTACCCATGTCGGAACAGAAATTTGGAGGTGAGGGTGTGTTGCAGCATAGGAACTTTTGAGTGTGAAATCTCGAAATTTTTGTATGGTACATGAAAGTTTTCCCCACAAATAGTTTTGTGGGGTATGCACTTAAAAGAATTTGCAATTATAGTAATATTATTATCTCTGATATCTCGAGTTTAATAATGATAGTTATAACAATTATTAATGTGAATCCTCCTTGGCCTCTTCTCTGGTCTCTGGCCATGGTACCATCACCACTACTGAAAAAGGTGGCAAGTGCTGATCTTCTGGTGGGCCGGCAACACCCAAAGTGGCGTAAATGCAAGTGGAGTTAGATGGATTCACTTTTTCATTACACTCCACTTCAAATAATACAGTGGCAAGCATCTAACAAAGAATTAGAACAAGGAATTTTTTTTACCTCAGTAACTTTGTGGCCAAAGAAAATTTGCACTACTTGGGAGAGCCTAAATATGGGGGTGTCCACTGTACTGAAATTCTATTGGTGATTTTTTTTTAATGTGTTAAACAGGTCAATTTAGCGAATCTTCAAATGGAGGTGGGAAAGGATCTGAATTCTATTGGCCCAATTTCACGTACAGTTAGCCTAGTGCCTACACTTGTGGGTTTGATGTATACATAGCAACGCGTACCTAGCAATAAATCGTTAAATGACCACCTGCATGCCCACACATAGCAACGCGTACTTGGCAACCAATCCTAGCTAAATGTGCAGGTGTCATGTGCGGTTCGCGCGTACGGTTTCAATATTATTTTAAAATTACGCTTCGTCCTTTTGGTAGTTCTACCACAAATATGGTATTAGATTAGTAACTAAGTATCTTTTATTATTTCGTCTGATGCTAAAGGTATTTGTGCGTGCGTAGAAACGGTAAAAATAAAGAATAAAAAATTAAAAATTGAAAATACCTAGGCAACGCCCTGCGCTGGAATATCTGCCATGTAATGGTTATAGTCCAATTAGTATATACACTACCCATTCTAGCATGCTCATGCAATGTACATGTACTGTGTAGCCGAAAATAATTCAGTAGTGTGCACAGGGAATTAAAATAATTTGTAAAGTTTAAAAAAAACATGCACACTGATCACAGTTTAGGCTTTAGCTGAGTTTTATTTTACTGCACTGCTGGATGATGAAATGAGCAATCTGGAGGCTGAATACCACACTAATAGCGTAGAACGTGGCACCACATAACTGGGCAAACAGGTCGGCTTGAGGGGTTTGCATAAAATAGATCAGCAAAATAGTTCCCAAAACCATCCTCAGAAACCAGAATGTCAGTGCAAACATACAATTTACAAGGACCGCCACACTTCCTCCGTATACCCCGAAGTACTTTATGAACCATCTCAGCTGAAGTAAAGGGTTGCTAAGTTCAGAAATGGCTACCACAGCCACAGTCTCGCAACCATACCTGCCTTGTTGAAGGACGTACAGAAATGCAAGAATGGATATCACGTGATGAGCCATCATGAGAATACTTTCTCCAGACTTGGTGTACAGGCACCAGATAATGTCAAATATGAAGTAACCTAGGCTGACAACGATGATGGTGCTGTGGACTATTGAGCTGGGCTGGGCTAACTGATCGAGGCAGAACTTGTCCGTAACTGTTGTAATCACGCTGGCTAAGGAGACGACCAAAGCGTGAGTAACAGTGACAAGCCGGTTGGTGAATTCATGTGACACCCGATCGTTGAAAGCGCGTAAGAATAGGTAGAGGTTCGTCCACAGTAAACAGCTTCCAATTCCAGCATAATAGTACAACCCTGGATAGAGACGCATCATCTTGCTATCCCCAGTATACATGTATATCCGAATTACTATAATAATTATTGTGCCGAGTGGGCATGAACTTCGTCCTATTGGTACAATAGAGTATTATAATATATGCATGCGCCATCATTGTTGTCATAGACATAGCATACCGGTATAACGCTGCAGGGATTCGTATTATCCGAGACCTACATAATAATATCATTGTGATTATTGGGGAATAAGTTATAAGGGACCCATCGATCGCATTTTACGTGCAGACTATTTATTCATGCCCACTTGGCACAATATCTATATATACATGTATAGTAATTCGGATACATGTACTGCATACGGATATAAAATTCATGATGCATACTGTACTATCCTCCTACCAAACAATGGCTGCATGGCTACCAAGAAGCTGTCCGCTTTTCTAAAGCCATTTCGGCTACTGTCGCTACAAGCTTTTTGTATAGGGTCAAAAATATCTTACTTCTGGACGAGGAGCACGTTCGCTGAAGCTATATCGCGGCAGAGGGAACTTCTGCACTCAAAGAGCCATGTGGATCATGCAGGTCTACTAAGACCTTCATTGGACGGATGTATTTTAAGATAGACATTCCAGACGAGTTTATTTAATAACGTAACGGCAAAATTAATAGTTAGACAAAATATTTTTAAAAAAATTGAGTCATTCTCTCTGAGAAAGTTAGTGCCTTTGGCATATAGGATTTGAAGGCAATGGTAGGGTAAAAAGGAAATGAACAAGGGATTCGCGGCCGGAGATACAATAAATGTTCTTATATTTAGCACTTAGTAATAAGTTATAGAACGGTGTCGTAGTATACATGTATACTGTCCCCCCTTATATTGTCCCCCCGGACAATATAGCCTTGGGTATAATGTCCCCAGGACAATATAGCCTAGGCTATATTGTCCCACACGGACAATATAGTCTAGCATATAATGTCCCCCGCCCCCCTGGGGAACCCATCCGGACACTAATAATGTAGTGGCAAACGCCAATGCAAACACAGTACAAGTACACGCACAACAGTCATTAGAAGTATAGAACCTTTTTGCCTTTGAACACGCATAAACCTCAAAATTAGATCGCTATTGGTATTTGGATAACTACCATGCAAGAGTACAACCAGCTAGACTATTTTAACGACCTCCCACCCTTCTCCCATTTTGGCACCGGTACCCCACCCCCTTTAATTTGTTGGGCTACTATACTCTAGGTTATAGTTTCCGGGGAGGGGGACAGTGTATCCAGGGGGGCAATATATCATAGGGTATATCGTCCGGGGAGAAACGTTTTCCAGGGGGACATTGTATCTATCTAGTCTCGTCCCCAGCCTGATATGCATTCGCAATATGCAGTCTGGTGAAGTCCTGTACAAATTTCTGTCCCACGAACATTCTTAAGTACAAAATAGAAATAATTACACGGGGGGAAAAATCACACTTACAACTATTGAAGTTAAATAATAATAATAATAAAGAATGGAAATATCAGCTGCTGTAAAAAGAGACACGTTAATGGCTTCGCAGCTATTAATCACACGTTACTTAACATAAGAGTCACCAGATCAGCCACTGTTGATATCCCAGATACTTCCTTGAATGTTAAGGTGGTTTTGAACTCAGCAAGGTGAGCTGGAAAAAGTTCTCCATGCAGTATCCGCCAATAGACGACATATAATGATTCATCTCAATCTCATCTGGCTCAATACAGAACACTCACTAACACTAGAACACTAGTTAGATAGTGTTTAGAAAATAAAATTAGTACCCTTACCTGTATGTTGTATGAGACAGAACTGAGTATTGACATTGAGATCCTCTACCAGCTGAGGTTAATAAATCAGGCAAATTAAAACTGACTCTTCACTTGTTACATACTAAATTTAGCCAGCTTCTCTCAAAACAAACAACACAAAACTATTAGATTCTACTCTACAAAAATGTGCATCATATTAGTGTAACATGCTGTAGGTCATGGACTATGGACAACGAGATACAGCAATGCACAGCTTTGATGAAAATGGGTTGAAACTTGCAGAGGGCTGCTCTCTTTCCCAGCCATAAGCAATTGAACAATACCTATAATGTACATATTGCAAGACATATAATAAATATGCACATGCAACACATACCGAGTGTCCACAAAAGAACACAGCACATTTAATAGGATATAATTCCTTAATAAAATTATCAACCAAATGAATTTATTAAAAGTATACGAAGACTAAGTTAGGCAACTACAAGCTGTGTTATTAAAATTCAATTGCCTCTAATAAATCAAATATCTTCTAATTTATTTATTTGAAATTAATTAGAAGATATAACAGAGCAGCTGAAGCACGTCGAGCATCTTTTAACCCTTTTGTTGTATCTACTGATGGAATGCTGGGTAGAGAGGCGAATTTCTTACTAAAAAGGTTAGCCCAAAGCATTAGCATTAAATGGGAGAAACCACTGGAGCAAACTACAGGATGGCTGCGTGCAAAGTTGAGTTTTGCAATACTTCGAGCAACAAATCTCTGCTTGCGTGGTTCTCGCACCAAGTGGAGAAGTGGTGTTGGAATGGATGATGGTTGCAGGGCTACCGACAGAATTGCCAAAATTGGATTAAAACTTTTATTTCATTCTTTTGTTCTGTCGTTTTGCTGTTTATGTTTCCTCTTTTACTGTTGTTATTATTATTTATATTATACATGTACGTATAATTATAATACTTTCCTATTTATTTGAAATAGTAATGTAAGGCATTGAAAAATTAATTGTGAAATTTATATAAGTAGAGTAACAGAAACAGAAGGTTGAAAAGTTATGAAATTCTATAGGCTTTAATATTCAAAATACCAAATCGTACTTGAAAACGTTATTAGATCACTGCAATTTTAATGAAATTTGAATTTAAATACCGGTAACTCACTAATCTGAATCATCTAATATTAGATCATAATTGTATAAATATTTGGGACAGTGTCCAGCAATATCGGGCTTGCGGGATTATAATTCAGTTTATCACTATAAAAATTGCACGTTACACTAATCTTCGCAATGGTACAACCTTTTCCTTTCATATTTCGTACACATGTTTCCACATCATTTCTCTATGTTGGAGCTCTAATTATTTTCTATGAAGTCAGTGCAAAGATCGCTAATCCAACAGGTTAGAATTTCACATCTCGCCATGTACGAATTTTGAAAACGCGTCAAATTCGGAGTGTGCATAGAGGAGTCCTGTAGCTATTGATTTGCCCTGTTCGTTAATTCCTGTATTGCGATCGTCCGTTACAGAGATACAGTTGAGCAAACTACGTGCATGTTTTCCCGCTTGATTCGCGCCAAAGATATAATCATCGCCTTCTTATCCATTGAGCGGGACGCGCGATTTGCCAAAATCATTGGCGCGAATCAAGCGGGGAAACGTGCACGTAGTTTGTTCAACTGCATCTCCGTAACGGATGATACAGAAATTAACGAACAGAACAAATCAATAGCTACAGAACTCCTATATGTACACCCCAAGCGTTTTCCACACTCGTACATGGAGAAATGTTGAATTCTAACCCGTTGGGTTAGCGATCTTTGTACTCGCGGCATGGAAAACAATTAGAGCACCAAAATTGATTTCCGGTCCACATAGAGAGATTATGTGAGAACAAGGGTATGAATTTTTAAAGGAAAAGGTTGTACTGTTGCAAATGTGTTGTTTAGTGTAACATGCAATTTTTTATAGTGATAAAATTATAATCTCACAAGCCCGATTTATTATCAACACATGTACTAGCTATAAGTAACAATGCAAAACAAGTAATAGATCTAGACACATTCAATGTCCTTTTGTCCTAGTGCGATTGTATTCCACAAAGAAAAATGTCGTACATGTACATGTAGGTCTGCTCCCCAAGTACGCATAGAGCTCCGAGCGAAGTAGGAAAAGATTCCGATACAGGTGCATGTAGCACCGTCTAACAATTGTTCTTTCGACTAGAAGTCAGGCTAGTCTCTTGTTGATGATGGTAGTCAGCTGGGCTCAGATGGCTGTGGACTATTTGCCATTGCCAATGCTTGTGAACTTTGTTTTGATAATAAGCACCCATCTATTTACAAATACATGTACACCAATAAGACATGAGGTACTTTAAAATGAAAGCATTTCATACATTAAAAAGCAGGTACAGTTTCCTGCAAATATGGGCGTAGTAGTCCACACCTTTCCATCAATGCAATTATAGCTGTTTCTATTCTGTACTGAGGCAATTGAATTCGGCTTCAGAAGCTTTCTGTTCACACATGTTCTGTTGTGGTGACAGTACTGCCAGTAATATAAACTGAACCAATCTGCATACATGGGTCCATACAGTCTTGTCACACACGTGGCCTTGCACCCACAAATTGAGGCACTGGTGCTGTCTTCATCGGACATATGAACACCATGTAGAGGTGCAAGATTTTGGAGGAGACAGATCCCTTTGAATCCTCATGAACAGAGTGACTCGATTCACCAACTTATCCAGATTATGGGTCATCAACAAAGATGCCAGATTTCAGAGGAAACCCCTTTGAATCCTCATAAACTAACTGATTTGATTCATCTTCTTCTGATGGTGGGTAGGTCATCAACAAAGGTGCTACATGTAGATTTCAGAGGAGACCTCATTGTTTAATCATGAACAGATTGATCACTTAATATAGACTGACTTCTTCAGAAGGACGATCATCAGCAGACATTCCCAGTTATAAATGCATTGACTCTAAGGTTTTGCTGGAGTGTTTTTTTAATCATAATATTTATTTTTGTTTCAGTTGAACTTCTAAGATATTTTGTTTTGCTTTTTTCATGATTAAACCATATTCTTTCGATGACAAGTCCTGTAATTCATAACAACCTATATGTGAAATCGTTAATGCTGCATTCTTTATCATCACACTTTGTAATTTCTCATCACACTTTGTCATTTCTCATTGCAGTAACACCAGACCTTTGTATAGTCTTCAACTTCATTTCCATCTAAAAGGCCTTCTTGTACAATCCCATTTGGCTTTCTTGTATACCATTTCCCAATTATCTCCTGGTAGCAAGCTATAAATAAAGAAGTGCTTCATAGGCTCCATGATGTCCACAATCAGGGCTCTGTCTTCTTTTATTCTTTCCACATATAGTGAATTGGGTGTCTGTGTTACAAAGCCATAATAAGATGCATGGCTGATGGAGAATTGCATTTGGACTTGACAATAGTAGTCATGGTTGGACTGCAAGGACATGTTATTATTATCACCACACCTCTTTAGGAAACAATCAGGGGGTAATAATTCTGGAATACCACTTTTAAAAGTATAAGGGCAATTAACTTCCAAAACACCCATTCCACAGCTTTAATAATGGCATCAGGTGAAGCACCAATGTATGGACTTTTCATATCAACAAATCAATTGCTTAGGGTGATGGACAGTTCTTTGTGAATAGAGCAGCACTTTTGTGATACATCGCATGATCCTACTTCAGGTCATATGACGAGGACTTTATGCAGGCTTTTATGTGGCACAGAATGGTGAAGTATGAACAAACTGGTAAGAAAATATGACTGAGTGCTAATATTGCATGGGCAAATATAAGATGTTTACATGGTAAATGTACATATACTGAGTAACCATCACATGAGATGCATGTACAACAAGATGCGATATTTACTTAACCCGGGCAGACCTGTCTGGGACCAACTTTACCACCAGGCCAAAAATTTCGTGACAGAAATCACAGTTGTTCAACTATTTCTTTACCACAAATTCAAATCAGTGGTTGCTGTGTGGGTTGAGTGGTTTACCTACATGTATGTGTGACATGTATTGGAGTAGGCCTATATAATATTAATTTTATTCCTAGTCCTATGTGTGCAAGGTTACCTTTCCATCCTGCTGGAGGCTTAAGTTTCATGAGAACACTATTAATAATAAGGATCGATGCAGCGTGGAATCCTTTTCAGTTGTTGAGTCCCATGCACCTAGGGTATGTATCACTACAGTTTTATTTACTTTGGTATTTTGTTTTGGCTTCAAAGGATGGCGATGATATGGGTGTTTAAACTGGGATGAACACTCTCAGCTCAGGATAATGATGATAACTGTATCAAGGCTATGATTTTAAGTCATCTTCTGACGAAATGGAAATTGATGCTGGTCAGTGAATGCTTTGTCTTTTACTGCTCTTCCACAGCATGCTAAATATATGTCATTATACTAGTTGTCTACAAATGCTACTAAATCAGTATAACTCATGATTGAAATTAAATAACCACCTGATTTCTTTAATCTACTATACCCTGTTCGGCAAATACTCACAATCCAATTAGATTAAAAGTTGTATCAAAACCTTATACATCAAAATATTCAAAGCCTTCTATGATCAATATTATTCAAGATGAAGGTTAGAGATAATTGACATTACCAAATTATTATAAATGGAGCAACATTGATTTGAAGTTACTAAGTACAATAGTGAGATATTTAAATTTAAGGACATTCAGATTTGCTTTTAAAAAAGTTATTAGGGTTGAAGCTGTTGTTTCATAACTAGTATAGCTAATTATTCCATTATTAAATAAAGTAGGAAACGCCGTTTTTAAAAATAAGTAATTACGCTACAGAAAATTCAAATTATTATCATTCAATTACATACAGCACAGTGCTATCTCTCAAGATTGAAATGATAGTACAAAGGTGCATGAAAGTAACATAAGAAATGCTACTATGGCTTAAAAAGATACATTGATATCCACCACAACTGTTAGAACAGAATTGATTCTCAGGGAGCTCCATCAAATTGATGACATGCAACAGCTTGGGGGCATTCATGGCCAGGAATACCTACATTAATGGCCTGACACCTGACATTAGAAGGGATATAATTGGCACGATGAGAGAATGGCCCAACTCACAACAAGGATGGCATGGTCCCTGTCTTCACGATAGTTAGTCCAGTACTCTCAGCCTATGATTAAAGGTACCATTGAACTGGAGTGGCTGGAGTGTGAAATATCATATATGTGACCTACATGTACTGTGCCAATTTGAAAATGCTGCAGCTGTCGAGCAAAATATTAGAGTCCACGGGAGAGAGTGTGATGGGTAGTCACTACCAACAACTGGCTACCATAGCCAAAATGATAGATCTGGTGGTGTAAAGTCCTACAAGGTGGATTTGGGAAATGACGATGTGTGAAAACAGCATGCAAATCACATCAGACAAGAGGCAGATGACAGAAGAACCCAAGGTGATGTACTACCCACCGTCAACCAAGACACAATCAACCTATCACCATGATGAATTAGCTTTTGCCCTGCAACTTATGAACCTGTGTCTATCAGTATGTAGTCTCGTACCCAGACCCAAATGTACGTAATGATGATTATTGCTTACAGCATAACATCACGTACGATGTATTATACTGTAAGCGATAATGCTTACGTACATTTGGGTCTGGGTACAAGACTACTTGCTATGTGTGTGTGTGCGTGTGTGTCTGTGAATTGTATGCATATGAATGTATATAATACCATGCTCCAAACGAATTACTGTGCAGTAAAGTACATGCAACATGCAGTGGTGTATCCAGAGTGGGTGCTCCGGGTGCTTGAGCACCCCCCTTGGCCATAGGTGCTAACATTATTAAAAATTATACTTTTGTATTATTAATAATTAGCTGCTGCGCGTATTTGATCATGTCGATTTTGAAGTACTGCCAAACATCAAAAGTAGTGCCACCATGTGCCGCGACCTCATTGGCTGTTTCAAGTGACGATGCCTCTTCAGCCAATATAGGTAAAATCACCATTTGTTATTTAATGCCAAATGTTGATGCTATAACATAATGCTGTCCTCATACATGTACGTGTGGTAAATCAAAACACTTCTAAGTAAAATAGAAATAGAAATACAGCCTATGACAAAACTAATTAACCAAATTGAATATGATGTAATTATTATTTTTGTTGTACTGACAGCTATATATATAATTATTATAATTTTTTGACTTTTACAATAATATAATAATATTATTACACCACTTGAAAAACATGCAAAAATCTCCACCCTCAGACCTGAAAAAGCCTGAACGTGAAAGTAAAGCTCGAGCATTAGCTCTCACCAGTGTTAGATTGAGACGTTGGTAGATGGTAGTGATGGCCTTGGATTTGCTACACTGCAACTGGATGGCCAGATGGGATGCTAGCGGAGAAATGGTGGACTGGGCTTCTGCACCCCAGCAACCATAAGTCTCAACTGCTAAGAGTATACAAACCCATCCAAGCTCTGCACACTTACAATCATTCACACCATGCTTTCGAACTTCAACTGCCATAGCTACAGACTCTCTTGCAACTCCCGCTTCAGTTAAAGTAGTGAGATTAAGCGGTGAGGTTATAGTTAGGTCAAAAGCTGCTGGTTTGCCGATTATCCAGTTCTGTACAAGAATATCAGCTCGACGACCGTGTCTTTTGTCTGCTCCTAAGCCACAACCTACCTCAAGCTGTCCCCACAGACACGCTCGATGGCAGAACTGTGAAAAGACATCCCTCAAGCTGTTGTGGCACAGAACGACATCCCCTCCACCTTTACACGTCACTGCTATTTTATTTTTATTATTATTATACACATGTATTGATTACTCCAAGAATAAACACAGGAAAAAGTTACGATGACTGGATCCTACTTAATATGGCCGTAGTAACACAACAAACGAGACATGTGTTTAAGCGACCATATAGTTCATGTAGAATAACTGATTTGGGCATTTGAAGCCTGATGGAGAGTCTCGAAGCCAGCTGGGAGAAACAGGCCATGGCCTCAGGTCCCCAGGCTCCATATGTTTCAGTCACCACGGGGACACAAACCCAACCCAGATCTCCACATTTGTCATCATTAGCTGAGTGCTTCCTGACCTATCCAGCCTGAGCTGCGGCACCTGCACAAAACCCCCGCTTCTAACAAAGTAAGTGTATTAAGCGGTGAGGTCACACAGATGTCAAAGTCTGCTGGCCTGCCTCTGGACCAGTTCTGAACAAGGACATCGGCTGGTCTTGTATGACTGTGGTCTGGTGTTAGGTTATTTCAGGCCTCAACTTTAACACTCAGGTGGGCCAACCTACACGACTCAGCTACAACATTGCAAAGTCTATGGTGGCGAAACACAGCATCACCCCCACGCTTACATGTGGAGGCATGATGGTCTAATGGATCGAGCACAGTGTCTGGACATAAAAGGAGCACAGTGATCCCCCTGATGTGTCAAGAGCAAGCCACCACTTGATGGCCACTTGGGATTTAAATGAAGGCCTAGACAACCACGACGAAGCATGGCGGGGAGATGATTGAAAGCTGCTACTGCACGGTGCATGTGAAACCACGAGGTTTCATAAACCAAATACAATATACATATATCGTCAAAAGCTTACGCGCTTCGCGCGGGAGGGGCCATCCCGCACCCTCCCGGCCCCCTGGCTGGGACCTCCCCTTCCAGAAATCCTGGATACGCCACTGACATTTCTTACATATAAATGTAGTACATGACAGATGTAGGTAAATGATGCGCTTAACGGACGAAACGAAGCACGTGTGCGTATAGACACGTAGCACGACTCTGGAGTCTAAGATAACCTCGTCTGCATACACACGTAGGCCTATTTAGACACCAAACATCTGGACACAATACCCGAGTACCAGAGGCAAATTGAAGTCCTAAAAACCATTTATCAGTTCAATGGATCCACAGGAAAAAGTTATAAACGTCCAGCCTGGATTTTTTTTGAACAAAAACCCATCCTAATAGCGTAAAAACCATCCTGGGATTGAACGTCCAGGGTGGGAATAGTGTAAAATCCATGTTGTTCTAACCTGGTTTTGTCGAGCAAAACCCATGTTGAAGTATGAAATAATTTGGCCTATTAATACATCAACGTGGTTTTCGTTCGACAGAACCAGGGTAGAACCCCACCCTAGACGCTCAATCTCAGAATGGTTTTCCACTATTCCCACCCTGGACGCTCAGAATGGTATTTATGCTATTTGCAAAAATCCAGGCTGGACAGTTTATAACTTTTCCCTGTAGGAAACATGCGCCCACACGTACCCGAATTCCTCAAGCTGATCGCTTGGACAGTGCACCCCTACTAGTTTACGTCTCGTGCAATCGTTCTCGCTCGACAAGCCTAGCGCCTATACTACAATGTAGGCCTATTATTGTTACTATCAAATATCGAAGATCAAATAATTTTACGTGTTTACTTTTAAAAGTGCGCATTATGTAGAAATTTTATTCAATAACCAAATACGTAAGTTACGCTGCATTGCACAAAGAACGGGACATTGACACGTGCTCGAACTGGACAGTGACCAGCAACTACGGCCCTCCCTCCCCCAGGTAGACAAAGTAGTTGCGTATATTAAGGACCACATTTGAAGTCGTACTAGCGATTGTGTTATAATCGTCACAGTATTTTCCCGTAGTACTACCGGTAGCCCAATGTTTTTTAAAAACAAAATTCAGTAGCGAGCATACCATACGCAACCCTCAAAATCAACGTACATGTGCTTCTATTTTTGTATGCATGAATGGATACGTTCGGTTGTAGAAAGTGTTTGCTTGAATGGGCACGTAATAGAAATGGTTATTATGTATTCCTACGGCGTAGCAAACTGCTTCGTCTTGGTACGTATGTCACAGATCACGCGGTGCCGGTAAATTAATTCATATACGTACCGTATGCCATTATTTGTGGTTCGTATACATGTACTCGTATGTGCTGTACACATATGGTGATTTTGCATATATACATTTACACTGTGCATCTGTATGCCTAAGATATTTTGTACTCAAAGATACATGCAGCAAGAGAAATGGAACATTGTAATTGTACAGCAAGACACATGCTGATTCCAGCCACAGTGACTAGTGAAATTCACAATAAAATGGAGAATATGACAGAAACGCTTTTGGACCTGCAGAAGGCACAGCAGATCAATTCTAATTCAATACAGTGTGTGATGCAACGGGTGGAAACTATTGCCAACGATATGGAGAAGCTTAAAAACCAAATTTCAAAACAACCACCAGAATCCAGCCTTACCGAAACATCATCACTGCCAGTGAACAAAATTCGACTTCCTAGTGATTTGAGTGTAAGCGGTGAGATTGAAATAATGTACGAATAAATAAATGCATTTCTCCTTTTTAGATAGCTGTGAAGAGTATGTACTGGAGATTGCCTGTAAATCGGCAATTCAGGGCAGAGGAAAAGTATTTATTAAATATTCTTATCATATTTTAGCTTCTCATATTTTCAATTCAGCTACAGATCTCCGCATAATCAATGTGTCTCAGCTTGGCTGCTACAAGAAATCAAAAAGGCACCAAGTTTGAAGCAGCACAGTCAATCTTTCACAAGTAAGAAACCGCCATCTAATGCCACCAAATGATTAGGTGCTATATCAACAGGGGCCATTTATCGATACTTCGAATCTAGACGACGGAAGTTGAAAGATCAAAGTAGACTTGATGCTGTTAAAGTCAATGGGAAGAATAGCAAGAAAAGACGGGTTCAGAAAAAGGTTGTGCTATATCGATTTGGTGCTGATGATATTTGCATTTTTTTTTAGTTCTATGAAGACAGGCAATCAGTCTTAAAGGATGATGAAAAACCGAAATGGGATCAAATTAACCATTTATACATGACATCAGAGAGTGACACCGAACTTGATCACCAGAGGATAAATGTAACACATACTCCTACATGGAGATCAGCCGGTAGATTGTTTGAAGGCATATTGAACTACATTTATAAGTGTTTAATTTTCATTTCTTGATTTATGTAAGAATTGAATAGCCTAATAGATGATCTTGATAGACGGCTTGCTGAAAAGAGGACGCAAAAAGAAATTGCAGGATTTATCCGCAAAGAGAGGGTTGCAGGACCACCTTCAAGGTCACATCCCCCAGCTGGGGCGCCCGAATGGGCAGTCAATCCTGGTAAGGGAAAACAGTGGCATTGCATGTGCGAATGAAGTGATGTTGAAATAATACTAATAATAGCAAACTGTTCAGCAGCCTATAGCCGACAATCACCAGAGCAGCACACACAGTCAGAACACCCATGGTCACCTCTCAACAGCCCATACAATTCGTTCTCAGGTTGGTACATAGAAGTTACAAAAATTCTTGTTTCCATGTCCTGCTCCTTTTACGATCACACTAATGCAGCTACACCAGATGACCGAATGATACTAGGGGAGCCATGTAAGTTAGACACCAACAAAGCAAAAACATGACAAAATCTTATTATCTCCTAGCAACACAATGTTTACACTTCTGAATCTTATAGACTGTTTTCCATTGTGGGCGTATAAACAAATAAATGTCATAATTTGTGGGCGTATAAACAGAAAACGTCATAAGACAGCGTCACGTGTGTGCCCAAAACCATGCATTTGGTATCTTACATATGCCATTGGTGTATGTTAATGGTTTGAGTCTTATGGCGCAAAGGTGATATTTTCAGAAGCTGCAGTTGGATAAAGATGTTTTTCCCGACCCATACGGCATTGTGTAACAAAATGGCCAGATTTACAATTATTATTATCTGTAATAGCTTCTTCCATGTGCTCACTACCAATAAGCTACCCGATTGCACAACAACTTTTGTATCGAATATTTTGTTTTGAACGCTGACGTAACGTTGATTTTGTTTATACGCCCACATTTTATGACGTTAATTTGTTTATACGCCCACAATGGAAAGGGGTCTATTAACTGAAATAATCTTCCTAGTTTTGCCACTTTTGAGTAATGAAGTTGTATGTGTCAAAATGCCTTCAAAGGAACAAAAGAGGACGGGGTGTTTGTTGAATCGAACTGGAACAGCTGCCAAGCTGACAGGACTCTAGCGTTCACAAAACGTATACATAACGTTGGCATTTAAATGTGATGTAAATTTGAAATACATTCCTAAGTTCTCCATAGGCCCTTTTAGAATGGCGCTGTAAAACTCTACTTTTTTAGCGTGCATACACTTAACGACGCGGAATTAATTACAGGCAATGCGGTTACGCAATTGTGTCATCGACTGTATTTAAAAATAACATAACACTATAGCGCACGCTGTTCGATAAAAGAGATTTTACGTTCTTGCATTGCATTTGCGGTAATCCCGTATAGTTTTCTGTCCATAGTAAGCATACTTGGAGATAAAATGGACTAGAGAAGAAAAGATTTTTTCTCCCAAGTCTAAACTGTCAACCTCTGACCAGGCTATCTGCTAACAGCATCACAACCTTTTCACAGCCATTACCAGTTACATACCTCTGATGAGCCATCTACCAGCTACATGTATGTCTCTGCAGTTACATGCAAAGCGTGGATTTCCGCAATCCTGGGATTGTCTTGCGCAAACCCTGGATCCATGTTTTGTGGTACAATCTGTGGATTGGCTGCGCAATCCTAGGATTGCTCATGTGCAAAGCATAGATTACAACTATCCTGGGATTGCCCTGCGCAAAGCATAGATTGTAATACATGAATATTAGCGATGGGTAACGAATAATGAGTACATCCACATTACTTTCTATCAAATAATATGTGTTTGCAGTACAAATAAAAGACCTATGGTGTACAAATACAATTGTTCTCTACTAATGAGACACCAAGCACAGTGAGCTGTGCCATGGTTCATAACTCTTGAAAATGTGGTCAGGTTCATTACATCTTGATAAGCAGTCCTTCATGTCTCACTTTGTACAGTTGCTTGCATAGCAAGCCTCCAATAATGCTACCAAATATGAAATACATTTCTCTCTTATTTTCGTGTAATGCTAAATTCTCACACACCATAAAATCAGAAAGAGATGCAAGTTTAAACTCACTGCATGGCTGTCACTGGGTTTCCGGGACAAGAATAGTGCTACCGTCTAGGCGCTTCTGGGGTTCTGCCTCAGACGCCAATGGGAGAATTTTAGAACTCATCACAATATTCTGCTATTGTTTTGCTTTTGGTGGATATAATTTTGCTCATATTTGCTGCTCTAGGTCAAATGTCAACTGCAAAATCATCAGATACACTGTCCAAGTAAGAGAAAAAATTTATTACTTGACTGCATGACACTGTCTGTATACATGTATGTAATGAACAAAATACTTCAGAACCAAAGCTGCATCCAATGGTAAGAACACTCTCCATCTGTTTGAGTAATGTTATTGCTCTTGGCTATAGGCTATGAAAAACAAGATTGTTCATCTGAAGATGAATTTTTTAGTGACTCTTCCTAATTATAACACAGCTTGCACAGGGTTGTATTTCATGGATAAACCTTGCCATGTTTTGAGAATGTACATGTAGTGTTATATTCATTTCATCACTAAGTGTACATGTATTCATATCTCAACCATTTCAGTCATACCACCTGAGCGGGTTGGATTAGTGTTTTAGTTGTACGTACATAAATTTATGTGTAACATTAATAATATCGTGGTGGGTGAAATTAGTACCCTTCAATTTACCAACCTGGTTATTTGTGTGTGCTATGTACAGCAACAGTACAAGGCTTTCTTGGATGGAATTATCTAGTTTAGCCTACTTTATACAAAGAGGGATATACCAATACATGTAGCACGTGGAGCTTCCAAAACTGATTTTTTGTTGCTATAAGGGTTTGGATTTTTACATTCGATCATATCATATCATCAAGGTTGCATGCGGCATGTATGGTATAAATTTGTGCAATTGTGGTAGTGTGATGGGTCTAGAACTGGGAGAGATATAATACCTTGTTTGGTGCCTCGTTTACAGTAAACAGCCCACAAATTAAAGCTGGAACAAATACAAGGACATTGTGCATGAAATTTAGGCCGTTTTGGGGGGAAGCAAAAAAATAAAAGGTCCGCTGATGTGAGAAAGTACAACTCTTGAGACAACATTGGGTGCATTTTGTGAGAGATCATTCAGCTTGCTCGAGTCAACAAATGCGGCAATGTAAAAGTGGTCCATGCCGATGAAAACATATTTCATCACCATACAAAAACGGCAATAATCACATTGTATACACCAAGTTGAACCTTTAAACGTTCGAATGCTTTATCAATCTTATGAATATATTTCTTTTACTGCGTGTATGTGTTCTATAAAAAAAACTCCATACATTACCGCATTTGGTTTCAATTTCACGATGCATTGCGAGTCTGCATGTACATGTAATTTATATACCGTGTGCATGTGTTCTATCGTGTCTATAAAAAAAACTCTATACATTACCGCGTGCGGTTTCAATTTCACGATGCATTGCGAGTCTAGATCTGCATGTACATGTTTATTTTCAAGGAAACCAAGAGCTGCATGCGATTATAGTCAAGAAATTAAAGGGGTGGGTACAAAGTGATTTTAAATGATAACTGTAGTACCGCACTACATGCAGTGCTGCCGCGATATGGTCTTTAGCCTATATCGCGATATATCGCGATATGAGTAAAATATCGCGATATAATCTCCGTCTATTCTTCCATCTATCTCCGTATATCCATGTACGTTTGTATCGCGATATGACCAAAAAAATATCGCGATATATCGCATATCGCGATGTATAAAAAATATCGCGATATATCGCATATCGCGATATATCGCGGCAGCCCTGACTACATGTAGTTCATTTCAACCGTGTGCATCAAAACTTTGATACTCGCAGCTCTTATAAATTATAATAATGTGAACATAGTGTAAAAGGTTACTCTACCTATTTTACAACCAGTACCTGTGATTCTATTGCTAGCGGATCTTTTAGGTTTTTAGTTTCCCCTCAATTCTGACCCACTTTATATTACTCGCGGACGCGGTATTAAAATGTACACGCGCGTTAACGCGCGTTTGTCATATACTTTTAAACTTGATACTTCTTAATTAATAAAGGGAAATTTCAAACAAACGACGCAGATAAGATATCCATCCATAGGACCATAGGCGGTCATTGTGTTGATTATTTCCTAATTGAATTTCGAACATGTCTAATTCTCTAAAAATCCTTTTGATTATAATATGCTGATATAAACATTAAGCACCCTTTTACACAAATAAATTTATTCATAATAATAATAATAATAATAATAATAATAATAATATGGAAAGTTTACGAGAAAAGGGACCTAGCGTGTATTATAAAAAAGTATAATAAAAATGCATTACGTTTGATTTGCTCTAACTTCCGAACAGTTAACGCTATCAACTTTCTATTTTCAACACTTCATACTGCACCATTTCTCTATGGTAGAATACATTTTGGAGTCTTGCACTTGCTCCGTGTCAGTATTGCAACGTTCGATACCCCACTGGGTTCAAACCCGCCATAACTTTCGGTAGGAGTAATCAATTCGCTTCAAATTCGGTTGGTAGGTAGAGAGGTCCTATACCTATCGATTTGTTCTGTTCGTTAATTTTTATGCCATCCGTTACGGAGATACAGTTGAACAAACTATGTGCACGTTTTCCCGCTTGATTCGCGCCAATGTTATAATCCCCGCCTCCCCATACATTGAGCGGAACGCAAATAGCCCAAATCATTGGCGCGAATCGAGCGCGAAAATGGGCACGTAGTTTGTTCAACTGTATCTCCGTAATGGATGGCATAAAAATCAACGAACAGAACAAATCGATAGGTATAGGACCTCTCTACCTACAAACCGAATTTGAAGCGAATTGATTACTCCTACCGATCGAAAGTTATGGCGGGTTTGAACCCAGTGGGGTATCGAACGTTGCAATACTGACACGGAGCAAGTGCAAGACTCCAAAATGTACTTTACCATAGGGAAATGGTGCAGTATGAAGTGTTGGAAATAGGAAGTTGATAGCGTTAACTGTTCGGAAGTTATAGCAAATCAAACGTAATGCATTTTTATTATACTTTTTTATAATACACGCTAGTTCCCTTTTCTCGTAAACTTTCCCAATTATGTTAGTTATCAGTAACAGCAGGTATATAAACATACAACTAGATAAATATGTATTTGTTTAAAAGATGACGTGCTAAAGTCTCAGACCTCTACTTAGATGGTTGACTCATACATAGTTACATAGTTTACTAGTTAAATATTGGGTTGAACATTGTTAGGTTTTAACATTTTAGCTCAAAAGATGACGCAAGATATATATACTATAATAATAATTATTATATATATAGTCATGCACAAATACACTGATATATAAACATATACAACTAGACTACACACAATGTACACAAAATGCTAACTATATATCTACCCTACATCACTTTGCATGACTGATGCTACGGGAAAGGATGGCAACGGCATTAGCTCGTACCAGGTGAAGGTTCAGCCGCCCGTAGAGTTCGGTAAGAACCACTGACTTTGCCTTGGACGAGCAAGTGTATATAGTCATTAATTTTACAATAATTCATTAATCTGCTCACGAGACTTTTGCTCACAAGTCTTGTGTGATTTGAATCTTGTTATAGTAATTTAACCAAAGTCGTAGCCTCCACCCCTTTCAAAATGTACAGTATGGGTGTGTGTATAATGGCACTGAACCCACCCCCAAAACAGCCAGGACTTGGGGACTAGTTATAGCCACTGTGCTAATGGCACAAAAACAGTCGGACTTAGGAACAAACATGGCATGTCTGCAATCCATATGTGCCTTCTGTTCAATTACTGTCCAAGATGGCAACCATTATGCTTGGGTAGTCCCCAGTCCACTTTGTTGACAACACACCCTGTTATGGTAGCAACACTGGTGTTGTCACAAACTGCTCCAAGCATACTCCTGAGGCATTGTAGAACATATTTCCCTCCATGTTACCCAACTAGCCTCTCCACCCCTTTCAACGTGTACAGTGGTCTGAATGTCATAGCAATGCCAAATTATTGCATATCACTCACCCATTCCTAAACATATATTGCACCCCATCTAATAAGATGTTCTCTGTACTATACTCCATAAATTGCGGAGGAACTGAACTACATCAGCAGCCTTGACTTTTCAGTTCTCTGCAGTTCGTGATTCAGCAAAACAGTATTAATAAGTTGCCCAGCACTGGACCAGGCACTCTGAGGTTACCATCATAGTCATGCTGCAAGAGAAGCAACACCTCATCTGGAACAATCTGTGGGATAGTCAAATTCAATGGTGCAGCTACCACTCCAATCACAAAACATACAGCATCAGTTGCTTAACAATGCAGCACAAACCTATAGTATAGCAATGAACCTACATGCATATACACCTGTATGTAGGTCCATCCAGTCGATATTTTGGAAAATCACACAACCGCCATTCACCTGCGTCTAGCACATATATTTGCCCGTTGTTCGCACTGCCCCTTTACATCACCAGCTCCCCTTACACCCCCAACAATGCTATCCCTTTACACCACAAGCTCGCCATTACACCCCCAACAATGCTGCTCCCTACACCACAAGCCTGCTGTCCCCTTACACCCAACAATGCTGCTCCTTTACAGTGGAACCTCGAAATGCGGACTCCCTGAAATATGGACACCTCGATAAACAGGACACTATCTCTTGGTCCCAAACAATTTACGTTGACAATGCACTAACTTACACCCCTGAACTGCGGACACCTCAATATTCCGTACTCCGGACACTACGTAAGTGTGCCATCTGCTGTCACACAATACAAAAACACCCCGACAAGCAGACATGCTGCTTTATGATGTCATATCGAATTCACACATCAATAATGTAATACATGCATGGTTATGGCTAAAAATAAACAAGTTATTTTGTTTTCTGAAACGATGCCTGGATTATATTATTTTCACGGATTACTGCCTTCACACGCTCCACATAGGCTCTAAGTACCATACAAGCAATACTTGCAGGGCACTTCCATGTCATATCCAGCCACAACTGTGCGTGCTCCGGTAACTTCCACCATCCCTTTATTACATGTTCTGGACAAAAAATTGACAGAAAAGGACTGACAGTTTTGCAGGAACGTGGCCGAAAACTAAAGTGTTTTTGACAATAGATGTCGTCTTTGATGTTTGTGGGCTCTGTCTGCAAAAGCAGAACTTCACATACGACAGGCAGCTTATATAGTAATCATGGTACTCCCGAACAAACGATGCTATTTCAACATAGGAGCTCTCTAAATCATTCATATAGTCATTTTAATTATAAAAAGTTCCAACCCCTGAATTAAGGACACCTCGATAATCAAGACACTTGAAGTTGGTCCCGATTGTGTCCACTTTTCGAGGTACCACTGTACACAAGCCTGCTGCCCCCTTAAGGCGACCATACACATGCACACAACTCAAATGAATATCAGTAAAAGTTCAGTAAATTAATGGATTAATACTAGATTACTGGCATTTTACATACATTCATTGAGTTACACGGAACATGTTGCCTAGTGTATGGTCCACATGCCTGCTTCCCCAATACACCACAAGCCTGCTGCCCCATTACACCACAAGCCTGCTGCCCCATACACCACACAAGCCTGCTGCCCCATACACCACACAAGCCTGCTGCCCCAATACACCACAAGCCTGCTGCCCCATTACACCACAAGCCTGCTGCCCCATTACACTACACAAGCCTGCTGCCCCAATACACCACACAAGCCTGCTGCCCCATTACACCATAAGCCTGCTGCCCCATTACACCACAAGCCTGCTGCCCCATTACACCACAAGCCTGCTGCCCCATTACACAAGCCTGCTGCCCCATTACACAAGCCTGCTGCCCCATTACACCACACAAGCCTGCTGCCACATTACATCACAAGCCTGCTGCCCCATTACTCCACAAGCCTGCTGCCCCATTACACCACACAAGCCTGCTGCCCCATTACACCATAAGCCTGCTGCCCCATTACACCACAAGCCTGCTGCCCCATTACACCACAAGCCTGCTGCCCCATTACACAAGCCTGCTGCCCCATTACACCACAAGCCTGCTGCCCCATTACACCACAAGCCTGCTGCCCCATTACACAAGCCTGCTGCCCCATTACACAAGCCTGCTGCCCCATTACACCACACAAGCCTGCTGCCACATTACATCACAAGCCTGCTGCCCCATTACTCCACAAGCCTGCTGCCCCCTTACTCCACAAGCCTGCTGCCCCATTCCACAAGCCTGCTACCCATTACGCCACAAGGCTGCTGCCCCATTACAGCTTCCCCAATACACCACAAGCCTGCTGCCGGGTCAATCTATGGCAGATCACCCAGTCAAAGGCACCACACCATCTCAGATTTGTATGAATTCAAGTACACATGTTCACCATGATTGGGAAAGTAACCAAATGCATCATCACCTCATTAGCATTATCTGATTCCAAGATATTGTCAACTAATCGTCATATTTATATCACTGACCCTGTATCTTTGATTGCTAACATCTCTGTCAGTATATGTCACATAATTTAGTGCAAGGTATTACTGAGAAGTTAAATCAATGAAATAGTTCATTATCCAATAAAATTAATAATTTTATTAGGTTAATTAACTCATAATTGATTTTCTTCCTTTGCAGCACATGTCAGGTTAAAAGGACAATACCTTTCAGTGTAATAAATAATACATAACAACCATCAGAGACTTTTTTCAGATCAAAATTGAACTGGCTATATCTATGGTTATTAAGTACTGAATTTCACAAACAGTTGTGTTATTTATTTACAGTGCGTAACGTGATACTTGATCTTAAAATTTTTTCCAACAATTTTACAATTCTCTTGATTTTTGTAGCCTAGTGGTATGAGATAATCAAAATCTGAAAACGGAATAAGCTTTACTAGCCATCTGGCAATAAGTAACACTGAAAAAGAAATGTGTCAAGTTATTTTCGGGCCCGCACTCTTTTATTTTCTATTATTGCTCCAAACGCACAGTTTTTAGCCCATTTCTCCACTGTTTCGCAACGGATTGCGCTGATCGTTGGTACATATTTGCAGCGTTGCACCTTGCACCAAACTGCGCAGTCCGATTTCGAACCCGGGACACAGTTTGAGTTCTGCTTGCCTTCGAAGGCCAATTTGAGGTGGAAAAGTGTTAGGTCAGGATTTTCTTTAGGCACGTTTTATCCTGCCTAAAAGTGAGCATGTAGGCAGTCAAATGGTACCTGTATCGGAATCAGGTCTAGTTCTAGCATTATAAGTCGTCTTTACCCTCTAATAGACGCTTCAAGTCGGAAGGTTGAAAAACAGCGGACATATTGAAATGAATATCATTTGTTAATGACGTCATTGCTAAACATAACTGAAAGTGGGTGTGCAGATCATAGCAAAAACGCTTCTTTTCAGAACCAAGAAGAGCAAGCTTCTACCTCTGGGCTGACGCTTCGTAGGAAAAGCAGTCGCCACCAATATGGGCGCCGCTGATGAAGAAAAAAGCCCCGAGACTGGCCGAGAGGTAACCCCACGGCCGGAGTTGTTACACGATTGCAGCAAGCGCAAGCCATCAAGTCTCGGCGACCAGCAGCTGTGATTGCCAGCAATGCATCGAAGGAGCTTGAGGCCTTAGCTGCTCATATGCCAGACATCCCTGAAGCCGATGCAAGAAAGCTAGCACTGCGCATGTACTACCTGGAGCTCTCCGAAGGAGTATTGCTAAAAGATGCATGCCCAAACGAAAGTCGGGAAGAGGTTTTTTTATTACCCCAATGCGTTGCTGGCAATCACAGCTGCTGATCGGCTTTTTTGATTGGGGCTTTTTTCTTCATCAGCGGCTCCCATATTGGTGGCGACTGCTTTCTCCTACGAAGCGGTAGACCACTGGTAGAAGCTTGCTCTTCTTGGTTCTGAAAAGAATCGTTTTGGCTCTGATCAGCACAACAGCTATACAGTCATGTTAGCAATGACGTCATTAACAAATGATATTCATTTCAATATGTCCGCTGTTTTTCAATCTTCCGACTTGAAGCGTCTATTAGAGGGTAAAGACGACTTATAATGCTAGAACTAGACCTGATTCCGATACAGGTACCATTTGACTGCCTACATGCTCACTTTTAGGCAGGATAAAACGTGCCTAAAGAAAATCCTGACCTAACACTTTTCCACCTCAAATTGGCCTTCGAAGGCAAGCAGAACTCAAACTGTGTCCCGGGTTCGAAATCGGACTGCGCAGTTTGGTGCAAGGTGCAACGCTGCATATATGTACCAACGATCAGCGCAATCCGTTGCGAAACAGTGGAGAAATGGGCTAAAAACTGTGCGTTTGGAGCAATAATAGAAAATAAAAGAGTGCGGGCCCGAAAATAACTTGACACACTTCTTTTTCAATGTTATTTATTGCCAGATGGCTAGTAAAGCTTATTCCGCCGTTTTCAGATTTTGATTATCTCATACCACTAGGCTACAAAAATCAAGAGAATTGTAAAATTGTTGGAAAAAATTTTAAGATCAAGTATCACATTACGCACTGTATACTTGCTTAACACAAGCTGCTATGAATAAATTGTGGTTTTAATGTAAGCACAACAAAGCATGAAGCCATACATACTTTTGGTTGCCCCACTTCCTTAGTGTTGAAAGCTATTGCATGGTTAGTGACACCAGAGTTCACACAACAGCTACTGTCTATTCTTTTCTGCTGGATAACATAAAAGTAACCCATCCTTCCCTTGCAAAAGTACACTACTTTTCAAATGGTTGTGCAGGGTAATATAAAAATCGTTTTAATATTAATAACCTGAGGGATTGTTTGCAGAGTGGCATTTCTTTGCCACATCACATGGTGAAACTGCATGTGATGGGATTGGTGGAACAGCAAAACGGCTTAACCTTAAAGCTAGTCTACAGTGAACCATTTCAAATCAAATCCTTACCCCTCAAGACATGCTTGCATTTTGCAGGGACAACATACATGGTGTGCATTTTCACTTTGTAAGTAATGAAACTATACAGGAAGTAGATGCAGCACTGCAGCAACGGTTCAGTGAATGCCACACCCTCAAGGTACTCAGAGGTATCATAGATATGTTCCCCTATCCACAACTACTTTGGCAGTGCATGAGGTTAGTAGTCAGCATTGTAGAGGCATTGTAAATTGACATCCATGATGTGGCCAAAGGAAACTATGTAGCATGCATGTATGATAAAAAGATGTGGCATGGTATAGTAAACGATATTTCTGAAGAGTTTGGAGACCTTTTAATCAAGTTCATGCACCCCAGTGGCCCTATGAACAAGTTTGTTTGCCCTCAAGTAGATGACACATGCTGGATTGAGGAAAGTGATATCCTTTGCACCATTGACCCACCTAGCTTGACCAGTTCAAGAGGAGGATACACCCTTTCACGTGAATCACTCAAAAAAGCTTAAAGAGCTCATAGTCTTTGGGATAAAATGTATTTGTAGGCCCTGACATTTACCTTTTTCCTAAGTTGCTGCAGGAATACATGCATAACATTGTTTATCCTTTTATGTGGTGCATTGTCAAAACAATGAATTTTATTATGTTTTTGTCCTAGATGCAACCTAAATGAAGTGCTGCAATTTCCCATGTTTAGGTTCTTGATGTATAATGTTAGCCAACCCAAGTTTTTAATATTTATACTTAATTATGACAACACTTTTATGTAAATATAATACCATTGTAGAATAACTTGTCCCTTTTTATCCATAAGCTGCTAAACATTGCATGACACGTTATTGGTTAATTAACTTTATTGAATACCTAATATAGCACAATGGTGTTATGAACCATGGTTTTGGCTTCCCAACAATACCTTCTATGTCACTCCATGACCAACAGTTCAAAAGATATGAATTTTTAAACATGTTAGGGTAATAATAGTAATAAATACTTAAAAATCAATTTTCTCAATATCTGATAGAGATACAAAGGTGATAATTGGCATCAGTACTTTCCCTAATATAATAAATATATATAAAAGATATAAATCAAATCTGAGAAGGTGTGGTGCCAAAATAGCATGCCCTTTGGGTGTTCTGCCATAGAATGACCCTGCCCCATTACACCACACAAGCCTGCTGCCCCATTACACCACAAACCTGCTGCCCCATTACACCACAAGCCTGCTGCCCCATACACCACACAAGCCTGCTGCCCCATACACCACACAAGCCTGCTGCCCCATTACACCATGCTCTTATCTCTATCTGTAAATCAACGGAGCTTCTGCTCAAAGTTACTAACCAATTCAATTGAGCAACTGGCAGGGCTAGCGGCATAGCAGTAAAGCCAGGCGGCATAGCAAGGACTCTTTCATTCTGGTAACTTACCTTTAGTCAACTCTCCTCATTTCATTAGGGTCCCAAGCCTCAGGCTTCTAGAGCCTGTGAGAATACATGATAATACATATTAAAAATTGGGTAAAGATAATACTTTATGGGGAGAATTGAAATTCATGATTATCATAAAGGCAGAGCAAACCTAACTAGGGACCCAGGCGTACACAGCCTCGAACCACGCATACAAATGCTTTATACCGGGGTAATAATAGTACGCCTTGTTTGGGCCTGGTTAGGTTCAGCCTTTAGGGATGGTAGGGTCGATAGCTACTCATGAATTTGAATTGTCCCCATAAAGGAAAAGATTACCAACTGTAACTTACTAAACACGCAGAGGATCCATTTTAAACGACGCGCACTCAAAGATATAAATAGATATTACGTTCTAATTAAATGTCCACTACAGTCTACCCTCGTTATAGGCGCCACGATTGTGCCCTGCGCCTCTACCGTGGAATGCGCTTCTAACGGGATGGGTTAGTGGTTTGCCACTACTATAAATGAATTAAATTATGTATGTAAACCTCAATGTAAACTGTGCATTTACAAGTCCATGCACATGCACCAGTATAAGATCCTGTATACTTTTTGGAGCAACTACTACATTGCTCTATACTCGCATTCTGTGAAGATACCCATGTTGTCTCCCACAAACTGAGCAAGATTTAGGGCACTCTGCTTTGCCTCTCCCAGTAGCACTTGGTTGGGGTTCCAAATGATTGGTATCTGGCTCAGTATAGTATCCTCTTCTTCTGGGGATGCTTGACCCATCAGCCTGGCAGCAATTTCAGAGATTGTCTCTGTTCCTTCAGTTTCTGCCTCCCCAGGTGCCATTACCCACTCCATTGCAGTCATGCGATCACTCCATCTTGAACTGGAAGCCTTGTAATGGCTGATGCTATGCCTTGTACTTGAGCATTTTCTGCTGCTTCAGCTGCTACCAGTGCTGCTCTATCCGGTCTTAGCCGGTGACACCATTCTCTGGGCAGAATCCCTGCTTTGCACCAATTGTTGATTGAGTTACATAAGTCCAGGTCGTTTGTACCCATATAATGACCTGGAATCGTATAGTGAAGATTGTGTTATGTACTGATATGACGTATTAACAGTGTATGCATTATGAATGTGATTGGCCAAAAGCAACAAACCTGTTTGATATCTGTTTTTAAAGACAGACTGCGAAGGTCCAAATCGGAATCAATGCTGTATTGTGCTCTCCTCAACTGTGAGCTGCGTTCTTGAAACTTTAGGCGTTCGTGGCATGGTTTCCGCACTATTAGTCCACAGCTAACTATTTTATATTTTATTTATATACAAGAGGTTTGTGTTGATTCATTATGGGAATTCAAGCTGGCCTTCTGTAAAGGACAAGTGTGTTAGCCCTGCGAAAGTCTACTGTGTGCCGGCCCTGCGAAAGTCTAGTGTACTTACAAGCGCGCTAGTCTTGCAAATGTCTATTGTTCTTGCAAGCGCAAGTTTACATGTACATGTAATTATTCATTTTCTTGGCTGTGCATGTCCATTTATCGCATGGCTATGTGCAGGCTTATTGTTCACGCAACACACTTCTCACGTAACAAAGAGCGTTATGTATACATGTGGATTGCAGATAGTGATTGGAACAATTGGTGCATGAATATATTATTGAATAATCTTCCGCATTGTTTTGGATAAACTTAAGAATACGCCCCTGCGCCTGTAACGAGGGAATGCGCCTATAACGCAGTGCGCCTATAACGAGGGTAGACTGTACATAGCAACTGTTGATGGCAAGGAAAATCTCAAACTAGAATGCAACAGCGCTGGCAAATTCTTGCTCTCTGGCCTGGAATTGCTAATCGGAGCTTCAGCTATTGGTTTAAAGTATCGGTATGTGTCTGAAACATTGCGTTATCGGGGTGTCAGAGTGGAGGCTGGAGAGCTATTAGAACCTAATGGTGGTTGGCAACTGGAAAGAAGAATTTACAGCATTGTTGCGAAACATGAGATAGCCACAGCATTGAGCAGAGATAATCGCAAATGACACGACTAGCCATATAGCTGATGGTGGCATCATAACAGTATCTCTAGAACCACATTTGTATTGTTATTCACGGTCATATGCAGTTGATTTTCCATCAGCAACTAGTTCCTTGACAAAACAGCAACTTCAAGAAACATCGAAGTCATTGCTAATTGCCAAAAGAGCACCATGGCAATGGAACAGAATGGCACCGTTAGATGACTTGTTGCAAAAACGGAGGTAAGAACACCGAAATACACCAACAAAAAATTGTGCTAGTTTTAGATTTAACAGCAGCTAGCAGAGGTAATAGGGCATTTTGGCTTACTAAATGCTTCATGAGCTAAGCCAACCAGGAATCACAGGTGCTTTGTGATTTTCTGTATGTTCTATCAATTTGACAATCTTATATACCAGATAATATGATAACTATGCAAATTTCATTTTACAGTGTAAATTCAGTTTGAAGGTTCTGAAAATCTGATATAGTGTGATGGAACAACTCAGGCACAAGTGATGGCCAATCAGACTGTGCGGCAGAAAATACCTTCTGATTCTGAAGTAACTGAATTTATGAGACATTTGGTTTGGAAAACAATTTGTATTCTGTTGTTCTCGATGATTTGAAGGCCTCTGAGCGAGTTAGAATTGTGCTAAACAATTGGAAGTGCTCCAATCCAATACCCTTTTTATTTTGGCATGTATCTGTTTGCACATCATTAGTGTATCATTGTGAGTTACTGATTTCTGCAGGCGTTCCTATTTTCATCTCCGACATCTTCAGTTGCTATTGCTGTAAGAGCTATGGTTAAAATCGCTGCATTTACTTCCATTTAACTGTAGGTATCGGATTCTATTCCTACTTTTCCCGGTGATCAGGTAGATTTCCAGGATGTAAATTAAGGGTAAGGATGACGAGGATGATCTATCCAAAGACCCGGATTTTATCGATAGTGGTATTGGCTTTCAAACGAACCAAAAGAGCGTTTTGTCCAAATTGCCGTTCATCGGGCTCTGAAGCATGCTGAGGAGGAGCAGCTGGTTTATTTATCTCTGCCGTCTTTCTCTGCAGCGAAGAAGAAAGCGAATAGGACCTTTGTAATCAAATGGGAGAAGTGCAAGATCATTGAAGCAGTTCTAAACTCTGGGGATTTTGACAGCTATATCCAGGGCTTGGGTGCCAGTGAGGATGGGGTTGACGGGATGAGTTCGGATGGGCCGAAAAGCTTGGTCTCGTTTGACCAGCCGAATACAGCAACTGAAGAGCAACAGTCTTCGAAAACCGCTACAAAGGGTCACGTGACATTGTTTTCAATAAAAAAAAAACACCGATGCCTGATGTAGCTTGCTCATTGCCACCACAGCTCGTTCGTCGTAAGGATCGCCGATATGGATTTAAAGGTGTATAAGAGACTTGGATATTAAGCTTCTATATAAGCGAAGTGTTCATACTGATTTTTCCCCCAGTTGGCTGTGCAAATCTATGAAGAAGCTAGGTAGTTCAGAAACTAACTCCTGTATCCAATGTTCCAGAGCTTCTACGCCAAGCCAACGTGTTACCATGCAAAAGATCCCATCATGTCCACCAATGAAGGTCACTGCACGCAGAAGCATCAATTCTCAACCCGTGAAACAGTCACTAGAGGTACAGTATATTTTCATGCTGTGGTAACCTACCTGCAAAACAGGGTGATCAGCCTGACAAAGGTGCAGGAACATTCGGGGGAGTATTGATGCATCAAATACAAAGTTCATATGCAGACCACCTACCTTTCCCTGTTTTTCAAATCTCAACCAGTGATGAAGAGCATGAAAACAGAACAGAGTATGAATTGGCTAGGGCCCGAAAAATTCAACAGAATAGAGAGTTTCTTACTCAGCAAGAAATGGTACGTTACTATTCAAATGAACACATTCCTATAACCTGACTTTCTTGTAGCTTACTACCATATTAATACAATGAAAGATGACGATGCTGTACCCGATGCATCACAGTGCACATTGCACGTGTGTGCATTACAGGGATCGTTGCTCAGATGGACTGGCTTGGAATTCCTAGACCAAGAAAGAAGGACTGCACACTTTGGGAACTTCTAATTCATTTTGGAAACAGACTCGTCGAAGAGAACTTTAAAAAAGGGCTGGCTTGTGTAAAGACGATGTAATTGTTTTAACTTCATTCCTTTATAAAATTAAAATTTATTCCTAGTTAATAAGCTGCACTTTCTCGTTCCCAGACTGAGGAATTACCACACTGCTAAACAATGCAAAATTGTGCATTTGGCATTATTTGTGGTATTTTCACATGATCTTATGAGTCAATAGAACCACTGCAATTCTGAATTGCTATCAGATCGTATGGAACTACTCTAGATCTTGAGGGTAGAAAAACAAATGCAAAGTGCTTCTGCTCCGAGGATTTTAGTGCTACAAAAAGGTGCATTGGCCTAGTGCCTATAGTGCATGCCAATGCTGTACCTGCTCAGTTTTTTTTTTCACTTGTGCTGTTATCAATTTCAATAACTCCTATACATGTACACTCTACAGTTAAGTCTGTATTGAATGAAACATAATGGAGCAACGCTATTAGAAGTACTCAGCTAAGTCCGTGGTCAGCTTTGATGGAAATTAGAGAGGGCCGCATGTCTTCCAATGCAGCAGCCAAGGCATTTGATGACCCATGAACAACATTGACATTGTGTGACGAACTTGCTGGGAGAAACCCAGAAGAAAAACAAATGGGACCAAATTCAGTGCTGACCAAAGCTGAGGAGACTGCTTTGGCAACCTTCTACATAACGCTATTCAGATGTGGTTTCCCCATTAACCGTGAAGATTTGTTCGACACTATGCAGAAGATTGTCAAAGAAGATGGCAAGATAACCCTTTTACTGATGAGAGGCCTGGGTTTTACTAGTTTCAAGGGTTTATGAGGCGTAATCCACAGCTTACAGAGGGGCTCCCTGAATGGCTGACAGGTGGATGTAACAGAAGAACGTATAAGGAAGTGGTTTGCTGACATTGACGATTATGTACTAGGTTGTTCAACTTTGACGAATTGTTTTTCCTACTTGCAAAAAAGAAGTACAGTTTTGGGGTCAGTAGGCTATAAAGAACTTTCTTGAGGTGTCTAAGGAAAAGGAACGGCTTACAGTACTTATGGGGTATTCTGCAAATTGGCACCACCCATGATTATATATTCATGCATATAAGAACAGCACACCACATGATGTCATTGAAGCTGTGGGGAGTGTAGATCCAAGTTGGGGTGTCACCGTGTGGGGGGAAATTAGATAGTGGTTGGATGACCACTTTCACCTTTCTTGATTACATTTCTCAAGTTTTTGATCCCTGGCTCACTGAACAACAAGTACAAGACCTATAATTGTACATGTATTTGCTGATGGACACAAATCCCACCTCTCCTGAGACAGCAAACGTATGTGCATCGGACAGGATCTTGTTGGTTGCCTTATACCCAAATTCAACCCATATGCTTCAACCTTTGGACGTGTCAGTGTTCAAATCACTAAAGGGTTTGTGGGAAAAATCCAAAAACAAATGGAAGGCTTCACATCATAATGAAAGCATTATTAAAACAAGCTAGTGGCTTGGTGATATCAAAGATACATCGTGGTCATCTACAAAACAAGTATTAGATGAATCTTCAGTAAATACAGACACATGTATGACTACACCTCCAGACATGCCACCAGTTACAGCTACACCACTAAATGTAAGCATGCCAGTTGATGGACGTTGCCGTGGCACACCTATTGTGCTGGGTCCCCCAGAGTCTTCAGTTGCCGTAATATCTCCACAATCATTTATTGCACTGTCCGCAGTAACAACTCCCCAAACATCGATCGGTGAACCATCTGATATTACACAGGGACCATGCACATCATAGTCAAAGGCTTCAGTCTTCTATCACACCAGTTTTAACAAAGCACCTTTCCGAGCGGTTGCAGACACTGGAGAAAAATGACAAAACTAAAGGTAAAACAAGGAAGCATCCATTGTCATCATCAGTATATGCACTCACCAGCAAATGTTGGAAACAGCTTAAAGAAGAGGAAAGGAAAGGCAGAAACAGGAAAAGAAAAAAAAGTCTGAGGAGAGGAAGCAAAAGAAAAATGGAAAGCAGAAGAAAGGAACAGAAGGTGATGAGGACATGGAAGAGGACTGGATTTGCCTTACGTGTGATGTGAGCTTCTTCAATGATGAAGAAAATGGTGTTGAAAGGAAGTGGGTACAATGCTCAAAGTGCCAAAGTATCTCACACATCAACTGTATCAGCCAGCTTCAATTTGACTTGGACGAAGATGACAAATACCTGTGTCCAGAATGCTTTTTTACAGAGCCAAATGCAGACATTACCTTAGACTGATTAGGTTTAGCCCATGGATGTAGCCGATATTTATCACCTAGCCTTGATCCAACTTCCAATCTTTTAGACTTCACTTTCCAGCATCACAGGTAAATTTATTCATCTTACTGAATGATTTGTTGCAAAAATCCGTTGTTTAAAACGTTTCTAGTTGAACTTACCAGAGGGTAGCGAACACTCCAAATTAGAGTGGCGACAGACCTATTGCGATGGCGAGTATACCTGGAATATACCTGAATTACGCTTAATTGGATAAAACAGTCATTTTGTATGGAGCGCGTTGTTGGAGGAACGAAGCAATAATAGTATACAGTAAGGACTGAGGATTTGTGGAATCATGTATGTTTGCAAAAATTACCTATCCTTTTTGCTACATATGTATGAAAACCGCGATCGGTACCCAAGGGTGGCAAACACTACGTATATGTAGTGTGTTTATATTACATTAGCATGCGCATGTTCAAGAATAATTACTTTCATCAGACTCAAGAGTGTAAAATGACGCATCATTCAACTGGCTGACCATCCAGGAAGTTCTCACATCTGTTGCCTTGTGACATTTCTTTGATCAATGTTTTAATAATAGCAATCAATATGCACTAACTCAATGTCAGTAAATGCTATTATTAAAGTTATAGAGCATATCGCTTTGCATAGTAAATAATTTGAACGGGCATCTAAGCTTCCATCTTGATATGTTATATGTTGCAAAAGTTACGTGGGATTTAAGAGAACATTATAACTTACGGACGCACGTTTTAATGAAATCCCGTACTAAAGATTTAATGCCTTTTTGACGCTTTAAAATGCTATATCTTCCATATTCTAAATCATAAAGTTATGATTTTGGACAAATTAAGTATGGTTTTATGCGCTCTTCACATCAGTGTTATTATCTCTGTGATTAAACAATTTGAAAAAAAATTGCAACATACCTACATCAAATTTTCGTGTGACTGCCAAACTCTATTATGAGTTGCAGCAGAAATGAAAGATTCCCACTCCGATAAGGCTGCCGCAAGAAAGAATTAGAGATATGCATAGTCAAACATAGTGCGCATTATCAGATACACTGCAGTATGTCTGTTTACATAAACACATACATGCGAGTGGAAAAAGTGTGCAAGAGTGAAATGAGTAGGCGATCTGAGCCCGAAAATGGCCATGAAGGAGAATGGTTATAGAGATGTCCCACACCGTACTGGTATCATATTTCACAGGGTATGAGTCCAGAAGTGCAACTGGCTTGCTTCTCATGATGTTGGCAAGTCATATACTTAGTCAACCTCAGGAAAAGAGAGAAGCCCTGATTTCTGGTGATCCACCAGAATCTTTTCTAAATGCACTACTTTTTCGTCGTCCAGGGACTGCTGCAGAACAATGAATTTAGTCTGTTGAAGCTGCTATGGGTGTAGCACGCAGAGTGATAACTGAAAGATGTCATGACAAGCAATCATGAGCAAGTGATGCACATGTTAACTGACTACGAAACAATTATAAAAGCTGTATCATCCTCACTTTCATCACCTCCATCTAAGATCCAAACACTGCAGCGGCCTGGAAACTTTTGTACTACACCCTCGTCGAGCAAAGATACAACAAATCAAAAAATAGCTTCCTGTCGAAAGTTCCAAAGGTTTGATAATTTTCCACAATCCCATTGACTCCTAAAAATGTAAGCACAGATATTCGTGCACTTCTTGTAAACAGTCCTCTGAAAAATGGACGCTTACCCTGAACAAACCACCCTCGTTTTCTAAACATAGAACAGTTATCAATACTCATTTCATCCAAGAATAGTAGCTGATCAGGGAGTGGACACAGTAGATTGATCTCGTAGGTGAACCTAGTCACATCCGAAAAAGAGATTTCAAGAGCACGTCACTCTATAACTTTATTGCTAAAATTATATGCCATCAGGACACGAAACACACTGGTGGCAGAGACGTCAATGCCAAAATGTTTGTCGAAGGCTGCCGTGATTTCTCGGAGGAAAGAGAGCGGGTCATTCATGACAAACTGTACAATGCATTCTTTGTGCTCGTGGCTAAGCTTACGAAATCGCCAAGTGGTATTTTCATTTCTACAAACATCTCCTGTATCTTCGTAACGTGATACCCATCTGCAGATGGTAGACTGGCTCTTCCCATACAAAAGGGCTACATGTTATTGGGTAAACCCTAAAAATTTCACTCCGTAAACTGCATGAACTCTAACGGAATGGTCCGCTTGGCGATGAAAGACACTATGTTTTGACAGCCATGAAACAAAAGGTACTTCGTAAATACAGTGTAGAGGTGACATGACGTTGTTATTAAGATTACTTATTATGCCGCAACTCCAAACCGCGGCAAGAAAGAATATGCAAGTCGAACAAATATCGCAATACCAACGCTACCAATAATTAGCGTGACAGTTCATCATCTGAAGATGCGCTTAATTCACGAGATGAGGCACGTTAGCGTAAAAATACGTAGCAACGCGGCGGGATACTCTATGTAGCCTAACATAACCTCGTCTGCATGCATCTGGACATAATACTCTCCCTATAATACTATAGTACGTACCCAAGTACCAAAAGCAAAGTCCCAACAACCATTTATCAGTTCAGCGGAAACATGCGTGCACGCGTACCAAAATTCTCTTCAAATCAAGCTGATCGTTTGGATGTTTGAGCGTTTGACCTGGTCCCTGACATCTCTCAAGCTCGAGGCGACATTAATCACATGATCTATTAAAACTATCCAATAATACGAAGATCAAATAATCATTTTAAAGTGCGCATTATGTAGAAATTGTACTAAATAACTGAAGACGTGACGTGAACAAGTTACAAGGCGCTGCATTACAACAAGAGTAGGACATTGGCACATATTTGAACTGGATCGTCCGACAGGTATATTAAGTGTATAAAGTACTAGCAAATATACTGTTGGTGCTCTGAAGCCGTACAAGCGATTGGACATATGTGTTACAATCGTCACACTATGTAAGTATTTTCACGAGCTCGTTGTCTGAAGTAATATCCAAGTACATGTAGGTCTGTGTTTGTATATAACGTAACTAACGTTCAGTGGTAAGCATAAGCCTTACGCTACCCTAAAAACAGTATTGACCTTATACACGTACTAGCTAGCTTCTTTTATGTTTGCATGAATGGATACGTCGTAGAAAGAGTCAAGTTTGCTTGAATATATTCTTACGGCGTGACAAACTACTTCGTCTTACTACGTATGTCACCGCGGTGCCGCTAAGTTAATTCATGTACGTATTTTACGTGCTGCTGTGCATTTGTGATTTTGCATGTATACAGTCACATCAGATAAGCTGTATACAAAGGAATTTTGTGAGACAACGCACAAGCTGTACTGTATGACTCACTTAGTTGAATTGTGGGCTAAATTATACCCGTGCAGCAAGAGAAATGGAACATTCTAATGGGACGGCCCGAGGAAGACACACGCTGCTTCCAGCCACAGCAACTAGTGACATTCAGAACAAAATGGAGAAGATGACAGAAACGCTCTTGGACCTGCAGAAGGCACAGCAGAACAATGCTAATTCAATACAGTGTGTGATGCTACGGGTGGAAAGTATTGCTAACGATGTGGAGAAGCTTAAAAAACATATTTCAAAACAACCACAGGAAACCAGCCTTACCAAAGCGTCATCACTGCCAAAGAAAAGAACTCCTAATGATTTGAGTGTAAATTATTGTGAAAGCCAAAAAGTGTGTGAATAACTACAATTCTTTTGTTTAGACAGCTGTGAAGAGTATTTACTGGAGTTTGCCTGAAAATCGGCAATTCAGGGTGGAGGAAAAGTATTTATTAAATGTTTTAATTATATTTTTAGCTTCTGATATTGTCAATTTAGGTACAAATCTCCACATAATCAACGTGTTACAGCTTGGCTGCTAGAAGAAATCAAGAAGGTACCAAGAGTGAAGCAGCACAGTGAATATTTCACAAGTAATAAAGTGCCTTTCAAATGCCACCAAATGATTAAGTGCTATCAACAGAAGCCATTTATCGTTACTACGAATCTAGACGACGGAAGTTTAAAGATGAGACAGAAAACAGACTTGATGTTGTAAAAATCAACGGGAAGAATAGCAGGAAAAGACGGTTTCAGAAAAAGGTTGTAATATATAGATTTGGTGCTAATGATATTTGCTTTTATTTTACATGTAGTTCTATGAAGACAGGCGATCAGTCTTAAAAGATGATGAAAAGCCTAAATGGGATCAAATTAACCATTTATACATGACCTCAGAGAGTGACACCGAGCTGGATCATCAGAAGATAAAATTAACCCATACTCCTACTTGGAGATCGGCTGGTATGTTTGAATGCATATTCATTGATAGGTGTTTAATTTTTCTTCATGTATATAAGAATTGAATAGCCTCATAGATGATCTTGATAGACGGCTTGCTGGAAAGAAGGTGCATAAAGAAAATGTAGGATTTATCCGCAAAGAGAGGGTTGCAGGGCCACCTTCTAGGTCACATCCCCCAGCTGGGGCACCTGAATGGGCAGTTAATCCTGGTAAGAGTAAACAGTGGTATTGGATGTACGTATGAATTGATGTTGAAAGTGGTAGAAAGTATACTGCATGTAGTTACATGTAATAATAGCAAACTGCTCAGCACATAGCCGTCAAACACCAGAGCAACACACACAGTCGTCAGAACACCCATGGTCATCTCTCAACAGCCCATACAGTACATCCTCAGGTTTGTACATCTAAGTAAATAAAACACATTATCATGTCCTGCTCCATTTCAGATCACACTAGTGCAGCCACAACAGATGATCGCATGATGCAAGATGAGCCATGTAAGTTAAATACATGTGTGCAGTGAACTCACTATTTGTACTAGTCACCTAAGTAAAGTACACTAATGAAGTATAGATACCCTGTATAGTGCGTGTGATGTGATTAACCTATACAATATGCATTACTGGGGTAGTATTCAAATGGATTAATGTCATACTTTGACACCATTGCCTCTTTATCAGGTACTTCATTTTATATTAACAAGATATAAAAATATTCTCTCTAAGATTACAGTTGATACTTGGCCATAAATGTTTTTCAGTATTTCTATGTTTGGCATAGGTTTTTGGAGAAATGGTAAATGATATCAAAAATCTGATTGCAGAGTAATTGTGGTAAACTACATGACAACACATATCGAAAGTGTAAAGTTGTCACGTGACTTCGTAGTTATTCAGCATTTTCGTTTCTGTAAGCTGTTTAGTAAACATGTTTCTAGATGTTTTCTCCACCGGTAAGTCGGAATTTCAACGCGGTAAACCGTTACACTTTTAAACCCGAATAAGTGCTGTTTAGAGGTGTAAAAGTTTCTAGATACAAAAACCAACAAGAATGCCTTTTGGGCATCACATTTAGCTGTTATAGATAGAAGATGCACTAGAAAAACCCAACTAACATGTATAGTGTTTTACCCGTTCGCTAAAACACTCATCCAAACTTCAGGCTGTGATTGCCGTCCATTTTTATATGAATAACATTTTAATTATTTACGTGATTAATGAGTTTGTTCGCTAATTAAATGGCTGAAATTCTGAGCCCTTCGTCGGATCGACCTTGGGGAAAATAGCATGTCCAAACTAGACAATGATGCTAAAAGGGTGGCAAATATATATATGAAATTACCCGAATGCGGTGCATCAAGTACAGGGATAGGCTGATAGGTTGTAGAAACTACAATGCAGCGTTTGTAGTGAGGTCTAAAAACCTTCTTGTGTCAGCTGTCAAAGAACACAGCCTCTTGAAGATGCATAAGCGGGCTATGATGCTCTTTAATAAAAGCCAAGGTAGACAAATTACTGAGTATTCGCCTATTGCTAAGGTAGTGGAAAGTATACCTTTGATTTAGACAACTGGGAGTCTTACATAGACCTAGACTAACACTTGGATGGACTCTGTTTTCTAGGCTGGCTTGAACTTCGTAACTTACACACATGCATTGTATCACTGTATAATTATAAACATGCACATGCATGTCCGTTCAAATTGGATGCATGTCCGATCAATTTGAACATTGTCAGGACATTTTGTCACCTGGGGTACATTTTCAACCTTATCATAAACCCTGGACTGTACATGTACAGGGTGTTTCTCAATCAAGGAAATCGACCACAAACAGTTATTTAACAGATAATTGTTGCTAAATGCTCTAACAATGCGCGCTTAAATTTTGATGTAAACTAACCAAATAATTCATTTAATAAAATTAAATTAACGAAAATGAAATATTACTTTCCGATAACACCTAATCAAAAACATACCATTTTAGAGGCATCCAAAAGCTCCAACATTTCCTTCATTGTTAATAATAACTTGCCAAATTTATTGATTAAAAAATGGCCCCTAAATCAAGTACATTGCAAAAATCGAAAAATCAAGATTTCAATTTTGAATAAGTAGTTGATTAAATACAATTTGCAGCTTTTAACTAACCACCCACCCTACATTTATTAACATTAATAATGTGAATAGGGATCTTGAGACTTTTATCAATATAACCATTAAAGATTATATTGTCTTCTTTTGCTGTTCGAACTTTTAACAACAATTACCAGTTAATTAACTGCTTGTGGTTAATTTATAAACAATTTTCCTTGATTATGAAACACCCTGTATATAGGATTTGAAGACAATGGTGGTGTAAAAAAGAAGCGAACATGTTGCATGTGTAAATTGGAGAAAAATAACTATGCATTGTATTTAGCACTTTTGTACAGTGGCATATTGGGGGGTGGGAACTGCCCTGCATTTTGGGGTGTAATTTTTAAAAATAGAAGTACGTTCTATACTTTTGCCTTGAGTTCTTAATACCATGGAATACAATATAGTCAGACCCATACCCAGGAAATGTATCTATAAGTGGCAGTACTATTTGGCGCTTAACATTTGGCTAGTGCTGCTTTTACATGTACATGTTACCACAAAAAAAAAAAGACACATTGTTAAGATATTTGGGCAAAAGGGTAGAAATATGAGAATGCCGACCTGGACGCGAGACAACCACTGCGTGTACATGTACATGTATCTCCAATCAATTGTTCCTTTTTTTGCACCACCATTGACTTCAAATCCTACATGTATATACCACTAACTTTCTCAGAGAATGTTTGTACATCTTGTGTCATTTATTATTAGTGTCTATAGACTGTATGCCGTAGATCCACGACCAATTCGTTACAATAGCCGTTCTCTTAAGTGAAACGACGAGTGGAATAGAAACGTTAAGATGGTGTGTGGAAAGCAGGGTTGCCGCGATATATCGCGGCAACCCTGGTGGAAAGTGCAAATGTGCATGTATGACATCAAATAATTATGTTACAGCTAATATATATCATATGGAGTGCGAGCGTTATAAATATGCGAGTACCCTAACCTCGTAAACAACATTCCAGAAAAGTAGAACGGGAAGCAGCTCTTGTTGACAGATATTTGGAAAAGAGTCACTCAACGCCCATGCAGCGTCTGCACCACAGGTGTGCAGTGATTTGCACGTTGCAAGTTGCAAGTGAGCTGCATTGGCTATCTTTTGCGGCTCGTTCTTCTGACGCTCGCTAAATACCGGTACTGCATGATTTACCAGTAGTCTACGTAAAAGATAACACTCAAGTGAGCGCGAGTAATTTGTACACAGTGCGGAGGATAACATTCCAAAATTGTCCTGACACAATGTCAGGCCATTACAATATTTGACCTGTCATGTTATGAAATTGGTCGGACATTATTTTACGTATGTACATAAATAATTGCATTGAAAAACAGTAAAAATCAATGCACTGCATGTTCTACACTTGACTTAAGTGATTAGCGTTTGAGTTTTACTTTAAATTGCATGCAAGGCCTTCTCGGGTGAAAGTCCTCACTCACTTGAGGGCGCGTGGACCTGCGCGTTCACTCGTGCATGGACCTGCGCACTCAATCGCGCATGGACTTGCAATGAGTTGCGTGCACTTGCGTATGCATCCGTGCATGAGTTCGATTTAAGCAGCCAGACCGGATACTAGCACTTAGATTTTTTAAAAATATAGTCGCAAATGACTCGGTTAATTATGTTTAGAATCTTGAAGACTAGTGGAGGCGCTTAGAAAGCAAGGATACAGTTGTACGCAAAGATATTTGATACAATGTAGTCTATGTTACTGTTCCTACGAGAAAAGAAATGCATGCATGCAATTAGTACGCGTGCACAAAGCGAGTCAATATTGCGCTCAATTAATACTTCACGCGGACATCACTACCGCCCACACATGCGCAAAATCACCTGGACAAGTTGCAAAATTGAAAGGAAAATGTCCGATGTCCGACCGTTATCCGACACACTGGTGCGCATCATACACTCTATAAAATTTGTACACTCTATTAGGTTTGTATAGCCATCTAGGTTTAGGAAAGGCCAGTGTAGAGCACATTCAGATTTTTACCAAAAACAAGTTCTAATGGTGTAAACGTTTAGGATTCTTAAGTCTGAAATGACCTATGGGAACAATTTGCTTCACATCTTAATTTTTTGGACCAAAACGAGGTTAAAAAGAAAGAGTTCTTACTGGAACGAGCACAACCCATACATACAAGGACCATACATAGGTTAAGTCCAGTGGTTTTTATTATTGCTTTGCAACACAATGTTTACAGTTCTGTCACCTTTACTGTTGTTCCAAATCAATACTTGCTTGCCAAGGTGTATTGAACTGCCTTGCTCACAGCTCAGTTGATTCAAAATTTACATACATGTATCACTATCAGATGTCACGAGCAGAATCCCACGGGGTTTTTTCAGGATCTTCTCTGTAGCTGTCACAAGCAGACGTCCACTTTGCACATTGTACCAAACTCACAAGGACTCTAATTTGTTGTCTCAATTTGGGAGGTATTACTCTCGTTATTAAGCTATCCTCTTTCATTCCTGTAATACAATTACACACCCATACATTACACTATTTAATAGTGATAAACATGTAAATGTTATTAATAGTTAAACTATACACGACATGTCACGGCTGTTTCAAGATGGACATTAGTGTTTTAAATTAGAATACGTATATATATTACAGTACAATTCTTATCCGGGTCCCATAGGAGCACATTAAAATGTGGTTAATGTTCTAATCCCTATTTTGTGAAGATGCGTTTGCCATAAAATACCAAAATATTTTCAGATGTTCTATATTCAGTTCGGCACTACAAAACATCAATGCGCACTACTGAGGGATGTTCTTTATTAGTCCACTAAAGTCGCGCATCTCACGGTTTCTTTGTTTTTGTTTTGGCATTCCTGAAGCACTCGAACGGCAAGCCGTTTTTCTCGAGAAAATGCCTGACAAAAGGGTGTGAAATGTACCTTATTGTAAAGATAGATCATTGCCCTTTTTAAACATGCCTAGCTTATGTGCAGACTTATTTTCTGCAGCGAGAACAAAATCCTTAACCCCGGACTACCTAATCATGAATATAGTGGTATCACGTGCGCTTATGCTGCAATCGAAGCGGATGGAAATTTCTTCATGTCAAGTGCAGTAGGGTATACCGGGCCTTTTATGCGGACACAATTATAATTAGGTGAAAAATATGTATGTCTCGAGGCAATCTAGAGACAACCTACAGCTGTGCTAGCCTACTTTCTCTGTGGAACTGCTGCTTCCCGCTAATTTCTACATAACGAAGGCTTAAGTATGCTACCGGTATGTAGGTTGGGAGGATAGAAAGTGCTAATGGGAGGAGGAAGGTGCTAATCTTTTCATCCCTAGGTTATCTTAAGGGCACTAGTTCAGCATAGTAAGCCCCGCCCCTCTTGCAATAATGTCTCCCCCTGCTGCCACGCCCACCTCAGTTTTCACCCACTTCATGTTCATTGTTGGGTAGTCAGGCATACCTGCTAATTCAAGATGTGCTTGGCAAGCTCTACAGGTTTATTGTGCCCTTTTCCTGCAATGCGACATGGCTATACAATACAAGTGGGTGGAGCTAGTTATGTGACTAGAGCTTGTGATAATGTACTGTTGAATGTGTGTATCCCACAAGCCACATGTCCTTCTTGTGTTCTGGCCTACATTCACACCCTCTTGCTACCATGCTCCCTCTCCCTTCCTCACTCTCCATCCCTCCCTCTACCTCCTTCCCCTTCTATCCTCCCTCCCTTCCCATCTTTCCTCCCTCTCCCTTCCCTTCCCTTCTTTCCTCCCTCCCGCCCACCCCTCTCCCTTCCCCGTCCCTCCCTCCCCCCTCTGTCCCCCTCCCCCCTCTGTCCCCCTCCCCCCTCTGTCCCCCTCCCCCCTCTGTCCCCCTCCCCCCTCTGTCCCCCTCCCCCCTCTGTCCCCCTCCCCCCTCTGTCCCCCTCCCCCCTCTGTCCCCCTCCCCCCTCTGTCCCCCTCCCCTCCCCCCTCTGTCCCCCTCTCCTCCCCCTCTGTTCCCCTCCTCTCCCCCCTCTGTCCCCCTCCCCTCCCCCCTCTGTCCCCCTCCCCTCCCCCCTCTGTCCCCCTCCCCTCCCCCCTCTGTCCCTCCCCTCCCCCTCTGTCCCCTCCCCTCCCCCCTCTGTCCCCCTCCCCTCCCCCCTCTGTCCCTCCCCTCCCCCTCTGTCCCTCCCCTCCCCCTCTGTCCCCCTCCTCTCCCCCCTCTGTCCCCCTCCCTCCCTCCCTTGCAATCGGGACCGCTGCCATGCTTGTAGTATACATAAATTGGTCGTATTCAGCGCCGTGGTACGACTCACAGAAAATAAGTCTGCTAACAAAAACAACCAAATCACATACAGCCAGCACTTCTATACGTTTATACACGTTTTGGTACCTCATGTCAGGCAAATTAACGAAAAAAAGCTTTTTGAAACCAACCACTCTAAATGGAGCGCTATTAGTCACATGCCCGTATCATGGCGTATGTTCGCATTAAAAAGATAAAATTTATATCATTGTAGTTCTCGAAGGGTGTGCAACACAGATATTCACCTGTACTGCGCTTACGTTGAACGGATTACAAAAGATAAGCCAAATTCCAATGCCATGCGATAATGAGGGTCTAGTTACTTGTTACGTAGGTAAAAGTGGGGACGAGACCTAATGTCCATTTTTCAATGCAATGAAACACCCATGATGTGCCCAGCAGTGATGGTAAATTATAAACCCTTAGGTACTCCACTTGCCATCAGTGTATTAACTATATTCAGTCATTTTGTGGCTTTGACAGTTATTGTAGCCACCATGCATCCAGTTCTACTATTCGATCAACAGCAAAATGGCGGCGGCACCTGTGCTTCGCGATAGTCTGTTACTTTCAAATGTAATGTGCATTAGTTGATACATTAAGTATACATAATCATTGTTTATTGTTCGTAAAACGAGTCGTGCTTCATGTAAATGATTTATTATGGCTAAACAAAAAATAAGTCTCATGGGTGTCATTAATGCATACTTTGTTTGAATTATATGAGCACTACTACTGTACTCTGCCCCCACGCAAATAAAAGGCTTTAAACTAGCATATCTCCGTAACCGTGAATGCTGTTCAAAGTCATGTTCTTCTATCCTAAAATGTACATGGATGTTCAATCAAACTTTCCCTCAAAGTAATAAAGCCCCAACTACTATTTTATAACTATTATTCTATTCATTTGACTGTTCCATCTTATTCCACTGTCCCCTCCCAGGAAAGGACAGGCATAAAAATCACACCTCTACATGTAGACATTCTAAAACACTTGTGCATGATGTGATATTTCCAAACCTCCTTCCCACGCCATTTCTTGTTCTTGATAGGGGTGTACATTTTGTTAATAGTATAGCCCAATGTAACAGCGTTGAAAACAATCAGAAAGAGATGCATGTTCCAGCTTTCACTGGGTTTCTGGACATTAGAAGTGCTACAATCGACACTTCTGGGGCTCTGCCCTAGATGCCAATGGGAGAACTTGAGAACTCAACATTGTTCTGCTTTAGTTTTTCTTTTTGTAGCTATAATTGTGCTCGTTTTTGCTGTAGGTCAAGCACCAGCTGCACAATCATCTGATGCACTGTCCAAGTAAGAGAAAATTCAAATTTATTTGGCTGTAATACTCTGTCTGTATACATGTATGCAATGAACAACATAGAACCAAAGCTGCATCCAGTGGTAAGAACACTCTCTATCCCTGTGATTGATGTTATCATTATCTGCTATAGGGCTACATGCAAGACAAGATCTCTCATCTGAAGATGAATTTTCTAGTGACTCATCCTAATTAAAACACAGCTTGCACATGGTTATATACTGTGCCGTGTTTTGAGAATGGATTATATATTCATTGCATCACCAGACATGCACTGTACATGTATTCATATCGCAATTACATGTAGTTCAGTCGCCACCTGAGCGGTTTGGATTAGTGTTTTAGATGTGCATTTATGTGTGTCTGACATCTATAAGATCATGGTGGTTGATTTTGTCATTCTGCAGGAGGTTTATACTTTATTTCTACCCCTTCAATTTATCAATTATGTAATTCATGCTTGTCATAGGTACACGTGTATTATGTATATGCAGGAACAATACAAGGCTTTCATCGATGAAATCGTGACAGATTTGCTAGTTTAGTCGAACTTTCCAAAGAGGGACAAGTTTACGATGATCAGCAGATATAGTGGATAGGCACCATGTACATATATATTTTTTGTTCCACATGTAGAGCTTCCAAGACCTTTATTTTTAATCACGGAATTTGGATTTTTACAGTGCCTTATCACAAAAAGGGTGAAATCTTTTGCCACTAAACATGATGTGAAAAAACCAATTCATCATTCCCTTGCTGTATACGTAATGCGGGATCTGGTAAAACCGCCTCCCGCCCATTACTAAATCCTGGATCTGGCAGACTTGTAGTACTTCAACAAGATTTTGAAGAACGCTCGTTTTTTTTTTTTTTAAGTGGGGCAACGTCATAGATTGTAGAGTAATAGGATTGGAAACGGAGCACGTGAGCCACACATTGCATTGCTTCGGGCCGAGTATATCAATTATCACCTTCTTAGCGACGACCACCTTACGATATTACGTATAATATCTATGCTGGAACTTTTTTGAAGAGCACATATATATGTCTAGTTTGAGGCTTTCTCTTGTGTCCCGAGACTTACTTAAGAGGTATGGATATTAAGAAATGCGTGCTTCTGACTGTAAATGTAGCCTATTCAGACGTGAGTTTTTCATTAGACCCGCGTTCCATGTGTTAGCGATGCCTTTGTGGGCGTACAGGTAACGATAGCTTCATCGTATTGGCAGGCTATGTTTGTGCATAATCGAATAAAACGTACTAAGACAAATCAACATCTCAATATAGGTTTTGTACTGCACCAGCACCTTGTACACTTGCACGCCCACAACTTTATTCAAGTCCAAAATGGTTATTGGCAACTTTTTTGTAAGTGTGCAAAGTGCAGTAGAGACAAACCCCATGCACAGAGGCCGATTTGTCTTATATAGTACGTTCCACTCGATTATGCACAAACATAGCCAATACGTCGTTAGCTGTACGCCCACCAGACTGATCGACGCCCACAAAGGCATCGCTAATAGATGTACACGGAACGCGGGTCTAATAAAAAACGCGCGTCTGAATACATTTACAGTCAAAAACACGCATTTCTAAATATCCATACCTCTTAAGCAAGTCTCGGGACACAAGAGAAAGCCTCAAAATATCTTTGCTCTTCAAAAAAGTGGTCGCTAAGAAGATACCGCTACACACTGCATGACAGCCCGAAGCAATGTATGGCTCATTGTTTGAAAAAAGGATCCCTTCCAATGTCCGATGTCAGCTGCAATGAAGTATATTTACGTAATCAGTACTCTGCATACTCTGTCAAGATGGCGGCTGTTAAAATTCATCGTTTTGTGACGTCGATCACTTTGTTACAACTGTGCGTTAGTGCGTGCGTACTTGCAAAAAGCACATAGACAGACATTTAAAGATGATCTGAGCTTGTTTATAGATTTAACAAGTCACGTGATTTGTTGTTACATAAGAAATACATGCAGATTCTGTAATTTGCATCATTATAGCATGTACAACGATGTAATGTTTATTCCGAACGCAATAACAGGACATGATTTGATAGAACTACGTTAATAGTCTGTACTTGTATTAGCGATTACATATAAACGGTTAAAATCAGCTTCCTAGTTTTGAATAAAGAGTTGCTTCTCTCATTAACGGAGTAATCCTTGCACAGGTGTTTTATGTTATATTATGACATGCATGCAGTCACAATTAAAGCGATAAACAAAAAAAAAGACTTCTTATCATACAATCAGCCTGTGATTTTACATCCTACTAGTAAAACATATACAGTGTACTGTAATTATGATTAGGTAGATCAAATTAACAGAATCAACACAACCATTCCCACACATGCATAGTACATGTAGCCATACACAGAATTTTACTGCAACACATAAGAAGTGGTTGTGATACCACAGATAAAGCTACCACCACACATAACACTCTTCCTCTCTATCAAGCATCAGTATAGAATTTGATACCCTTCTCCTTTGTCCTGTACTATGTGGTGGAAGTTCCCGAGGCATTGTTGTAAATGTATTTGCTGAGCCTGAAAGTTTGGGTGGAGCAAAACATAAATTTTAAAAGTCACTGTAAAACCTGTTTACGATAACTTTGTGTTTTCACGTTTCTGCATTTCAGTTTGTTTCTCTGCAGATAATTCAGCAATTTTCTCAGAAGAATCTCTGAGTGGGAGATAAAATGCATACGCTTTAGTCCATACAGAACTCTTAATTGATGCCCACCTGTAGTAGATGATGCTCCCATCATCACAAATGGACAGAGGCACTGAGCTGATAGTTGATACATCAGGATTCCACTCCAAGTCCTCTTCATTGATATCTCAGAGGGAAATGCTCCAAAACCCTGGGGGAAACCATGTAGACAAGATTTTAAAGTTGACATACAGCTATCACTAATGTATGTAGATCTCATGACCCCTCACCTCTCTCCCCACCCCCTCATAATGCAATGCCTCAGAGTATACATGGGCAACACAGGTGGACAGCACAGGTGCAAGGCCGTAGATAAGGGGGTGCTTCGGGGGGGGGGGCACGTGCCCCCCCCCCCCCCCCCCCCCAACATATTGATTATTAGAAGTGCAATCACGTGCGTGACAATCGCAATGTCAATATCTTCAAAGGAGGACTCCAAAATCCGGCAAACTTAGTCTCGTCCGAAGTACGTAATGACTAACATCGTTACGTACATTTGGGTCTGGGTACGAGACACTAGGGTAATGCAGCCTGATTCACTCAAGTGCTAGTACATGTATTTAGTCGCTAGGACATTTTTGGTATTTTTACTTAATTTATGTATGATAATGCACACGTGCATGCATAATATCAGTGGTTCAAATCAAGTTGAGAAGAACTGTGCCTACATGTAGGCTTATACGTACAGGGCAAATTAATTACAATAGGCTGAATTTAGACCACAATGACATTCAGAAGTATTGTGCCCCCCCCCCCCCCCCCCCCCCCCAAACTATAAAACGTATCTACGGCCCTGAGGTGGACAGCACATAATGTGTGCAACAGAACCAACCTTTGCTATGGCAACCCTCTTGCAAGGAATGCCAGACAATTGAGAGATCTGGAGTATGAAAGGCACTCAAGTGAACAACACTCATGTCCCCTGCGTGCATGCAACAGTGGTACCCTCTTCTTCAGGTAACTTGGGTTGCTCTCAGTAATAATGACCTCATCAGTTGGATCCACAGTGTAGGTTGAAGGATGCCAGCGCCTGACATAGACCTGCATGTTAGACTTATCCTTCATCTGTTCTGGGCCTGTGAAAGAGGAGAGAGGGGGAGGGACAAACGGGGAGGGAAGGAGAGAGGAGGGGGGGGGGGGATAAATTAGCTGAACTAGTGAGAACAGGCATTCCATACACACATGTAACAAGGGGCACCTTATTTTACTTGCACTGTAGATCAACACAGGACTAATATCAATATAATTCTCAAAGTTTCAAAGCAACTAGTGTGTGTGTGTGTGTGTGTGTGTGTGTGTGTGTGTGTGTGTGTGTGTGTGTGTGTGTGTGTGTGTGTGTGTGTGTGTGTGTTACAATGTTCATGCAAGTATGCATACATGCATGAACATTGTGTGTCTGCTTGTACATGCAAGTGTTTGGTGCATGTGTTGTTATTGTTACCTTTGAGTTGTTCGATGTACACTTCAAATGCTGAGTATAGTGGGATGTCCTTCTCAAAGACCTGGTCATCCAGGTAGATGGTACTTGCACATCGCCACGTCTTCTTACGCACACGCATCCTTCAAAGATGATGGATAGTGTTGACAATGCCCATATGTACACCCATTTTATACCTACGTCAAGATTTATTAAAATGTAGGATTGGTTACTAAGACAGCAAATGAGTAAAAAGGAAGGAAACAATGAATTATGGAATTTATACATTACATATCCCCCCCCCCCTCCCACCCCAGTGCCTATATTTGGCAAAGAGGTAGATTTGTAAATAATGTAGGAATAAATTCATGAATGCATTAATTTCCGTAATTCGTTGTTTACTCACTTTTTACTCAATTACTGTCTACAAATCCTACATGTACATCACCAATTTAATTTTTATTATCTTGATTTGATTGTAATCAAATAATGTAGAAATGGGGCCTGATGGAGCTAGCCACTCTATACAGGTGTCTAGGGCACTCTAATGAGCACTTCAGCCACAATGACAACTGACCACAAGCTACATGTGATGATCCCACTTTTATGGCTTCCAAAGATGTTGTGGGCTATTACTAAACAGAACATTTAATTAATGTAAGTAATAGAACCAAAAAATTAGGCAGTTGTAAAACTATGTCATTTTCATAACCACTAACATTATGCTTCGAAGATACAATGCAATAGATCAGACCTCTTATCAGCAAATCTTATTTTATCAGATCCCAAAGAAGAAGCAGGAGTAAGGTTCGAGTGTGGGAACGAGTAAGTGTTATCTATTTTATCTGAGCTTTCTAAGCATCTGTAGTTTTACTACATTGTACATGTAGGTATTGATGTATAACATAGAAACCATATAGGAGCCAATTAACGTAGGTTCAGATATAGAGTGTTACACAGATGGTACATTTGGCTTTATTGTAACTTAGCCCACTCCCATTCACTCCATTACTCAGTACATCCTCCTCCCCTATCAGTGCACAATGACAATGGACAAACTGCTAGCCACAGCTAGTGTAATAGTGAATGCACACACAGAGGACGCTGCTGTTAGCTGCAACAGAGTCATGGTTGTAGGGCAACACAATTCACTTTCATACATAGACCTTCTATCCCTCTTCCCTATTGTTACCTTTCAATATTCAGCTCAAATGGCAGTCCTTGTGATGTCACATCCTTCAGCAACTGTTCCTTAAAATGTCTAATGGACATTCCTTTTGACACGACGGTGTCCAACATAAATACACAGAACTGTTTTCAAAAATAAACAACATTTTTAGCTGCTTCAGCAAAAGGGTAACCATGGTAACACCAACCTCTGGATTGTTCATCCTTAGCAAGTATACCTTGATCTTGTGTTCTCCAGGTAGAAGGGCACGCCCAGGTTTAACAATCAACTTGGATTCTGAAGGAATTGACTGAAACGTTTCATTTAGCCTTGTCAACTCAAACTCCTGGTTGTTGGTATAAAGTCTGTATATCTGTGTGAGTGGGTGGGGTATGCATGTTTAGGATGTCAGTAGCTGTGCATATGTATGTCACTGTTACTTTGAATTCAGATGACTTGAGGCCTACATGGGACTCTAGACATTTCTTCAAATCTTCAACCGTGCTTCTCCTGTCAACTCTGAAAGACATTGCTGCAGTTCAAACAACATTGTGAGCTAATTATCAGCTAAAAATAATACGACTCACTTTTCAGCTTCACTTCAAATGGCTGAACGTCTGTTTTTGGGCAGGGGGCGGGGCCAGAAGACAACCTGCTCCTGCCGCCAGGTGTTGGGAAGGTTACGGACAACAGGACCGAGGCAATGTGTTTATCCACAACAGTGAACATGGTAGACCTTATGTACTGCAAGTGAAAGTCTTCTGGGTCACTGCACACAAATACCTGTGGAAAGGGAGGAGGAAAGAGAGCTACTGTAAGGGTGTGGCTCAGTAAGGCAGTACTACCGTATGCTTGCGGTACAAGCCTTCATTCTTTAGTGTGTTGGTGTCCACAGATAGCAGCTTTGACTCGTTTCCACTGAGTTCAAAGGCCAGCCTCATGGTAGGGAGACTCATGTTCATGTTGAATTGCTGTAGTGAGAAAGGGGAAGAGGAAGGTGGAAGTAGGGGAGAAAATGGCGATGAAGGCAAGAAATAAGGGAGGAGTGGGAGGTAAGGGGAGAAGGTGGTTGAGATTAAATGTAGGGAGGAGGCTGGCTGAAGATCTCTGCCCACTCTCAAGTTGGGCTATTAAAGCACTTACATGTATGTAAACATTGGAGCCAACAGAGCAGGTTACCAGAGGGGTATCAAGAGAAAATATTTGGTTTTCAGTAATACATGTACATATCTCCTTAGCACACATACTTCTCCCCCGGTCCCCCCTCCCCCTTCTCCCCAGGTCCCCCCTCCCCCTTCTCCAACAGTTCTCAAAACTCACCTCTGCTATCTCCTTCTTCAGTTCTCCAACAGTCCAGCCTGTTTCTGCTCGCATCACAACTGGTTCCTTGGCCGTCTTTGTGCTTACATCAATGACACATATCTTGAGAGAAATGCCTGGTGTGTGTGTGGGTACATGTGGTGTATGTAGTTGTGTGTTATACGGTGCACACATGTCTCTCCCTCCTCCCCCCCCCTCCCTACCTCCTTCCCTCCCTACCTCCTCTGTTGTATCTCCTGAATTTTTGGTCTTCATTTCTGATTTCCATGAAAAGCTCAAATGAATAGTAGGACCTCACTCCACCCACAGCCTGACCAAACGTTTCCTAGGCAACAATTAGTGCAACAGTAAACTAGGACTATGATCACAGAGTGCTTACCTCAGGATCATCAAATGATTGGTCGAGGATCTCTGAGTACTCATCATATATGACCAGCCGACAACGATCAATTGGAACAAAATTCTGTAACTCCAACACCTGCAAAGTTATTTTTTATATAAAATCCCTAACATATTCATGTTGAGAAACGTGTCTTCAACAGACCACACCCACCTTGTATGCTTCCTTTGTGGCTTCAAGAATTGTGAAGTCTTTGTGCACCCCAAACTTTGTTTCAAATATTTCTGAAGAAAAGGGGCGTCACCAGAACAGCCGAAACTAGAAGAAAAAAAATGAAACCTTAGACAGATATTCTGAGCAGGATGGAATGGAGACCTTGCAATAATTTCTCTCCTGTTCCTGCCTCAACTTCTCTTCACTCACCTTGATGATGTGAGAGGGCAAGCCCTTAGCATCAGCGAACGCTTTAACAGAAGCTGTCAACAGAGTTAAGTGCTTTAAAGTGGTTGGAAGCCCTATACTTATCAAATGACAGAGCCGGCAGAAGGTAGCAAATTCAACCAGACATCAGAGGGTGCAGAAGCTTTTGAAGAAGTCAATATTACAACTTTGCAATACCAGCACACCCATGGCTGAGGCATTTCACACACACAACCAGAGGTTAATAACAACACTATTTCCCAGGGTGGGCTGGAATTAGAATCGTTCATAATGTATGGCATGTTGGTTTGAATATATGTGTCTGTTTATGTTATAGGTTTCCTTACATATTAAGATTAAGCATTTTTTTATGTCCAAAAATCTACCCTGCCTGGGTTCTGCCAGCCATGATTATGATGCAATTGTAAATCCAGGGGCAAATTCAGCAATGCCAGGTTTGAAGTACCACATTCCTGAGCTAGTTCAGCTGCACGTGTACATGGGGAGATAAATGACGAGCAAACCCAACTAGGGTGCTGCTTCTGCACTTTATAAAAATGATTCAGGACATGACCCCAAAGCTGCCCCATGCATGGCCGCCACTTATAAAATGCCTTAAATAGTAGTTATAGTTTATAGCCAGCATGAGTGTTTTGGGGGGAAAAAGTGGTCAGGCTAAAGCCTTACCATGCCTTTACAATAGAGGTGTACAATAAAAAGATCTACAGCATTTGTCACAGATGTGGAGCCACTATGGAAATGGATGTATGTACATGTATGTGAGTAAACATTTTAATGCATTGTGTTCATGCAGGATGAAGCAACTTTTGAAGAGTCCACATGCACTATATATTTACAAAGACATGGATGTGGTAGATGCATTGTGTTAGTCTGATAGACTTCTTACCAGTGCAAATAATCTTACCACGTTCTGATGTGATTTCAGCAACCCCTTTTGTCGGGGCAAGTTCCAATAGCCTCTGAAGGTCACTAATTTGTTGGCTCTTTTTGGATAGTTGCCTCTGAAGTTCAGCTTCCATATCTTGTAACTTTGATGCTGCAGATTTTCTTTCTTCATTGAACTGTGCTTCTCTTCTTACCAACTCCTGATCCTTAGCCTCTAATTGACCACAAAGTGTTTTTAACTGCAACTCTTTAGCTGCTAATTGGCTACTAAGTGTCCTCTCTGAATATTCTTGCACACTATTAGTATATTTCACATTCTTCTTCAATGCGGCCATTTGGTAACACACCTCTTGAGCTGTTGGTCTTCAAGGGCACAGCGTAGCAAAGGATGGGAGGGATCAACAAGGTCTATGTGAGCCTTACGACGCTCAATGTCTGGAACAAGCACTTCTATAGGCATTCCATCCTTTGTGTTCCCTTGTCTCTTTCGTGGTGGTCCTGGGTCAGGATATTTACCACTAAGAATTTGTATGGTTAGAACTCCAAACGAGAATATGTCAAGTTTGCTAGAGTAGGTAGGTGGTTCAGTCATGGCCTCTGGCGACATGTACACAGGGCATCCAGGGACCTGAGTAAGCTTGGAGACTTGAGAATTTGAACCAATCAGCTTGCTCATTCCAAAGTCAGTGACCTTTGCCCTCGTGCTTCCACTGAGCAAGATATTGTTACTGGAGAGGTCACGATGGATTACGTCATTGGCATGGAGATAGGCGAGAGCCAGAGATATGTCATGGCAGAGGTTGACCTCTGTGTGAATGGGGAGGGGGAGAGCAGACCTCTCCAAGAAGGAGGTGAGGCTTTCGTCCATCAGCTCCATGAGGAGGACTAGACTGTTTGGGCTCTCTAAGTGCGTCCCGAGGTATTGGATGATGTTTGGATGCTTCACAGAACTCAATAGCTGGCATTCCTGACGGAATATCAGTGTGTTTCTCTCGCTTACCAGCATGGGATGGAGTACTTTAGCGGTGCAGGGGAGTTCGTCACACAGTGCCCTGCACACCATTCCGTATGCTCCATTGCCAAGTGGCTGGTCCCGTAGGATTTGAACTTTGCGATAGGAGAATCCAGCAACCAATTGTGACATTCAGCTAGCTATACTCAGAGGCGGGGGTGGGGGGGGGGGGGGGTCGATGATGTAATCCATCCGCAGTGTGTAATCAGGGTCTGGGTACGAGACTAGATACGGCCCTGCGAATTACATGTATGACCGAAACGCGAGACTAGGGGCAAGCCCCCCGATTCCGGCCCTCCCCAGCTCCGCCACTGAGTCTGCTTGCGCGCGCACTGCAGTTACTATGAATTATACACCATTTGCAGCCCCACCTCTCAACTGATGTGGTGTAAATAGAATAACTCACGTGATTGTTTTATTTCTCTAAACATACAGATTAACTTTGTCCGCTTGAGTTATACCTTTTCGGTGAGTTCACATTTGATTGAATTAGTTCTGCAGCTGAATGCTTTGTATGGCAAGCCCCGTGTTGTTTGAGCATTCATGTTATATTTGATCTGTCTAATTCGCCAACGTTTTTTTATACATGTACATGGTCGAATAATCAAGGTAGCAATGATCTTGTAGCTACAGCTTGCCATTCGTGTTGTTTCACCTGATTTTGTAGGTACAGCTTGCCATTCCTGTGGTTTCTTCCACCCCCCCTGTGTTCTACGTGCTCTGTTCGAAGAATTGACTGACGACTTCTGCGGTCATGTCCGGTCCACCCCCACCCCCACCCCCACCGCCTCCACCCCCACCACCTCCACCTCCTCCTGCATTCTCACCTAGCGGGAGCAGTGGGACTGCTTCTCCTTTGCCAATGTCCCCTCCCCCACCTCCACCTCCACCGCCTCCACCCCCTCCTGTGATGTCTCCTCCTCCACCACCTCCACCTCCACCTCCTCCACCTCCACCATTGTCACCAAGTGCAGCTCCACCAGCACGCCCCAGCGACGGAGCAGGGGGCGGGGTAGCTACAACGGAGCAACCTGCATCGCAATCTGTGGATGCTTCCGGCAAGAAGAAATGGGAACGCCCGTGGAGTGTAGCTGAACTGAGGGAGGGGAGCAAGGAGGGCTGGAACCTCGCTGCTGATGCAGGGGTGAGCGCTCCTGTACTACAAATCTACACATGTTTGTAGCCTGCAATTGTTGCAATAGTGGTGACCATATACACACATGTACATGTACAATGTACATGTATATGCTTGTATACATGTACATGTATATGCTTGTATACATGTACATGTATGTGCTTGTATACATGTGCACTACATGTGCACATGTACGTGTACATGTGCTTGTGTGTGTGCTACATGTACATGTGTACAATACGTGTGTACATGTGATGGACTTGTCCCCTCCTACTTGCAGATGCTGAACCACTTGAAGGACTTCTCACAGAAAATGGTCTCCCGTACTCATGAGTTGGAGAAGCAGCTGGACACCCTTGTGAGGGAGATGAAGGTATGTTATGTCAAGGTCACCTGATGTCATGTGCACACTACTGCACATGCACGTGGCATGTGCAGGTGTGTACATACATACATGTACATAGTCATATGTAAACAACTTCACATTCATGTATGCACTGCTGTATACACTGGGCACCGTACATGTACATGAACATGAACACGATGTATGTGCTTGTTTGTGCACATAATGTTGTATTCCCTGTAGAAGATTATATGTATCTTAAGTTACGCACTATTACACATACATGTATGTGTACAAGTGCATATGCCAGCAGATACATGTAATGGTACACGTACGTAACTTATTGTGCATGTACATACATGTATGTGTGCAACTGGTGCTGTGCATTGCAGACAGTAAAATCATAGATTTGACCAAATGTTGAGCTTTTATCAACGTAATATACACATACATGTACATGTATATGTACAGCTAATAGATATGTACATAGATGTATGCACAATAACTGTACCAATAACTGAGACCACCTGAGATCACCTGAGATCACCTGAGCAGACATCAGGGCTGGATCATAGAAAAGCTTAGCTTGCCATACTTGTACATGTAGATGGGACAAAACCCTGTGGTGTAGACAATCTAGAAGCCAATCTATGCATCTAGAAAAGGATTTCCTTGCTCTGTCTACCCAGGCACCACTACAATAGCTACATTTAGACACTCCCATCATTTGTACATGTACATGTATATGTACACATGTACAATGTCAGACCATTGGTTGGCAACAGTTGCAGCACCAGCAGTAACACTCGCTTCTAGAATAATTTAGGATTTTATACAGAGCTGTAGCCGATACATCAAGGGCTTATCAGCTGGGAACGTTTACCTGTGCTTGTATGGAGAGCATTGCTGGTCTACATGTACATGTACATGTAGACTTTCAGGTTGCAACTTTGATGTTTTTTAACTGAGAGCCACCTTTCAATTATGGGGTGTGTACGACAATTGTATTCATAACCCAACAATAAATGTAGTTTACTTGTACACTGACACTTATACATGTACATGTATCTGAATATGACCAGTGTCCCATATGTAGTAGATCTACTTGATTTATTGTACATGTACAGTATCTCACTATATGCAGGCTCTGCACCCAGGCCCTTGATTGCAGGACTAATACTGTACTTCCCCATCCACCAGGGCTTTCCCCCCTTAAATTGAGCTACTTCTGTATGGGAATTGAAGTACATGTACATGTACCTGATAACTAGCTTAGAAGGGCTGCAGTGCAGGTGGATGTACATATAATAGATTTGATTTCAATATACAGTACATGTATACACATTGTGCGTGTACATGTACATGTAAATGTACATATACAATGTAACTTAAGCTAGTTATTTACTATTCCAAGTTATTCAAAAACAAAGTGTGCATGTACCACTGGCTATGGGTTTTTTCTTTGCAATGCATGTGCAATGCATGTGTGTGCTGGACCAATGGTGTGAGGTCATGACTGGACATACATGTATTCTGTTGCCCAACAGGGTACAGACACCAGAGTGAACAATGTATTCAATGATTTCCTTATGCTAGCCAATATCCAGTTTGTGGAAAATGTAAGCTGACGTATTCCCTGCTCACATGTACCCTCTCCCTTCCCTGCTCACATGTACCCTCTCCCTTCCCTGCTCACATGTTCCCTTCCCTGCTCACATGTTCCCTTCCCTGTTCACATGTACCCTCTCCCTTCCCTGCTCACATGTTCCCTCTCCCTTCCCTGCTCACATGTACCCTCTCCCTTCCCTGCTCACATGTTCCCTCTCCCTTCCCTGCTCACATGTTCCCTTCCCTGTTCACATGTACCCTCTCCCTTCCCTGCTCACATGTTCCCTCTCCCTTCCCTGCATGCTCACATGTACCCTCTCCCTTCCCTGCTCACATGTACCCTCTCCCTTCCCTGCATGCTCACATGTACCCTCTCCCTTCCCTGCTCACATGTACCCTCTCCCTTCCCTGCTCACATGCACCCTCTCCCTTCCCTGCTCACATGTTCCCTTCCCTGCTCACATGTACCCTCTCCCTTCCCTGCTCACATGTACCCTCTCCCTTCCCTGCTCACATGTTCCCTTCCCTGCTCACATGTACCCTCTCCCTTCCCTGCTCACATGTACCCTCTCCCTTCCCTGCTCACATGTACCCTCTCCCTTCCCTGCTCACATGTACCCTCTCCCTTCCCTGCTCACATGTACTCTCTCCCTTCCCTGCTCACATGTTCCCTCTTCCTTCCCTGCTCACATATACCCTTCCCTGCTCACATGTACCCTCTCCCTTCCCTGCTCACATGTACCCTCTCCCTTCCCTGCTCACATGTTCCCTTCCCTGCTCACATGTACCCTCTCCCTTCCCTGCTCACATGTACCCTCTCCCTTCCCTGCTCACATGTACCCTCTCCCTTCCCTGCTCACATGTACCCTCTTCCTTCCCTGCTCACATGTACCCTTCCCTGCTCACATGTACCCTCTCCCTTCCCTGCTCACATGTTCCCTTCCCTGCTCACATGTACCCTCTCCCTTCCCTGCTCACATGTACCCTCTTCCTTCCCTGCTCACATGTACCCTTCCCTGCTCACATGTACCCTCTCCCTTCCCTGCTCACATGTACCCTCTCCCTTCCCTGCTCACATGTTCCCTCTCCCTTCCCTGCTCACATGTACCCTCTCCCTTCCCTGCTCACATGTTCCCTCTCCCTTCCCTGCTCACATGTACCCTTCCCTGCTCACATGTACCCTCTCCCTTCCCTGCTCACATGTACCCTCTCCCTTCCCTGCTCACATGTTCCCTTCCCTGCTCACATGTACCCTCTCCCTTCCCTGCTCACATGTTCCCTTCCCTGCTCACATGTACCCTCTCCCTTCCCTGCTCACATGTTCCCTTCCCTGCTCACATGTACCCTCTCCCTTCCCTGCTCACATGTACCCTCTCCCTTCCCTGCTCACATGTACCCTTCCCTGCTCACATGTACCCTTCCCTGCTCACATGTACCCTCTCCCTTCCTTGCTCCTAAGCTTTCAGGTTTTTCATGCACTTCCCCTTTAATGCACATTTACATACACATATTAATTGCATATGCGTATGGGTCCATCGTACTCCATAGCCATCCCCCTCCCACCTCCTCATATTACCTGTAACCTGTACACTGCACCCTATACCTCGTACCTTAGTACCTTGTACTGTGTACCTTGTACCTTGTACCATGTACTTGCTTCTCTTATGTGTAGCGTGTGTATGAGGAGAATGATGAAGAGAAAGAAGCCAAGAAAGAAGCAGAAGCTCAGACGAAGAAAGCGGGCACTGTGAGTGGGTGGGAATGGCAGGGCTGGGAATTATGTACACAATGTACGTGTATATACCAGTGCAGTGCACATTGTACATGTGTACATGTACTTATGTAAATGTACATTATCCGTCTCAGTTTTTTTGTACAGCAGGTTTGGACCTTTGTACATGTATCTTCTCAGTGGTACAGTAGGAGATTAGTTTCTACTCATATGCATGTAGACCTACATCCTGTGCACCTACATGTATAGACTTGCTATGTACATGGAACAGTGTACATGTACATGTAGGTACTGGAGATCTATGTGATTTTTCATCAAACAGATGTTGGGTTTAAGTTTAGTGCCTGAAAACATATGATTCCTTTAAATCACTAAAGCTTCAAAATTGAAATTCTTGTGCAAAGGCTTTTGTTTTGATATTACAAAATTGTAGCTTTCAGAACGTCAAATGTATATTTTATAGTACAATCATTTTTTGGTTTCAGTTTTGGAATGGACAACCTTTGTGCCAAAGTTGTTAATGAGGTTGAATACATGTATATGTATATGTATGTGTATCATCTGCATGTACATGTGTACATGTGTACATGTGTTCATGTACATGTGTACATGTAACTTTTCTAAAGTCTTTTATTAACTGAGATGGACAGAGACATGTACATAATACTCTTTGAATACTTGTATGTGTGCACGTATACCAGATGAACACAACACTTTTAGATCAGTATAACTTATCATTGAAATTAATTAACCACTTAATTTCATTAATGTACATTACTGCTGTTAGGCAAATACAAAGAAATCCAATTATTGTAAGCGGTTAAGTACATGTAATTGTATCAAAACCCTCATAAATCAACATACTGTATTCAAAGCCCTCTATTAAGGTATTGGTACATGTATAATTATATCACTTGTACATTTAAGATATTAATAAAAATACAATAATAATAAGGCATATACATGTACAACATGTACACACAGAAAATAATTAGATTTAGGTAATTCAGTCGGTTTACAAGATTAAGGTTAGACATAATAATAATTAATAATTTGTAATTAGCCAAGATATGAATATGCAGTGGAACAACGTTGATTTCAGTTAACTACTACATGTACATGAAAGTTCAGTAGTGAGATATTTACATTTAAGGTCATGATTGGCTTTAAAGGTATTACGGTTGAAGCTGTTGTTTCATAAGAAATTTTAATAAGCACAGTCCATTATAGGAACACTAATGTAATTATGCCATAGTGATTTATTAAAATTCAAAGTTCATTAAAATTGCAATGGTCTTGTATGATTTGATGTTTTGAATCTTAACTATTAAACAGTTATTTCATAGAATTTCATAATTCCATTTACGTTATGGTGCAGTTTATAAATATGACAATTAATTTAAAATTGCCGTACATTATTTATCTAATTAATTAATAATTATTTATTTATTTATATAAGAAGCTATTTGTTTATTTTTGTCTATTATTAAAGGCAATCGAATTTTAATCATATGATTTGTATTTGCCTAACTTAGTCTTCGTATACTTTTACATGTAAATTCATTTGATTGATAATCTCTTTAAGGAATTGTATTCAATTAAAAGCGTTGCGTTCTTCTGTGTACACCCGGTATAGGTCCAGTTGGTCGGTGCACAATTAGTCTTGATGTCCATATTAGGAAATGGATAGCAATACTTCATGGTGCTGCATGGAAGTACACAAATGTACACATGTACATGTACATGAACTGTACTGCAATTCTTGAAATGGTATGACTTTGCCACTTTCAACAGGAAAATCTTGAGGGAAAGCAGGCAGAAGTGACCAATCGAATCAAAGAAGCTGTGAACTGTGGTCTGAAGGTTCTGGATGAGGCATTTGTGCGACTAGAAGCACCAAGTTCTAGAGAAGGAGCAGAAGGAGGAGGTAGGAGGCATGCCTTGGGAAGTTGGGGAGGTACACATTTCCATGGATCACTCTGTACAGTAACATGTAACGTGTTGCTGGTAATGTATGTATACATGTACTGTACATGTACATTTTGTACATGTATATGGTTTCTGTAGGCTACATGTAACTGATGTGTACAGGCCAATTTACACTTGTGCAAGTGCATATTGTGTACTAGCATGGCCACTGTAAGTGTTAGTACTTTGTACATACATGTGTACATGTATGTACAAGTTTGCATGTACATGTACATGTACAGGAATTGAATGTGTGTGTGTGGTGTGTGTGGGGGGGAGGGAGGTGGCAATTGCTGCCAGAGGCATTCCATATGCTGGAGGGGGGGGGGGGGGGGGGGGCAAGGCTATGCTAGATCCAGGTCTGGTGTGCATGTGCACATGTACATGTACATGTACATGTATAACATGTTATTTAAATATCCCTCCCTCTACCCCTCCCTCTACCCTTCTACAGGGGACTCGGACGATGAGGCTGGGGAGAGCAGCAGTGCAGCTGTTGTTGAGGCTATCCTGGAACCCAAGGACCCTTATAGCCTGAGGCCACTCCCCCTGCGGATAGGCACAGCAGAGTTCCTTAGTCAGGATGATGTGGGGCTGGTGGATTATGCATCTGATACAGAAGGTGTGTGTGTGTGTGTGTGTGTGTGTGTGTGTGTGTGTGTGTGTGTGTGTGTGTGTGTGTGTGTGTGTGTGTGTGTGTGTGTGTGTGTGTGTGTGTGCATGTGTGTGTTTGTATGTGTATGTGTGGGTATGTGTGTTTGGGTACATGTACAATGTACAGTATGTGTGTGAGTATGTGTACATGTACATGTATGTGTCCTGTGTGTGGGGGGTACTTGTATATGTGTGTGTACATGTGAGGGTATGTGTGTGTGGGTACATGTATGTGTGTGTGTGTCTGTGGGTATATGGGTGTGTGGGGGGTATGTGTGTGGGTGTATGTGTGTGTGGGTATATGTGTGTGTGTAAGTATGTGAGTATGTGTGTGTGTGAGTATGTGAGTATGTGTGTGTGTGTGCTCTGACAGTGTACATGTACATGTACATGTATATTATATGCGTACACTTGCACTGTTTGGGGGCATACATGTACATGTACACACTGCACACATGCCACACTGGCACACATAAGTACTGTTGGGTGCACCCATGCTACATGTACATGTACTTGTGCACACAATATGATAAGGGATGGAATTTGCTGCATATAGTCGCGTTTAAGTTTGTGCATGTCCATTCTGATGGGCAGTTTGCAGGTGTGCTTCATTGTGCACACTTGTGTGTTATGTGTGTGTGTATCTATATACTGTACACGTACACATGTATATGTGTAAGTACTGTACATGTACATGTATGTGTCTGTACTGTACACGTATATGTGTACTATATGTGTTGTATTTGTGTGTACATCTACATATACTTTCTAGTACTTTTACATGTGTCTGTGCAGCATGTGTGGAACCTTTATGTATTGCTGGTGTGTACATACATGTATACAATAGCATTTTCCCCCCCCCCTCATTAACCTTCAGGGGATGTTGGTAAGGCAGGAGGGCTGTATGATTCTGAAGATGAACAGGTAAGGAGTCAGTCATTACTGTGCATTGATCTGTGTGTGTACTTAATTTGAGTACATGCAGGAACCTTGTAATAATTAATAATAATGGTATGGATGTAAACAAAAACAAATCAAAATTATGTATTTGTATGTGTATAATTGTTGCTGGTGACTTAAATGATGTCATACATACATGTGCATGTATCTAATAATGATTGAAAATCCCTCAAACCAAAACAATCTTAAGATTTTAATTAATCCCTCATACCCTTTCTAAAATTGAACCAATAAGGTACATGTAAACTGCCAAATTAGAGTGGGTTGGCAGAAGAAGAGGTTGGTTTGAACATCACTCTTTTTTGTGTACTGATACTGATTCAAAATAGGATGAGATTCAAACCCCTACATCCTGCATGTACCTCTAGTCTTCTAGTACTTAAGGGCCCCACCTCCCCCCCGTTCCAATAAAGCTGACCCGTTCTAACTTGGCAGTTTATCTTAGTGCCTTTAGAAATGGTGTGGGATTGAACGTGTACATGTGTGTACTACATTCATATGCCTTTCTACTGCACTATTGTCAAGTCATTGCATCCTTTGTTGTGGTACATGTAACTACAGTAAGCAATGCATTGTACACGTGTAATGCCTGCTGCTGAGCATGTGAATTTTGCAGTTGTGATTTTGTGCTTCAGAGCTAAATCTTGATACATGCACTGCTTGTCTATCTACCCCTGGTACATGTACACTGCACTTACATGTACATGTACACGTACGTGTACCCAGTACCTGGTTACATACACTTGTACATACTCATGTTTCTCGTGTTGTCTGTGTGTGCATGTTTGGGGGAGGAGGGGTGCACAAGGTGTGGTGTGGAGTGCTCTCAGTTGTTATGCCTTTTCTTTTGTTTAGGAAGGAAGTGAGAAGGACGAGGGGGAAGCCCAGGTGCCTGGCGGTCTACAAGAAGACGAGGTGTGTAGAATGTGTCTGCCATGCACCTGTGGGGTGTGCAGGCATGCTGTACCCATGCATTCATGTTAGATCAAGTATTTGGACTTGTTTGCTAGTACATGTATGTACACACTGTACATGTACATGTGTGCATGTGTGCATGTGTGCATGTGTGCATGTGTGCATGTGTATGTAGTGGCAGAGCATTCCAGATGTACATGTACATGTACATGCAATTACTCTAGAATGTTGGAGCGTACATGCAACAGCTGTGTTTTAATGTATGTGTACAAATATTAGACATTCACCTGTGATTGCAGCTAGTTATGGAATGTACATACATACATGTACATGTATGTAATATAATGCATGTGAGATTGGACTCCATGAGCTGCATGTATATTACATGTATGTTTGTGCTATATGTACATGTATGTGTGTACTCATTTGCAAGTGGTACTGCAAACTTACAATGTAGGCTCTCATGTACATGTACACTGTACATTTGTTATGTACATGTACATGTATGTACATGGTGAAGCAAGGTACATGTATATAATCCATTTTCTAATATACTGTACACTGTACATGTACAACAAAACTTACATGTACAGACTGTAGCCTGATTGTACTAAAGGTACCAGCACTGGTTCTTTCATTTTTACTCTATGCCCACACATGTACTGTACATGTATATGTATATGTGTGTGTTCACCGTGCATGCATGCACACACACACACACACACACACACACACACACACACACACACACACACACACACACACACACACAGTGGAACTGTTGTTACAAATAGTGCTGTTTTGTGCACACACTTGGATATTCAGGAATCAGAGGACTTGTTTGCCTCCGAAGATGAGAGCGAAAAGGAGGGAGCAGCTGCCAGTGCAGGTGTCAGTGCAGGTGCCAAAGGAGGAGAAGGAAGTGGATCTGAGACAAGTGGAGAAGAGGAGGAAAGTGAAGAGGAGGAGGACAAGCAAGTACATGTAGGTTGACCACTGGCCAAGTACATGTAGGTTGACCACTAGTGTACATGTACATTTATCAAATGTTTGAATAATATAATGTGTACACATCCACTGCACTACAGGTGCAAGTTACGTGGCCATGTTGTCTCTCTGCAGGACCCAACAGACCTACAGGCTGAGCTAGCTCGGAAGATTGCAGCCAAACGAGGAGCCATAGAAGAGTCTGTGGAGGGTTCTGGATTATTTGGGGAAGACGAAGAGGTGACTGAAGCAGCTCCACAACCTCAGGCAGAGAAGAAGAAAAAGAAGAAGAAGAAGACAGAGAAGGCTAAGGGCCCCAAGGATGAAGGCAATGGTACATGTTACCTGATGCTGTGTACAGTGTGTGTGTTTGTGTGTGTACTGTAGGTGTGTGTGTCATTGCGTACGAATGAATAAGTTTAAGATCCCCCCTCCCACCCCCCACCGCTCCCTTCTTTATACATGTACATGTAACTGATGATTCCTTTAGTTACATGTTCGTTGCTCCAGTGGTCATAATGGTTACAGTTATTGCCTTACACAGGAGTTCTTGCGTGTACATGTATGTCAGATCGTATTTCATTGAAGGTCATTTTTCATTGAAGTTCGTACGTCAGATGCTTTGATATGTGTGTGTGTGTACCTCCCCCCTCCCCCACAGTTTGAGGTAGGGAGTATGTGCGTACGTGTATGTGTCATCCATATGCATCTACGTGTACCAGTGATGGGTGGCGGGGGTAGAAATTTCTTGGTGGGTTGATGAACCATATCGCCTTACGAGTACACATTTACACTTGGGCATGATGTCATGACTTTTGACTGTTGGAATGGTATGGATGTTGGGTGCGAGTCCTTTTGACCTGCTTGTTTCCGTGGGTACACTGTAGCAGCTGGCGCTAGCGATGATATCTTTGGTCAGCCGGATGAAGTGGAGAATAGTGCTCTGTTTGGTTCTGGTAAAAAAGGAGGAGGGCTGTTTGATGACGACGATGAAACTGCAGACACTGCTGCTGAACCAAAGGAAGAAGTGCAGCCAGTTGTGACGCGAGAGAGATCAGGTAATCTGTGGGCAATTGTACTCACTGTACACTGTGTGCACAGTGCAAGATCCAGAGCCTTGGGACGTACTATCCAGAGTGATCCACTCACGCACTTGATCTTGTGCATGTGGGTGTGTGCACTTATATACATACATCATGTACTGTGTATGTAAAAACTGCACACGTGTGCTAATAAAAGTTCCTTTCTTACATGTATTTGCTCCCATCAGGGACAACGGGGAGCCTAAAGAAGCGTCCTGCTGGGGCAGTGCCCATGTTTGGTGGCAGCGATGGCAAGGGTCTGTTTGATAATGAGGAGGCGGAAGAGCCAGCCAAGGGAGAAAGTGCACCTCAGCGAGTAAGTCCTCCATTGTGGCGGTGCACTGTACACATGCATGTGTGTGCATGTACATGTGTGTGCATGTACATATGTGTGCATGTACATGTACATGTGTGTGCATGTACAGGTGTGTGGGTATACATGTACATATATGTATGTGTGATTTCATGGCTGCACGCATGATCAAAACAAATTATAATTCTTCGCTAGGGAGACGCTACATGATAAATGATCGACTTTCAGCTGTGCACTAGGACATGTACATGTAGATATACATGTACATGTACATTTACATGTAGCTATAGAACTGCATGTCCCCAGCAACACAATGTCTACATGTACATTGTGTACATGTAATGTAGATATGATTGTAACTTGTATACAATGTACACGTACACAATTTCAACCAGAAAGGGAGATACGTACATGTACATGTATACATGTGTACATGTGTACGTGTGTACATGTCTTGATACATCTGCATATACATGTACATATATGTGTTTGCAGTGATTCTCTGCATGTGTACATGTACATAATACTGTACTGTGGATCCCAAATGTTTATATGACTTATAGCTGTATATTTTTATAACATGGTTTTATTATGGTTGTGTTACCTTTGCTGTATGTTTGCTGACAAGTGCGTTTTTTTTTTGGAACCAAGTTTCTTTTTTTTTTTAGGATTTTGGTATAGTATGAATTGCCATGAAATTATTTATTATACAGCAATGTTTGAATTATCCATTATAGTCTTTATGCATTAATTAGTCAAGGGAAGTGAGTTGTTTCTTAAATACTGATGTACACATGTACATGTAGGGGTTCTCTTGATCTCCTGCACGTACACATGCACACTTATGTACAGATTTAGATGTATGTGTGCGAGCAGGTTCAGATTGTTTTTATTGACGTACACCATCCGTACATGTAAATGCTTGCATATGTACATGTACATGTACATGTACACATGTACATGTACATGTACATGTACACATGTACATGTGCTGTATACAGAAGTGGCTGTATTGTCTGAGACAAAATGAAAGTGAAAATTTACATATTCTGTTATGGTCGACCTTAGTTATGTTCCACATGTGTGTTGTCAGTTCATCATGAGGATTTCCTTTGTTTTTTAGAAACCAGCTGGTGCTGGAGGCCTCTTTGGAGAGGGTATGGATGATGAGTGGGCATCCAGTTCTGGAGCTGTTTCTCAATCAGGTATTGTCCTATCCCCTTTTAAATCTAAATTTGAGGGGTGTATTTGTACATGTGTGTGTGTGTGTTGTGTGTGTGTGTGTACATGTATGTGTGTGTGTGTGTGTGTTGTGTGTGTGTGTGTACATGTATGTGTGTGTGTGTATGTGTGTGTGTATGTGTGTGTGTGTGTGTGTGTGTGCACCTGCTAACTTGTTTTGAATACAGTACCATCTAATGAGGCTGTCCACACTCATTGGAATATGCGAGCACTGGTCATGTGTCTGATCATGTGCTAGTGTGACCATTGCATGTGCATTGTGCATGACAATACAGACTACATGTACATGTATATGGTGTACTGCACATGCAATCACTGGTAATTGAGCTACATGTACACTTCGTGTATGTGTGTGTGATGCTTTTCATCTCTCTCTTCTGAGTCTTTGACTCACTCTTGAAGTGTTTACAAACCACACCCTATGGCCAGTTAGTGAATATGTATATTTATTGCTGGTTACTTGTTGTAAGGTTAGTGGATGATAACAACAGACTGCTCACTCGCATGCTGCACGCAACAAGTTTTAAGAACTCCTTTTCAAGAGCCGGCACGTTGTTGTGCATGTGAAAACCCTTTACAGTTTGTACACAACTGCAAGTACACATGTATTAGGCCTACTACAGCAAGTATTAGTCCTACTACAGCAAGTATTAGGCCTACTACAGCACATATTAGGCCTACTACAGCAAGTATTAGGCCTACTACAGCACATATTAGGCCTACTACAGCAAGTATTAGGCCTACTACAGCAAGTATTAGGCCTAATACAGCAAGTATTAGGCCTAATACAGCACATATTAGGCCTACTACAGCAAGTATTAGGCCTACTACAGCAAGTATTAGGTTTACTACAGCAAGTATTAGGCCTACTACAGCACATATTAGGCCTACTACAGCAAGTATTAGGCCTACTACAGTGCATATTAGGCCTACTACAGCAAGTATTAGGCCTACTACAGCAAGTATTAGGCCTACTACAGCACATATTAGGCCTACTACTGTACATGTACATGTAGCACATTTCTGCTCTCTACTAGTACATGTACGTTGTAAGTTAATCTGATTAGGTATTATTGTGCCATACATGTGTACCTCTGACGTTTCTTCAGAAAACAATTAGTAATAATATGTTGTAGTGTACATGTACATACATGTATGATCAGTTACTTTGGGGTTAGTCGGATACCTATCAATTGACTTCACAGCTTGTGCTTAAAGGATCACGTTACGTTGGAAGTCTATCGCTTCAGTGATGTTGCATAGGGATGTGAGTGGGTGGTGGATGAGGGACGAGGAACCCCACTCCCCATACTAGAACGTACACCTGGCTGGTGACTGTTTATCCATATGTATTTAGTAAATCGCCGCCAACCTACAAAATGTGGCAGTCTGTACACAACTGCTAAGCCGGTGGTGTAGTACATGTAGCTGTAGTGTACAGTGGTGTAGTAGCTGTAGCGTACAGTGGTGTATTAGCTATAGCGTACAGTGGTGTAGGAGCTGTAGCGTACAGTGGTGTAGTAGCTGTAGTGTACAGTGGTGTAGTAGCTGTAGTGTACAGTGGTGTAGTAGCTGTAGCGTACAGTGGTGTAGGAGCTGTAGTGTACAGTGGTGTAGTAGCTGTAGTGTACAGTGGTGTAGTAGCTGTAGTGTACAGTGGTGTAGTAGCTATAGTGTACAGTGGTGTAGTAGCTGTAGTGTACAGTGGTGTAGGAGCTGTGGTGTAGTAGCTGTAGCGTACAGTGGTGTAGTAGCTATAGTGTACAGTGGTGTAGTAGCTGTAGTGTACAGTGGTGTAGGAGCTATAGTGTACAGTGGTGTAGTAGCTGTAGTGTACAGTGGTGTAGTAGCTGTAGTGTACAGTGGTGTAGGAGCTATAGTGTACAGTGGTGTAGTAGCTGTAGTGTGCAGTGGTGTAGTAGCTGTAGCGTACAGTGGTGTAGTAGCTGTAGTGTACAGTGGTGTAGGAGCTGTAGCGTACAGTGGTGTAGTAGCTGTAGTGTACAGTGTTGTAGGAGCTGTAGCGTACAGTGGTGTAGTAGCTGTAGTGTGCAGTGGTGTAGTAGCTATAGTGTACAGTGGTGTAGGAGCTGTAGCGTACAGTGGTGTAGTAGCTGTAGTGTACAGTGGTGTAGGAGCTATAGCGTACAGTGGTGTAGTACCTGTAGCGTACAGTGGTGTAGGAGCTATAGTGTACAGTGGTGTAGTAGCTGTAGCGTACAGTGGTGTAGGAGCTGTAGTGTACAGTGGTGTAGTAGCTGTAGTGTACAGTGGTGTAGTAGCTGTAGTGTACAGTGGTGTAGTAGCTATAGTGTACAGTGGTGTAGGAGCTGTAGTGTACAGTGGTGTAGTAGCTGTAGTGTACAGTGGTGTAGTAGCTGTAGTGTACAGTGGTGTAGGAGCTGTAGTGTACAGTGGTGTAGTAGCTGTAGTGTACAGTGGTGTAGTAGCTATAGTGTACAGTGGTGTAGTAGCTATAGTGTACAGTGGTGTAGGAGCTGTAGTGTACAGTGGTGTAGTAGCTGTAGTGTACAGTGGTGTAGTAGCTGTAGTGTACAGTGGTGTAGGAGCTATAGTGTACAGTGGTGTAGTAGCTGTAGCGTACAGTGGTGTAGGAGCTGTAGTGTACAGTGGTGTAGTAGCTGTAGTGTACAGTGGTGTAGTGTACAGTGGTGTAGTAGCTATAGTGTACAGTGGTGTAGGAGCTGTAGTGTACAGTGGTGTAGTAGCTGTAGTGTACAGTGGTGTAGTAGCTGTAGTGTACAGTGGTGTAGGAGCTATAGTGTACAGTGGTGTAGTAGCTGTAGCGTACAGTGGTGTAGTAGCTATAGCGTACGTTGTACTTCTTCATTTTTAGAAATGAAGAAATGCAATGGATATAATACATGTATATGTATTGATGTAATTCAGTCAGCTGCTGTATTTAATTGTGACTTCAAACCGAGACGCCAGCTTGGCAACACTTGATTAGTATGTAGAGTTTTTCTACACCAAAAGTGTTGGCTTATGGCACCCGGGGGGGGGGGGGTGCTCTCCCCCATACCCCCTACCTGGGCAGGATGCCCCTGGGAAGGCGCCGCCATTATATTGTACTTTATAGTCACCATGGTGCCCTATTGGAATCAGGCTTGTTTCAGCTGTTTTGTCCTGTACAGTGAATGTGTACAAACTACACCAGACACTGCGTGGACCCTATCTAGAGCTCCGTATGCGGAAACCACAATGCCTCTATGGACAAGTCCGGTAATTAAACAAAACAACTCATTCCCCATATGAACAGCATAATGACTTGCCCATCAAAATGGCTGCAGATGACATGCATAGATGCAAATTAGCACCCAGAAAGGTCTATACAGTGTAGGTGTAGTTGTGGGAGGGTATTATAGTGTATGCATGCATACATGTATGTGTATTTGGAGGACTTCATTTCATCACCTTTAGTTACTGTACATGTACAAAAATGATCTGGTTTTATCCTAATGAGTTATTTGCAATAAACTTACATGTAGCAGTCAGCTTAATTGGTCAAACTTGGAGTGCATGTGTGTGTTCATACAGTGTATGTCCTCTTATTCTTTGCTTACACACATGTACATGATGTACATGTACATGCCCATGTACACATACACCATGTATACACAACAGGTGTACATGTACATATAATACATGTTGTACATTGTATGTACATGTACATGTAGGTGTGTGATACAATCTTTTTTTTTCTTCATAATGTTCCAGCACCGTATTGTTAAAGGCTTCATTCCTTCGTCTACCACCTCATTCAAATATACATATACATAGTAGTTCACCAGTTTTGAATTTATCATGCTCTGCCCTTCATTTCCCCTCCTCCTCTCCACACTTCATCCATGTGTGGTGATCCTATTTTTGTACCTGGTGCCACCAATGCACAATCTGGATAATGTAACCATTTGAATTCAAGCTGTAATTAACATAGCCATATCATTTTTGTTGTATGGTGTACGTTTACACCATACAGACTACTTGGCTGCAATGTAGCCATACTTAACTCTTACATGTACGTTAATTATTTGTGGACATACCAAAAAGTAACCTTATCCTTCCCATTCCTATAATGCCATCACGATCTTCTCTGTGCAATAATCCAGTAACAGCATTAGTAATATTCATACAGCTGGTAGTAATGTACATGTACATGTACAAGAGCCTATACATGTAGCAAAATGGTGTGCGACATGTACATGCAGATCGTATGTAAGCATGCCCTTGTATCACAGCCTTCGCTCTGGGAACTGTCTCCTGCCTTTATTGGCGGCAAGGCATGTCATTCAGTCTCTCCATTTTGCCGTGTGTCCTGTGGCAGTACTGCATGTACTGTCAATGATGACGTGGTCTCTGGGAGAGGACCCTGGCTGAAGCACTTAGATAACCTGTTCTGTGGATTTGCACCTTTGTTATGAATGCAAGGAATAGGGCTGTGAGCCGTGTCAGGTTTCAGTCTCCAATGGAATATGTCCTTCATCCTCGTCCTGAATTTCTTGTTCACAGCCAGTAGCACCACTGGGCTTATGCATGGCAAAAAGTTCACACACAGGAGGGGTAGAAACACCAGCGGCATGCTCTCGTTGGCAAAGTTTGAGTGCCGTATCATGGCAACCGCTACCACAGATGTGTAGTACACCGTTGTGGCCACGATTGAGATGAGTGACACACTAAATATGGAGGCCATCGACTTGAGGATGGTCACTTCTGCACTCCAGTCTATGGGAGCATCAGTGCAAAGGTTTATGTTTGTGCTGTCCTGGTGACGTAGTGACTTGATGATGCGTAGCTTTCTGAAAATGTAGCCGTAGTGGAACACACAGAAGAGCATCGACGATGTGTTGAAAACGAGTGACACCACCAGTTGCACAATGAGTCCTGCGAAAAGGTAGGGCGTCGTATCGACCAGCGTGTCTGGAATGTAGCAGGAAATGATGTCCTCTCTCTTGCCTATTATCTGGTTACCCTGCAGTACAGCAATCCCTCCAGAACTCAAGGCAATGACCCACATAATAGCCATCTGGAGGTGGGTCCACCTTGTGTACGGTTGCCACTTGAAGAAGTACAGGACTGCCTTATACCTCTCTCTACTGATGAAGACATGCAGCAGGATGAATGGCACTCTCACCATGTATACAATGGCTTGGTTTATTGTGCACATGGTCTCCCCAAACGACCACCTCTTAGTCACAGTAGTCACAAGCAAGAGTAGTATTGGGACCAGAGATATCAGGTTGTTGACCACCATGGAATAGAGGTACACGTTGATGTTGTTTTGGACGCTTCTTGCCTTGATAAGCAGGGTGAGCAGGAGAAGATTGGAGACCAGTCCAACCAGTAGCTGTATGAAGACAAAGGGGGTGAAGATCACCGCCAGGGCTGGGAGCATCATCTCTGAATCATTGCAACTGTAGTTGGTGGTAATGTTATCCATGCTGTGCCTTCGGACAAAATGAGCCAGCGAAAAAACAACTGAATTGATCCTTTGTGGCTTATATAGTGGGGGGGGGGGGGGGGGGGCGCAGTTATTATAGCACATGCCACCTGATGTCACCAGGAATGTCGTGAGAGTGTACTTTCTCCTATTGCCTTTGAGATAAGGTTTCCAAGTTAAGTATCTAATATAGTGCTTATGAGTATCATTTTAGCAATGCTGTGGTTTTGCTGTGGTGGGGGCTGGGAATAGGTTGAGGTATGAATTCCTGTCTAATTGTTACAGCGTGCAATCTACTTTTCACACTGTCAGAGGCATGTGTAAATGCTGCACTCTGTGTTGTACAGGGCTGGACTGGTACAGTGTCCACCTGTATGTGTGTGTATGCATGCTGCTTTTGGGGGCACATTTGTGCCGAGTGTCTGCTGGGTTACATCTCTGTTTACCTCCAAAGTGGGTGTGTCTGCTGGGTTACATCTCTGTTTACCTCCAAAGTGGGTGAACCTACATGTACATGTACATGTACAACCCTGCTCCACATATACAGTGTACAGATGCACAAACCACCACTCCCTGTTAGTTGTGTTGACTACGTGTGTTAACCCATACTAAAATGTGAGGTAGCATTTTGTTACATTTTGTTACATTTTGTTACATAATGAGCACATGCCCTTGCTCATTTTGTTACATAATGAGCACATGAGCACATGCCCTTGCTCATTTTGTTACATAATGAGTACATGCCCATGCTTCCATTTTGTTACATAATGAGTGCATGCTCTTGGTTCCATTTTGTTACATAATGAGCACATGAGCACATGCCCTTGCTCATTTTGTTACATAATGAGTACATGCCCATGCTTCCATTTTGTTACATAATGAGTACATGCTCTTGGTTCCATTATGTTACATAATGAGCACATGCTCTTGCTTCCATTTTGTTGTGCAGGCATACCCTTACATGTACATGTACTTACAATGTAGTGAACTCATTTTGTTACATACACACATGTAAATAATGAGAGTGTGCTATTTATTACACTTGTATCTTTGGCGGCACCCTACGGACTTCTACCCTAACCAACCACATTACATGTACATGTATACCCATGACCGCGTCACGGTGTGGCACATCTGGTTGCACCAAAGACATGGCTCAGCGTCACCCTTGGTCCCAGGTCGGTCAGTGGTGAGGGCCTACCACCACCTCACCACATGGTAGTGGTACGTCTGGTCACACCCCAAGGGCAGCCAGCGCTACCTTGGTCCCAGACTTGGCCTGATGGGTACCTTCCTGTCACCAAGTTGCCACCTGATGCAAACTGTTGTTCGTCAACCAGTATAGATGCATGACAGGGGCCCAGATGGGGGAGGGGACCCAGATGGGGGAGGGGACCCACACACAAGTTGAAGATACCTTTCACATTAGCGCAGTAGGAGCAGAGCATTCATACAGCAATAAGTGCATTGTAGTGTACAAACTCCAATGCTGTTATACTTTGCGGTGTTGCATGTGGAGCATCGACGGCTCAGTACTGCTGCTTGAGTGTAGTATTCAATAGTGCTGCTTGAGTTAATCATGTTCTTGGGTCATTCCAAGCAGCACTTAACTGTAATGTATTTGCAGGTTGCTAAGGTATTGGGTATTTTGTGTAATAGTGGTTTCCATGTGTGATAGATTAACCTTCCTACACGGAGGTCAAGTACAATATAATTGGTTGTTAAATATTTGGCTTCCTCTTTATCAGCTACAATGCAAAATGACTAAACTCTAAAAATGGATTTCAAATTCATGCTGTAATGTGGTACTGAAGCGGTACATGTGTCTGCACTTAAGTTCTGGACATTGTTTTTTAATGGCATAGTATGCATTTACAACTGTTTTAGAATAACATACACACTCCTCACGGCACTTGATATTTGAAAAGTCCCAGAAGCCAGGTGTGCCCTTCGCTCTGACACATACATTCTCACACGCTTAGGTGTACATATTTAGTAATTCTCACATTCGTGCACCCTCAAAACTTTCTACTTTGAAGCGCACTGAAGCAATTTGGCAGCACTGATGCAGTCTCACCCACAATTTTTTTACACCCGGACGTACTCGCGTTGTTCACTCGATCCTCGCTCACTGCTGCACGAATCTTCGTATAATTGTGTGCAACATTTATCTGCACAGAAAATCTCTCGCACCCTCGCGCGTCATTTGCGCGCGTGCAAACTTGCGGGTGAGCGAGTGACCAGCGCGAGCAAGCCACTTGCAAGTCGCTTGCTCGAAGATGATAATTATCGTTGGGACGCACCTGATGCTATAGCTCTAATTACGGCATGAATGGATGTATCGTAACATGGCTCGTGTTTAAACGTGCATATTGTCATAATCTCGAGCGTTGCTGTGCGCCGTTCTTTAAAATCCTGTTGTTGAAACAGCGTTAATGATTACGACAATTCAATTTGCACGAACCTTTTTGTGGGGGCGGAGGGGGTGTACGCACTGCTACTAAGCTCGCCGAGTGGGCGTACCCAAACGAGTCTTTCGCGCTCGAGGTCTGGTGTAAACTTGTGGGTGGGCGGTACTGGCACCTACATACTAATACCATATCGTTTACCTACGTAACTTACATGTACGTCACCGTGTATGTTGCACTGTGGTGGAAGTCCCGCCTTCTTTCATCCGAGGTTCGCTCTCGTCCGCTTATTGATGATCTCGTCCCCAGGCATTATGACCAAAAAATGTAAACAGTACCTCTATGCTCTAGGGCTAAGTACACGGTGATATTTCTGGTGCTGAAGCTTATTTGTTGCTCTGCTGTGTGTGAACCTTCCGTTATTAACCCCATCATTGCTGCTTGCTGGGAATGTGAAATTCAGGAGCAGGATCTCATTCCATTGACATTTTCATGCAGCAGCTGTGTTGCTTATGGCAAATGAGGATGTGAGTACACAGCTTTCTGAGTAGCAGAGTGTGCAGCATGCCAGCGGGAGATGGTATCAAGTGCAGCCCATTTGTGCACGTATGTACATGTATGCACACCTCTGATTGTGTTGTGCAATACATGTAATGTGTGTATGAAACAACATACTCTTGCACACATGTACGTACCAGTAAATGCAGGTAGACATTTTGCACTCTGTTGGGCCCGTGTGCAACAGTTGCACACAGTACATGTAAATGCCCAGCTGGTTCAATGTTGCACAATTCTCAGCACATGTGGATGTATGTACATGTACATGTACACACAACACATGTATGTGTGGTTGATATTCAATACAAGACCTACATGTAGTACTTCCTACGTATCTGAACGTTGTATGATCAGTGCGTTTTAATATATGCAGTGTTGAAAGCATGGGACAAAGTGAACTCTGTTAAGTACCCTATTCAATCCATCTAGCATATGCAAGGGCGAATGATATTATGTGCATGTACATGTAGTACATGTAATACGTTTTCTAACAATGGTGCACATGGTTAGTATAATTCTATGTTGTGTGGGTTATCTCCTTTAAATCCACAACGTCATGTTACTGGTAATATTTACAAAAATACATCATGGCACATACGTGTACATGTACGTGTGTGTTGTATGTATACAGCAGTGTTCGCAGGAAGCTATGGATTGTACCATATGTTACCCTGTATGTCATAATCATTTTCCAGTGCCCCCTGCAAAGAGCAAACCAGCAGGAGGGCTATTCGAGGACGATGATAGCATTTTCTCATCGCCACCTGGCACTGCAAAGGTACAAATGCAATGAACAAGACATTGTATGGGGAGGAGTTTTTAACATGTACTGTACATGTACACATGTATGATAGGAGAGTACAATGATCAAACTCTACACATACATTGTACCCTGTACATTTGAATTTCTTTACTTCATGTAAGTTGCAATGCAGGAAATTCATGTTAGTAAAGTTATAGGCACTCTTAGGCAGCTGCTAAATTGTACACTACTTTAAGCCTAAACTGACTTATCATTGGGCATTTTCATTTTTATTAGTTCTTTAAATACTGTTGCATGTTCGCTGTAACGTGCATGTGTAGAAATATACATGTACATGCACACCTGCATTAGTCTGGGGACCCGACTGATGGTTGTACTATCAGTCTGGGGACAATTGCGCATCAGATCCTTGGAGTACTGCAGAATTCTTGCAGTAGCATGAATCTCATTTATGCCCTACCCTACTAGCATGAATCGCATTAACGAAGCCATCGCGCGTAGTCACATTGCGCAGCCGGCAAACCAGGGTTTAGAGAATTGGAGGCTTCAGGTCAGGCCATAGTGACTGGTTATGACTCATGATGTACCAACTGGCTATGGGAAGAATCTGTGTTTTGCATGCCTTCTTAGAGCCAGCTCATCTTGTGCAAAAACTCTCAAAACACCTTTATTGTGCGATGATGGTGCTCCAAGGCTCTGACTTTCATGAGCAACTCAGGCAATTCTGTTCCTCAAGACACACGATTCGTAAATAGACAGTCTGGGGACTGTTATTTAAGCGCGATTGCTAAATAAGTTGTTTTAAGCACGATTGTATATTTATAACACCTTACCTTCCAAGGATCAGATGCCCAGACTGATAGTACAACCATCAGTCGGGTCCCCAGACTACACCTGCATATGCATATAGTACATGTACATGTACCTGTACCTGTACATTGTGCATGTGCTTGCATTGACTGAAGTAGTATTTTCTAGTTGATGCTCTGTGCAAGGACTTTAACCTGTATGGTTGAGGTAGTAAGTTGTTTGGGGTTTTTTTGTGGAGCAGTTGTCAGTAATTCATTGTTCTTTTGTTGTGTTCTAGCAAAAGCTTATACTTGCATGTACGTGTAACAGCATGGTGCACCCATGTGGCACCACTCATGTACATGTACATGTATGTACGTATGTGTTCGTTTTAAAATTATTATTATTTCCACTTTAACTATTAAGGTACCTGCGGGAGGTGCTGTAACTGCTCCTAGTAAGAAGACTGGTGGACTGTTTGACGAAGATGACGATGATATGTTCTCTGGTAGTACCACAAAAGTCACGTAAGCATCTCACCACCCATTGCTATCCTTCACATGTGCATGTACATGTACATGTACATGTAGCTCAGTTTAGGACCACAATTTAAACGCGCTTTACATTTGAATGGAATTTGTTCAAAGCCACTTTGTATTTTGTGAAGCCTGACAATCATCGTACATGTACTGTAGATACACAAAATGACTCTCCCTAATTGGCAAGAAACCAAGATGACGTTATTGTTGTGTACATATATATGTGCATGTGCATGTATTATTCAGGTTCAAGTTCAAGTTGCTACAACAGAGATCAGGTTACAGCTCTATGTTCTTAGTTTTCGAAATCCTTTTTGTTTCAATACAGGGCAACTGAAACCACATCTACTGGTGTACCAAAGCCTTCACAGAAATCGTCTGGCCTGTTTGATGATGAAGACAGTCTGTTTACGTCAAGCGCAGCTCCGCCAATGCCAGCAGCTGCAGTATCTGATAAACAACCTGTGTAAGGCTTATGGGTATACATATACATGTATGTAAGGTTTATGGGTATATGTAAGGTTTATGGGTATATGTAAGGCTTATGGGTATATGTAAGGCTTATGGGTATATGTAAGGTTTATGGGTACATTATATGTAACGCTTGTATGGGTATATGTAAGGTTTATGGGTATATGGTTACTTTACATACATGTATGTATACATTTGTGTTTGCATAGATGAATGTATAGTCCTGCAAGGGGTTCACATCTACGTGTACATGTACATGTACATCTTTTTTTAAGGAATGTCCAAATCACTTCTGATTTGACTTATGCATACATTTAAATCATTGATTTTGTATTGGTGGAGATACAGATGTACATGTACGTGTACATGTACGTGCATGCTCATTTTTCTGCTCAATTCAAGCCAATGATTAGAATGTTGACCACTAATATATGGTTCCAAGGCATATGACATGCTTTGAAATTGCAGGAAGAAGAAGCCATTTGGTGGAGTGGCTTTGTTTGGAGGTGCATTAGGAAGTTCACCTGCTGATGACTCTGGATCTGAGCCAGCAAAACCCATTCCACAGGAGGAAAAGAAAGTGGTGAGTTACATGCATGTACGTGTACATGTATGAATGCCTACATGTGCATTATTTACATGTACGTGTGTATACCGGTTTCACATGTACATGTACATCTAGTGGTACAGTGCAGATGCATAAAGATACAAACATGTGTACATCATGTACATGTGCTTGTTTTTGATCAACACAGCATCCAGGATTGTGTTACATGTATGTATACATGTGCATGTATGTACATGTACATCAAATAAAAGCAAGTTGATGTTTTAATATACTAACTTAATCCCCTCCAAAATGAAGCTTTCTCTATTCAAAGCTGTGGTTTACGTATTCATATATCCATACAGATTAAGATTTTTCAACATTTCAAAAGAAAATGCTAATTTTCTTATCCAATTTATTAAAGTTTGAAAATCCTGAACTTACAGTGATACCTGTCTATAAAATTTATTGGTGTGTTTTAATGCTCACTTGAATGTTTGGTATTAACAGTACAATATTGAAAATCTAATAACACAATGCTTTTGGTCACACAGATATCAATTACATGTAATACTGGAAATATAAGGACTGTCATGTTGTTTTTCTTTATATCGGTGTCCCCAGTCCAAAAAATGGATTTTTAACATCTCTCTGCTCTGGGGCAACTATATGTGTACACAGTGTATACATATAGAGCAAAGGGCCCGAATGTGGAACGCACCCCTATTAAGGAACACTAAATCTCATTAAAAATTTAATCAAAGATATGGGTTTGCAATGATGGCTCATACGCAAATCAATGAATCTGATTGACCCACTAGTTGTTGGATAAGTATATGACATAAAGGATAGTCTAGTGATGATGTTCAATGCTGATAAAATTCTCCAGTAGCATTTGGCAAGCTAGGATTGCAGCATTGTGCTCCTTTGCAACTTTCTGATTTCATTATAGCTTTCATGCGCTCTAATGCAGCCTTTTCTTTCTCAGCTATCTCTCCCCTCTTCATATACTTAAATTCATCAATCCATTGTGCTGAAGTCATGCACTGAGCTGAACCTTTCAAATGCTTAAATTGAGTACTAGTAGTAGGGATAGCGTTGTCCTATGGATGTAAGCTTTCTCCATCTGAATTATCAGTGGTACTTTCTGAACTTTGAGGAGAGGTCCATTCAGCATGTTGCACCTACTCAGGACGTACTGCACATGCAGCCACATAGATGGAGTGGTACTGAATTGACAATTTCAGGCGTAACTGCAGATCTTCTTCTGTTGTCATTGCAGCAGCCTTGATATCAACCCGCCTCTTCACCTCTTGTGCCACATCATCCTCAATAAAGCTTACAATGGTGATTTTATCAGAAAGTGCTGCCCCTGACACACCACATGATGCCATGATTGCATCATGGGGTCCAGCCATGTCTTCAGGAAGAGCATCTACACCCACGTAGTGGAGACAGGCCTGTCGTTTATCGGCCATAATTAAGCTACCAGAGGATAGACATTTCATTTTTTAGCAAGTAGCATCCGCCCTCCTCCCCAAAGCAAACCCCATGCGGTTGAGTGTTTATATAACAACCCTTTGATGTGGTTGTTCCTTATTTGGTACCTTTCCCATACATTGAGGTATGTTTGCCGAAAAGTGAGTTTTCAGTACCAGGATTCATGAAACATTTCCTATGGTTAGCATATTTGTAATCTACGTTAAATTCTCTATCCAACAGTGTTTGAATTATCTCTCTAGCCTGCATAGTATGTCTGCATCAGTCAAGGGAAGTTGGTTGTTCCTTAATAGGTTCCCTTGCTCTATCTGTGCAAAATTTGGCCGAGTCAGTTTTTAAACCTGGGAAATACTTCCTGTTTTTTGGAGCAACAAAATGTGGGGTTTTGAAGGTTGAAAAGTGTTATTCATGCCAAATTTCGTGGAATGTGTTGTATTGTACAAGAGATTGATGATTATACTGAGGGATGTGTATGAGCCCACGTTTACAAAGTCCATGTGACTGTTTCCTTTACTGTCAAAACTCTGGTAGCAATCACTGAGGCTTAAGAAAATACTCCGTACTGAATTTCATTACAAATGCTGACATTACAATGTTATGGCTGAATGCAGCGACAGTATAAAACAACAAAGGTTTAATCCATATTTCATCGTTGCTACAAAGAAAAGCTCCAATCGGCAGGCCCCCATGCTGCCGCTTGGAAGTGGTGGTACATGCAATAATTTCATAATTCTAATTTAAGCCAGCATGCAGGTTTAAAATCTGATTCGGCCTATATATTACAATATATCTATATCATGATTTGTTGCCTCAAAGCCAAGAGATATGCTAAAAATCCTTTGTGGATGGGAACACTAAAATGAAGATCATGAGACCTGTACATTTGTGTCAGTCAAGTGACGTGCCCTTATACATGTATCTGGTACTTATGTAATCAAAAACACTGTTGTTAAATTATTTGTATACTGAATGTTAAACATTCAAGTAAACATTAATGTCTATTGTTCTGAATGTCATCCCGAGGGTGCAATTGTACGCCTGGGTGTACAGGAATACGTTTTTACCAGTCAGTTATTTAAGGAACATACATGTGCATGTAGAATGTGATTAGTATACAAGGTGTTCCTCAATCAAGGAAAATCGCTTTTAAAATTGACCACAAACAGTTAGTTAACTAATAATTGTTGTGCTTAAATTTTGATGTAAACAAACTAATTAATTTATCAAATGAACAAAAACGAATTAATACTTCCCAATAACACCTAAAAAAATTAATCATTTTAGAGGCATCTAAAGGCACCAACATTTTCTTGAATAATAACTTGCCGAATTTATTAATAAATTCAAACCACTAAATCAAGATACAATGGCCCCTAAATCAAGTACATTGCGAAAATAAAAAAATCAAGATTTCAATCTTGAATAACTTCTATATGGAAGTAGTTAAATAAAATTTGCAGCTTTTAACTAATCACCCACCCTACATTTATTAACACTAATAATGTTTAATTGAAATGAATGGGGTCTTGAGACTTTTATCAATATTAATTAACCATTAAAGATTATATTTTTAAAAATTTCACCAGCATGTCTTTTTTTGCTGTTAGAACTTTTTACAACAATTACCAGTTAATTAACTGCTTGTGGTTAATTTATAAACAATTTTCCTTGATTGAGGAACACCTGTACATGTACATGTACAAGACCTTTTAGGAGTGGGAAGGCTTTTGATATACATGTAGCAGAGCTACATGTATATGTATGTATCTGCATGCTAATTTTACATGTATTGTTAAGTTACAGGGTGTACATGTACATGCATCTCAGACCAGTCCTATTGGACATTTGTACATGCCAGTACATGTACCATTAAATGTAACCAGGTCTCTCACACAATTTCCGCTGTAGAGGAGGTTCATTGTATATCGATTTTCGTCATTTTGGAATGAAATTTCAAGTACATACATGTAAATTTGTGTAGCTTTTCATAAGGTGTTATGTTGACAAGCAAAAATGCTTGAAATCCATTCTATTTGATTTCCCCTGATAGCACAATGATTAGGTCAGCTTCATGTACAGTACCGTAAAGTACCACGAATAAGTTCCCCCCCCCTCCGCCCCCACCAAAAAAATGTTCGTGTTTAATGAGCGTATCGACGTAATCATGAACATAGCTGCATTGGATTCTTTAATATCCTGTTGGAGTACCAGTTCTTTCCTAAAATGTTTAAACAGGTACATGTATGTGGAAGCGTTAACGATTACGAAGATACGCTTGTTTAAACACAGGACATTTTTTCTTCAGTGGGGGCAGGGGGGGGCTTATTCGTGGTACATGTTCATATAGCTCCATGTACATGTACCAGGATTGTAATACACAGTTCTGTGGATTGTATTTTGATTGCATTATGCATACATGTATACTTTACATGTACATGTACTCGTATATGTGCACATTTACATGTACAGGTGGTACTCATATGTGTACATATAATTCTTATGTATGTTTGTACGCATAAATTTTAGGCACCTGAACCTAAACCAAAGCCAAAGGAAAAATCTTCGTTAGGACTTTTTGGTGATGACGACAATGAAGATGAAAATGATATATTTTCATTTACAGGATCTAAGAAAACAGGGTAAGAGGAAAGTTACTGGCTGAGCATACATCTATGCACATGTACATTACATGCAACATGTACATGTACATGTATACTCATGCAAGTACATATATACAGGGTGTTTCTCAATCAAGGAAAATTGTTTATAAATTAACCACAAGCTGTTATTAACTGGTAAAAGTTCTATTAGCAAAAGAAGACATGTTGGTGAAAAAAATTAATATTAATGGTTAATTAATATTGATAAAAGTCTCCAGGCTCATATTCTTTTCAATTAAACATTATTAATCTTAATAAATGTAGGGTGGGTGGTTAGTTAAACACTGAAAATTCTATTTAATTAACTACTTCCGTTTAGAAGTTATTCAAAATTGAAATCTTAATTTTTTTATTTTCACAATTTACTTGATTTAGAGGCCATTGTATCTTAATTTTGTCGTTTGAATTTATTAATAAATTCGGCAAGTTATTATTATTAACATTTAAGAAAATGGAGCTTTTGGTATATTTTTGATAAGGTGTTATCAGGAAGTATTAATTTGATTGATTTCTTTGATTTTATTTAATTATTTATTAAAATAATGTTTAGTTTGATTGCATCAAAATTTAAGCATGCAATATTAGAGCATTTAGCAACAATTATCGGTTAATTAACTGTTTGTGGTCATTTTACATGTATAAACGATTTTCCTTGCTTGAGAAACACCATGTATTCGTACACAGTGGTTTGTACATGCATTTGTACTTGTGTTTACATACATACATGTATGCTACAATACATACATGTGTATTTGTATGCACTCCACAGCATGATGTACATGTACATGTACATACACATACACATGTACATGCACATACACATGTACATGCACATACAATGTACATGTATGTGTGCTTTGATGTAAATGTGTTCTTTAGCAAAATGAAATCTACATGTAGATGTACATGTAACAAAATTCGATTGCACATTGACTGATGATTACATGTGCAATCTACATGTACATGTGTATACATGTATACCTTGTATTGTAGATGTACATGTAACAAAATTCGATTGCACATTGACTGATGATTACATGTGCAATCTACATGTACATGTGTATACATGTATACCTTGTATTGTGATGCTGCGTTCCTCTCTTGCCAGGTCCTCCAGTGGTGCTGCAGCCACCACTAGCTCTGCTGCTGTTCCTGAAAAGAGCAAGCCCAAGCCGGTCTCCAGTCTCAGCCACAGCCTTTTTGGCAGCCCTGATGGAAATGAAGACAGTGATGACATATTTGCTGCTAAGCCTACAGCAGCAAAAGAGGTATATATTGTGTGTGAATCATGTACATGTACATGTACATGTACATGCACATGTATGGTTATTTCTATTAGTAAATGTCTGTACATGTACAATGTACATGTACATGTGTGTATGTGTGTGTACATATATGTGTGTGTGTGTGTGTGTGTGTGTGTGTGTGTGTGTGTGTGTGTGTGTGTGTGTGTGTGTGTGTGTGTGTGTGTGTGTGTGTGTGTGTACATAGTTGTCAACCCTCCAGGAATGTCTGGGACACTACCGGATTTTCTACCATTGTCCCGGAAGGGTCCCAGATGGCCCTATCGTCCCGGAATTCTAACGCAGATCAGATCTAGTTGGTTTGTGGCCCGACTAGATCCATTCAGTCACAACCCCAATTTATTGGACCACTCCCCTAATCGTTCAACCTTGCGTTGACTCTGGTCTGCGACTAGTACAATAATTGACAGCTGTTCCAGCATGGCTGAGCGAATGAGCTGAGCAGTGAATATAGGAGTAATATTACATAGTTTCACTTTACTGCTCTGACTTTACCCTAAATCACGGCAGGAGAAATAATGTAACTAATGATTAAAAAGTGGGTGTGGCTTCCATGTACATGTACATTGTACTTCCATTACATGTGTGTGTGTGTGTGTACTTCCATTACATACATGTACACGTACATGTACTACATGTACATGTACATGTACACGTACATGTACTACATGTACATGTACATGTACATGTATGTATGTATATTCATGCACATGTCAGTTTTTGTTCAGGTGTACATGTACAATGTACACGTACATGTTGTACATGTACATTGTAAATTTATGTTTAGCTACATAATATGTAATGTACATTTACAACATCTATAATTATACATACACACATATGCATACATGTGTTTATTGTTCAACCACATTTTGGTTAGGCAGAGTCATCTTATTTTTCAGACAAAGCCGCCTTCTAAACCCAAAATGGACTCCTTATTTGCCGAGTCGGTGGAGGTGGAGGACTCTCTTCCTGATAGTAGGAGAACTGTCCAAGCACCTAAAGCCGTACCCAAGCCTGTGCAGGTACATGTACTGTATGTGTGCTTGGATATGTATTGTTCGTGTGCTCAGTAATTTTGCAATGGGCTGTAGTGCACTGTTCTTGTGCATGTGTACATGTACACGGTTATTTATTTGTTTTTTATTTTAATACACAGAATGCATCTGCAGATCTGTTTGCTCCAACCAGCTTTGATCCACTTGGAGGAATGGGTAGTGTGCCCAATGTGAAGCCTGTGACCAAAAACCCATCAAATCAAAAAGGACTTAATGAATATGATGAACCTAAGGCTGCTCCTGTGACTGCTCCAAAGCCTGAACCAAAGACTAGCAAAGATCTTTTTGCATCAGACGAGGAGGATGACCCACTGAAGGCTAATCCTGCTCCTGTTGCGAAGGCCTCAAAGCCTGAGCCTGCAGTTGCATCCAAACCCCAGCCTAAGCCTAGCAAAGACCCTTTTGCATCAGACGAGGAGGATGACCCACTGAAGGCTAATCCTGCTCCTGTTGCGAAGGCCTCAAAGCCTGTGCCTGCAGTTGCTTCCAAACCCCAGCCAAAGCCTAGCAAAGACCCTTTTGCATCAGACGAGGAGGATGACCCACTGAAGGCTAATCCTGCTCCTGTTGCGAAGGCCTCAAAGCCTGAGCCTGCAGTTGCTTCCAAACCCCAGCCAAAGCCTAGCAAAGATCCTTTTGCATCGGATGAGGAGGATGGGCCACTGAAGGCTAATCCTGCTCCTGTTGTGAAGGCCTCAAAGCCTGAGCCTGCGCTGGTTCCTAAGCAAGACCCAAAGCCCAGCAAAGATCTTTTTGGATCCGAAGATGAGGAAGTTTCATCTGGACCGTTGTCCACTAAAGAATTTCAAAAAAAACCTGAAGCAAGTAGCAGGAGTGCAAGTGGGGCTTTACCAGGACAAAAGGTATCTGATGATCTGTTTTCTGATGATACTGAGCAGTCAAGTAGTACCACAACTGCACCAAAGAGAAAACCAGCTGGTGCAGTGGCCATGTTTGGAGGAGTAGATTTGTTTGGTGAACAGAAGCCAGCCATTACAAATGCAGCAAAGAGTAACTCTTTGAAACGAGAGAAGAAATCAGAGTTGCCAGATAATGATGACCTGTTTTCCAAGAAACTCAATTCTCCTGATGATGATTTGTTTGCTCCACCTGTGGCAAAGAAACCCATGAAGAAAGACAGTGATGTATTTGCCCAACCAACCGGAAAAAGTCTTGATTCGACTGCTGGAGATGACCTGTTTACCCATGCAGCACCTAGCAAACTTGCAAAGAACAGTCTTTTTGGCTCTCCAACGGCTGATCTGTTTGATGATCCTCTTTTTGGTGACAGTAAGAAATCTGCACCCACGAGCAAACCAAAGACAGATTCTGGTAAGTTGAGAGACTAGCGGTAGCCAATAAATGTGCATATACATACAAAAGCTTACAATTATGAAATGGCGTCACTGAGAGTGATCTTTTTGTCTCCTGCATTGACAGATCCCTTTGGTGATGTGGCTGGACCACCCAACAGAACTACTGTAAGTCTCATCTTTTTTTTTTTTTTAATTACATGTATGCTATGCAGGATATTCCAAAATTAAGGAAAATTGTTTATAACCTTAAACAGTTAATTAACTGATAATCGTATCTTTCAGCAGAAGACAAGTTGGTTGATTAATTTAGTTTTAATATCATTTTCACTGGTTGATTAAAATCTCAAAACCTCTCCTAGATCAAGTGCAAAAATCGATTTCGATAACTCCTTAAACGGAAGTAGACAGTTTGCAGCTTTTAACTAACCTACCCACCCTACATTTATTAACATTAATATTAGTAACTTCAAATTAGTGGTGTTTTTTGATTTAGTGGTTTGAGCAAGTTGAAATCAAATGGAGCTTTTGGAGGCCTATAAAATTATTCTTTAATGAAGCATTAACAGGAATTTACATCGACATTTCAGCCCACATTATTAGAACATTTAGCAACAATCAACTATTTTTTTGTTAATTCATAAACAATTTTCCTTGATTCTGGAACACCCAATAGATGACTGTGCATGTGTATTGCTACAATCAGCTTGTACCATTAACCATTCCTTGTGCTTGCACTAGTGGTAACCAATAATGGTAACTTTGTTGGCATTCCATATATGTACATATACACATGTATATTTGTATAATTGTACATGTAGGTACATGTAGAAGCATCTTCTGAAGAATCAAAAACCACCACTCCTTCAATGTTGAAGGTACAATATACAAAGGTGTTAACCTGTGTAATTTACACTATACATGCACGTGTGTACATATGATACATAATTTTTTACTACATGCATATAAGTCATTGAAAATTCTGTTGTGTATGTTTTTTCACCTTTAGTGTCAGTTGAGGGGTTTCTGGAGAAGGGAAATGGCTGTTGCCTCCCTCATTGTCTGTAGATAATTTCAGATATTAATTTAATCTCAGTGCATCTGAGTATCTTGATTTTTGGTAATGAAGCACTTATAACACTGTACAATATTAGGAGCTAATAAAAAGTTACCCTTTGCCTGTATATACATGTATATCTACATGTAACACATGTACATTTGGGGTTAGGGGATATAGGGTAAAACATGTACAGCTCTGGTGATATGTGGTGCATCTTACATGTATATATTGGTTCAATCATTTACACATTTTGTACCCTTGTGTGCCAACATCATGCATGTGTTATTCTATTCTGCCTTCAGATGGGATTGAACATTAACCCTCTAGCACTGGTACCAGGAGCTGCTCCACCTGTCAAGCCAGCTACAGAGAAGGCTGTGTCCTTCGATGAACCTGTACATGTTGACACACTGTTCAATCCAACCAAGGTGTGGTATAGGTTCTTGTACAATATGCTTTTCTACTATGAACATGTTAAAACATGTTTGCACACAGATTTGCTATACTCCTGCAGTTAGTACATTTTACTGCTGTCATTCTTAGATTCATTAAATTCTTAAATTGGCTGTTAGTACATGTATATGTGTATGTATTTGTGTATTACTGAACTTTGGGCTGTGACAAGTTGACAACACTATCGTACGTAAACATCACAATGCATAGCAGCAGGTGTGCACTGTTTTGTACATAGATGTACTATGGGTACATGCACATACAATAAGTGTGTTCACTTTAATTCTCACTGCTTGATCGAGTTTTTTGTATTCTGTTGTGACAGACTCGAGCTAAAGGGGCAGCTCGTCGCCCTCCTACCAGGCATTCTTCACGATCTACAAGTGAATCAGATCCAAACCTCTCCATCACTAGTACTGATGCTGCTGACCTACCTGGCAGCCCTCAAAGGGCCAAGAAGGAACCCACTATGGCAAGCAAGAGTCCAAAAGCCTCCAAGAAAACAGTCAAGAAAAGTGACGAGTTTGACGACTTGTTTGGTGAAACGAATGGTGCAAAGGTTGCTGCTAGCAGTGACATCATCAATAAGATTGAGGATGAGATGGATCGGGATGGAGGTGCATTCAGTTCCAGGAGGGTGAATAAAGTTGTTTTCAACCCGAATGATGATCTGTTTGCGACACAGCCACTATCCTCAGCTCCCAAACAGCAGAAACCAGGGGATATATTTGATGACCTATTTTCTGACTCAGCAATGAAGGCAGAACCGAAGCCTTCAGTTGCAAGTGCAGGGTTGTTTTCTGAATCTCCAAAGCCCAAGAAAGCCACCAAACCTGCTGGGAGTAGCATTTTTGACAATCCTCCAGAAGACATATTCGCTTCCCCGCCACGTGATCCCAATAGTGTGGACATATTTGCTAAGGAAGAGCCAAGCACTATGAAAATGAAACCTGGTGATGCAGCTATTGCTGGCAAGTCCTCACAAATGCCGACCCAAACTGCCATGGAAACAGGTGGTGCAGCCACTGGAGAGGCGCAATCACAAGAGGTAACGAGTTTTTTTAAATCTGCTGTATCAGTCTGATAATATTGGCCAGTCAATCTGTTAAAAATCTGGTCAACTTAATTAAAGCAGGGATTTCAATTTATAGTGTACACATACAGAGTACATCATGTGTGTACATGTTTAAGCCCTTGACTAAGTGAACATGTTTTATTGTTTTCACAAGGGGTGGACAGTGTGTAATAAGAAACACAGTGGGCTGATAATGATTTAGCTATACCCTGAGAAGGAGTACATGTGTATATACATGTACATGTATATATATATATATGGGACAGTGTCCAGCTAAATCGGGCTTGTGGGGTTATAATTTTATCACTATAAAAATTGCACATTGTACTAAACAACACATCGTCGCGACGGTACCACGTTTTCCTTTCAAATTTCGTACACTTGTTCCCACACCATTTCTCTGTGTGAAAATCGATTTTTGTGATCTACACATTTTCCGTGCCGTGGATACAACAATCGTTAATCCTACGGGTTAGAATTCCTCATTTCTCCACGTACGAGTGTTGAAAATGCGTCAAATTCGGGTAGCACATAGAGGAGTCCTGTAGCTATTGATTTATTCTGTTCGTTAATTTCTATATCATCCGTTACGGAGATACAGTTGAACAAACTACAGGCACGTTTTCCCGCTTGATTCGCGCCAATGATTTTGGCAAATCGCGTCCCGCTCAGTGAATGGGAAGGCAGTGATTATATCATTGGTGCGAATCAAGCGGGAAAATGTGCCTGTAGTTTGCTCAACTGTATCTCCGTAACGGATGATTCAGAAACTAACGAACAGAACAAATCAATAGCTACAGAACTCCTCTATGCACACTCAGAATTTGACACGTTTTCAACACTCATACGTGGAGATATGTGGATTTCTAACCCGCGGGGTTAAAGATTGTTGTATCCACGGCACGGAAAATGTGTAGATCACAAAAATCGATTTTCACACAGAAATGGTGTGGGAACAAGTGTATGAAATTTGAAAGGAAAAGGTAGTATCGTCGCAAAGATGTGTTGTTTAGTACAACGTGCAATTTTTATACTGATATAATTATAACCCCACAAGCCCGATTTTGCTGGACACTGTCCCATATATATATATACTTATGTACACATTGTGAGAAATTGTGAGCGTTCCAATTAGTTTTAGCATATATTACAATTAGGGTTTGAGTGCACTATGTTTTTTGATGCTGCTTAGAAATAAACACAGGGCCGTAGCAACCGCTGTGGCCTACATGTATACGGCCAAAGCCGTACAGGTTATTGCCCAGAGCATACATGTACATTAAGTTATTAATTTTAAAGTGATTACTTTTATGCCCACTTGTGTTAGTTTTAGTACAGCTTAGGGCCTGTGTAGGGTAGACATAGTCTCACCTACTGGTACACAGGGTTTCAGCATCTATAGGCCAACTGCGTCAGTCCGATGCCAACACTAAATAATATTAATAGAATTCATTATGCACTTGATGTGTGGTGACTACAAATTGTACGAATCCTGTTAAAACCAAGGTGATGCACACCAGATCAGCCATAGAATCATTACTGTCTCTCCAGTGCACCAGTTCGGCCAGAAAAAGCACGGAAAATCGTGCCTTTAAGTGTAAGTGGTTTTCCAACTGGCGCTGGCTCCATTATGATAGCTCAAAGCACAAGATCAAATCATCAGGAAAAACAGCAATTTATATGACTTCAAAATAATAAAGTTGCAGAGCTTCTGGGGCTCCACACCCCAGACCCCAATGGAGAAGCTTATTGCACTCCTCCATACCCCCTAGCTGGGGCTACCCCCTCCCGCACCCACACCATTATTTAATATTTGGTCATACAGGTTTTTATTTCCGTTCCTACGGACCTGAAACATGATAACCATGTGAATCAGCAGCCTCATGTACAGTGTGCATGTATCATTTGTGAAGGCCACCATAAAACTAGGTAGCATATTGGTACAACTCAAATGAATATGGGTAAACGTTCAGTACACCATTACAGCATTTCCTTGTAATCATTTTGAGTTGCAGGTGGTATGTTGCCTATCATATGGATATGGAAACATGTTCAAATTATAAAATGCATTGTGAATGTACATACATGTATGCACTGTACCTGATCCCTAATTTGGATCAATTCATTTGTATTACTACTGGCAGACTCCTGACCAGAATGGTGCGGATAAAAAGAAAACGAAGAAGAAGGTTGTGAAGAAGGCAAAGGGCAGACCTGACGAAGACCTCTTTGGTAATACAGACGACATATTTGGAGCTGTGCCTGATGAACAACCTATATCTGCAAAACCAAAAAAGAAAAAGAAGAAGGTGGAGGCCACTGGGGGAGATGTGGGTGGGGCTACGCCTGATAAAGGAACGGAGGCTGGTGGGGATCCTCCCATCACAGATACACAAGCGGCAGGGACACAAGAGGACGGAAATGTGATGCAAGTGTCAACAGGTAGTGGACATTATATTAATATATATTTCGTGTGCACCTATACATGCATTTTGTGCATGGTGGGGTACAGGTACATGTAACCTATACATGCATTTTATGCATGGTAGGGTACAGGTACATGTAGTGTACATGTGTGGCATGGATTGTTTATACCAGTGCATGTACTGGACATGCATGTTAGTGCACACATGTGTCACATTGATTTTTTGACCATAGCTAGACTAATTACAAATGTATACATGTACGGTGTACATGTATATGCTTACACTTGTTACATACATGTACGTGCACATGTAATCATTTATACATACATGTATATGTATTTGGTTGTGTTCTCTATTGCTCAGGTGAAACAAAACCTAAAAAGGCCAAGGCTAAAAAGAAGAAAGTACAAGATGTTCCAACTTCTGACAGCAATGTGGCGAACATTTTTGATGATCCGTTGGGTGCAGCAGGAGGAAACTAGGCTTGATTGGGTAACACACCTCCAAGACCAGTGTGAATGTTTAGTATGTTGCTTTAAATGGATAATTATTGTGTGCATATTTTGTCAAGTGATGTATTTGTTTGAGATTATATTTAATCGTGAAGAACAATTTCAAAAGGCATTGTCCACCAATGTGGTTGTTGCGTATATGATGCACGGATAGTGCATGTATCTTAAGCATTAAGACTGCACGATGCAGCCAATGGAGCTGGGAGGTTTTGTTGTGCAGTGTCAGCATTTTATTACTGGATGTAGTTCATATCTTTTTAGGTGCATACTGCAGATAAAAGGGCAAGTGGCAGTCCTGAGTGATATTGGCAGCTAGCTGTTGCGTGTACTGCATTGTACCTGCATGCTACAAAAGTTGATCTCACTGCTCTGATGCTGCAAATCAACTTGATTCACACGTATGCACACACGTACATTGTTGGTAAAGTGCCAGAGTATTGAAAATGTGAATGGCTGTAAGGGCGAGGTTGTAGTATTAAGAATTAGGTATAAAGGGAGCAACATGTGTAGAAGTATTATGCAGGACACTGTATGTGAGTAAGAGGAAGGGTAGTGTAGGTACATGTATTAAGAACAGCACCACATAGGGGGAGGAGTATTACCATATGTCTGTGAGGGAAAGAGCAGTGCATCATGTGCATGGCTGCAAAAACAAATTCTAATCCGATCACTATCAAGTGAGCTTGAGGGAGCTGTTGGAATCTGACTTTACCAAGTATACTACTGTATTGGAAAAACACATGTTCATGCATGGTGTTTCTCAATCAAGGAAAATTGTTAATTATTGCTAAATGCTCTAAAATAAATGTTGATGTGAACAAACTAAATATTAAAATGTAATATTTTACTAAAATCAAAGATAATACTCGATAACACTTAATTAAAAACATACCATTTTAGAGGCATCCAAAAGCTCCAACAACTTCTTGAAATTTATTAATATCAACTTAATTGAATTTATTGATAAATTCAAACCAAGATACAATGACCCCTAAATCAAGTGCACTGCGAAAATACATTTCAGAAGGAGTTAATACAGTTTGCAGCTTTTAACTAGCCACTAACCCTACATTTATGAATAGGGTCCTGGTCTCAATTATCAATATGGATAATATATAATTTCATGTAGAACTTTTAACAATAATTAACTGCTTGTGGTTAATTTATAAACAATTTTCCTTGATTGAGCTCATGTAAGGGAGTTCAGAAATGCACTAATTGGGTTCAATAGCTAGGCCATTTCATTGATCGTGCAGTGCTGCTGGCTTAACCCCGGTGCCAAATGTAACGGTTAATTGCATACGCATACGCCCCCAATTGTACGTAAACTCTTTATAACCGTAACAGCGGTTATAATTTCATACAGTTGTTCCAGCTTTTCGAAGTTCATATAAAGCTTCACGATGCATTTAAACAATGCAGGTGTAGCAGTTCAATGGAAAAATAAACCAAATTTACGGTTAATAAATTCCGGCACCGGGGTTAATGATAATGAAGCTGTTACATGCATGTAATATGATGCTGTTGGCTCAAACCTTAAACTTAAAAGCATGTAGCCTTGCATGATGACACTGGCACTGCAGAGTGTGGACAGTATAGTACTTCCATGCAGGCATCTGCTGTGAGCCATGCAGCATGCAGGGAAATTAAAGGTGGCCGCAGTGATTAGCTACTTGCATTGGGCCTGCCAAGGCAGTGTTCCATCATCAAGCTTAATTACTGGGCTCAGTTTCTGCCTGTCTGCCCACTAGCTGTCAAACGAGGAGATTGTATACATTCATGGTTACCGCTCCACTGCATACATGTAGCGTTTCAATCATATATTGAGGTCGGTGCAATTTGGAATCCTTTTGCAGAAACCTCCCCTAAAAAGATTACTGATCAACATATATGCATCCATATGCATGCAAGTCTTCCTGCATGGACGGCCGCCGTACACAATGCAAATACATGTACGAAGCATGCACTAGCGTGCACAAATCGCATACCCAAGCATGCGTACATGTCGTTATTAATAAAAATCACTTGCACACTCATTAACACACGTACAGCTGCAGTGAAGTGTCCTAACGCAAAGTTTTTTTTTTTTTTTTGTTTCCCCTGCAAGCCGGCGCTCCTTAAGTAGCAACACGCTTTAACTGCCACCTGTCACCTCCCGACGGTCGAGTGAAAACCAAACGATCGGCGAAGTAGTTATTATCATGAGCTTGATAAAACTCGACCAACGTGGGAGAGATCTGGTACCCTTTCCAAAATGCTGGCTTTGGTACAGGCTTACCGCTGCGCTTGTAGTCAGCAGACATTTTTTCACACGCTCGCACCAGCTCTTCCCTGCCCTGTTCCTCCAAGACCTGACCCTGGTGTGCAATGGTCAATACGATTTGGTTGTCGAAGGGCAACTTTCTAAAGTGTTCTTCGCTGCGCTCGTTGGAAAGCAGACAGGCTGTGCCTTCGATCCGTACTTGACGCCGTAACGCGGGCCAATAGAATGTCATTGCGCAGTGAGGATTACATTCAAGATCTTTGGTTTTTTGTCCCTCTGTGCTCGTGTAGAAGACGAAGCCATCGTGGTTGAAGCTGTCCATAGTAATAACGCGGTTAGAAATGGTTCCATCTTTCGCGCCAGTGGCAAGGCAGGCATCCTGGGCAAAGAGCGGGTCGCTCTGCTTTTCATCATTCAGCCATGACTCGAACTGACGGAACGGATCGGTCTTCGAAGCCAGTTTGTCCTCAGTTAGTATTGACGTCTCCATTTTGCAACCGCGCGGGTATACCAGGTATAATCAGTCGATCCACATATATTTAAACAAAAAAAAAGCGTGACTATTAGTAATAATAGTTACTACCGGTATCGTTTGAGAATTCGTTTAATTGTGTTATGTGGCAACGGGTAAATGTATGCATGTGATTTGAATTTGCCAAAAAGAAATACGTGTGGCAGAATGCATGCATGTAGGTAGAACAAGGGTTGTAATTTTAACGTCCGCGTTGTAAAAAAAAAATAAGTATGCGGATAATTATATATATAAGTTAATTGCCGCCACCATAAAAATCGATCATGTGCATGATGCGTTGTTCAATAGCGAGGCCGTGGTTCTTGAACTCCGCATTGATAAAGTCCACGTCGGGGCGAGCTGACCACCCATGCATTGATTCGGTTCAATTACGTCATGCACCGCTTTTACATTTGATTGAAAAGTGGGCAAACTATTCTTTAAAATTGTGCCTATCATGTTTGTTTTTGTTATTTTTATTTCGTGGACTATGGCAAGAGGTGGTACCATTAAAGAAGTAGATCAATCCTTTCAGATTAACTTGCAATAAAGCCGGATAAGCAACGCGATGATATCAATTCCACCAGTGATGGTGGATATCTTTGAAGTTGATGGTGGTACCAGTGTGAAGGCATCCATGTTCTGCTGAGATCAGTGTTGTAAGTATAGAGATATAATGAATGATTCAGTTTAATTAGCTATAATTATATAGGCAATGCCATGCACCATAAGCAATAACTGCTCTGCTTTTACAACCTTTTATTATCTTGAGTGTTAAGATTACATGTAGTCTATTGCGTAGTCAATATTAATTCAGTCCTCGAATGACATGTTTAACTTCCTGCTCCTCCTGAGATCTACAAATGTTATAGACAGACTTCCTCCAATGGTGGTCTTGCCAGGCTACAAGCTATAATATTCAGTATTGGTAACAAAACAGGTTAGGTGCATTAGCTACACCAGTCCTCAGTGCAGTCTTTGGACACTGGACTGAAGAATGTCTCTAACTACACAAACATATATACACACAAGCATGACATGCACTAGGATATTCATGTACACACACACACACACACACACACACACACACACACACACACACACACACACACACACACTCACACACACACACACACACACACACACACACACACACACACACACTCACACCATTACATACATATGCACACAAACTCACAATTATGTGTACATCATCATACCTCCTTAGCTGGCGTTATATGTACAGTGCATATGTTGAGGCTCTGCACTCTCTTCATGCAGTATATCATTGTGCACTTTGAGCTGTACCAGGTTCCATCATCTAACATGAGTGATTTGTTGTGGAGGTATACTACATGCACAAGTGCACCACTTCAATACCTGCATGTGATTTGGACAGTAGAATGACTGGGATCCAGTACTAGCTGTTGTCCTGGGCTGAGATGAGTTGGCTGGGAAACCTCTGTAGAAGGCCTAGGTATGTCATCGAATTAGATCATAGTAACTCTTGACACGGATAACCGAAGATAAAAATGGATGCTAGGCTTTGCTAAATTTTAGATTACTTGCAGACAAAGCTAATGTATTGCATGCATATAAGGCAGCCCATTGGAATTGATTCTACTGAAAGGTAGACCAGCCTTGTTTGCTGACATGCTTTGTTGTTTCTTGTGATGGAGTCTTTGACCATGATGAAGGCATAGTATGTTTGGGTGACCTTTGTATTGAAGGGACATGCAGTGATGCAGAAATTATGGAATGGGTCTATGCCAGAATGTCTTTCCAATTCTTTTAGTGAGTAACCATTGCATGTGTGTCTCCAGAGTTAGTGGCAATGATGAATACATGTAAGCTTATAATAATTATTATATATATATATATAAGTTCAGCCTTTTCCAATTATTGAAGAAACATGCATGTGAAATAGTGCTGCAATTAGTAATTACAGTAACTCATTTTGCTATCAGTTTTGTTACGCTTCTTGACATGTAACAGTTTATCAGAGCTGCTACCGTATGTAGAAAGCAACACAGCAGAAATTTGACATCAGAAAGAGTACGCATGACAAAATGTCAAAATAATTGAAGCTTGTCCAAGAGTCAAAAGCGTATTTATTTATTTTTTAACAAAACAAATTAATTCAGTATACCGCAGCTTGTAGGTACATGCATATCGAATCAGTTTGTTTCACTAAGAGCCAAGATGCGTTAATACATAACTGTATTTCAATGTTGATTGCAAAGGAGCAATGGCCGGGGAGCAAATGTTAGACAATAACTGATATTTTTTATTTGATGATGGCATCACACCAAACCTGATTTATTTGACTGTCTTCCCAGCAAATCAATAAATAATGACAGGTTTGATCTTCATTTGATTTATTTGATTCCTGCATGTTTGCAAATGAAGAGAATGCTGCCGATTTTAAACAGATTTTTTTTTTTTTTACATCAAATATACATTGGAATAAAATTGTACATGTATATAAAATATGAAATGAAAAATTGTGGTTGCTAAGAATTTTCTTCCTAAATGTACCCTTGTAATAACATGGCTGTACAAATCAGCTTTGGATACAGATAATTGAAAAACAATAATAGTGACAACATCGCTAAGTTTTCAGTGTACACAAAAAGTTACAATTATATAAAAAATTAAAAATTTAATTAAAATTTACCATTTTTTATAACATTTCACGCGGGAAGGGTAATTGATTCATAATCGGTCTACATGCACAGAATGTAAACAATATCTAACGATGAAAGACCCGGCGTTCTAATAGATAATCTAGCTGCGCGATTTATATTAACTACGCCCCGTAAAAGGCCGTAATTGCATGAGCTTGATTGGCCATTTTGGCTTACGCACGTTGGTACGCCGATGGGCAATTTATAATTTTCGACTGTTTAAATGAGCGAACAATACCGATGCTTTTTAAGAAGCAAAGAACTATAGCGTATACCGTGATTTGAAGTTATTCCTACGGCACGATGAATAAACTAGATGATTAATAGGACGAATTCTATGGCGAGTAAATACGATGACCTACTCTGGACATGTGGTAGTTTTGTAGGATACTTAAAGATGGCCACACTGGCACACACAGGAGGGCACACAACTTTACAATCGATTTTACAGTTGTGCACCCTCCCGTCAGTTACTTAGTAGTCTGGGGACCTGACTGATATCCTACAAAACTACCATATCATAACTTTAAAAAAAAATTATTATTATGTCATAATACACATTACATTACACATGCACAAGATTTTTTTTACAATCAATAAACATGAATAAATAACATACTCAAGCACATGCGCACATATAATAACACATACAAATTCTATTCATAAGCTGATGTGGGTAGTCCAGCCCCATCATCCATTTGAACTGCACTCCTCCATTTCACTCTGCTTCCTCTTATGCATAGGTTTGTGGCTCTATAACAAATGCCAACGTCGCCCTTACATATCCAGTCACTTCAATTAGTGGTTTTTATCCACTTCAATGCTATTTTTGTTGCTAAACGTTTCATGCCATCATGTATTATATAACTCTAGTGTAAACCACGTTCACAAAGATTTATAACTGCTACCACTTTTGATTTGGGGGTGTTATCATGAGTCGATAAACGAGAAGCCACCTGTAAAAAGACCCTCAGTGCCTCTGGTCCCCAGGCCCCATAGTTATCCACTGCTAGTAGTATACATTACCAGCCCAACTTAGCCGGCACACTTAGGATTATTTTCTCCACTGCTCGGCTACCTTAGCTGAAACATCCTGGTACATGCCCACTTCCAACGTATTAAGTGAATTAAGTGTGGATGCAACAGTAATGTCAATGGCAGCTGAGGTGCCATGATCCCAATTGGTAACAAAGATGTCTGCTGGATGTGTAATGATAATTATTGTTATAATGTATCCACTATCCCGACTCGAATCACGTTTAGCTTACCAGCTGTGTTGTTCCAAATCTCAGGCTATCACCCGACTATATGGGAGTCTTAGCATAACACTTGTGAGGGCAAATGCTAGAGCTAGAGCTGTTAGCAAGTGTGCAATGAATTCTTAGTGTAGGTATTTCACATTTGTGTAATTCTATATGTAATGATAATAAAATTATGCATCAAAATTATGTGCTTTTTTTTTTGCCAGGGATTTTTAGGAACTCAATGGTACGTCCGTCGTAATCCGTTGAACCTGTGCAGTTCCCCCCCCCCCCCCCCCCCCCCCCCACTTCAATTATTGACGTAACGATATATTGTCTACTCTACAATGATAATCGCCTGTTCTAGAACTAAGTAAGTGGCCACTGGGAATCGACGTCGACGGCAAGCCAATTTTACCATACTGATGGTGGTTTTTCGTGCATTAAAAATACGAAGCCGCCAATAACGATACGTTGGGGCAAGCCGCAAGCGCCAGTGCACGGCAGGGTACGGTTTATGATGTCGGGGTGCTTTAAACTACTTTTCTTTACAAGGAGGGAGGGGTTCCCCCTCCCCCCTCTATCATTTCGTTTAGTTCTAAAGGTGTAACAGTGTGAAACCAAAGGGGACTGTTGTAGCTAGGTCTAAAAGAAATAGGGGGAGGGTGAGGGAGGGTTCCTAATGTAAAGAGCGTCAAATAAGTGTCACTGACTCAGCATCCCAACACGCACTGGCGCATATAAAGCTTACCCCCAACGTATCGTGTTGAGAGATGTGTATCCTTTGTTAGAGTGCGTACTCCGCCGCCTTAAAAATATTATGTATATGTTACGTTACATGTACGTCAATATAAAATTGAAGTGGGGGGGGGGGGGGGGGGGGGGGGGGGGAACTGCACAAGTGCCGGTCAGCCTTCGTTGGTTCACCACTGGTGTGTGTGCAATACTCGCAAGCCTTAATGTCCTTCCTACAGGTTTGACACTGGAGTGCTATGTCCATCAACAGTGTCTGGATCAATAGTGGTGCTGCCTTTAGCTGTGGTGCAGTTAGTGGTGCAGTTAGTGGAGTGTCCATGAAGCAGCATGGACATTTGACCCACTACAATTGAACACCTTGAACCACTCGACCATGCAGGCAGTGCACACCAGTGCCCTACATGGGAGCTCCAGAGGCTGGTGTAAAATCCTTAGGCATATGGGGCACTTTAGTTGCTCCAGGATTGCGGGATTGTTGGAGCTGGCCAGTAAGTGGTCATCCAGTAAGGATTGCCTACAGTGATCTTCTGTGGGCTGTGTTTGGGCTGTGTTTGGCTGGACGACTGCAGGCAGGGTGATAATGTATGGCAAATGTTTTTAATGTGTATTTATTTACTACTATCCCCCACAGTCAACAGCAGGCTTTTATCTAGCACAAGTTTGCAACAGTATAGCAGAACTGCTGCAGAGGCAAGGTGGGTGAGTGTTAAATATGTCATTGCTGGTGTTAATAGCAAAGACAGTGTACAAATGAGCTGCAAACTCTTGGCAGATGTATGAGCTCCTTGTTTTCATTTTCCTAGCCTCGACCAGGAAGCGACCACACAGCTCTTTGTCTGTCGTTTTGTGGTGCTCCATCCAAAGCCACACCTATTATTCATTTTTAAAACCCATGTCCAGTTCGGTGTTAAAAAAAAAAAGTTGGCTAGTTGTGAACATTGTATATATACTCTCCCATGTGTGTTGTTTAGTGTTCTTGCTTACCGTCCTGTTCTGTCGGTTAGTTCGGTCGTACACCAAGCTTGAAGTAGACCCGCCAAAATTACATTGGCTTAAAAACGGGCTGCGCATAACTATCAATCAAATCAAATGCTGTTGCGCGTTTATCATTTTGTTGACTAGACTGGTAGGGTGTGTGCGGGAGCTATTTGTTTCAACGAAATTGCTTACAACGTGTGGTATATGGATCGCCAAAAACAACATGTATATTGAGGTAAGAACATTACAGCTTTAGGGGCGTATACCGTATTGTCTAATTATAAACCTAGTGTTCAGCCGCAAACAGCACATGTAGTACTAAGCATGCACTAGCTGTCGTGCACAAATCTGCACAATATACCCATGCATGTGTACATGTCATTATTAGTAAAATCACTTGCACACTAAAATTAGTAATTAACACACGTACAGCTGCAGTGAAGTGTTATAATGCAAGGTTTTTTTCACCCCCTGCAGGCCGGCGCTCATTAAGCGGCAATACGCTTTAACTGCCACCTGTCACCTCCCGACGGTCGAGTGAAAACCAAACGATCGGCGAAGAAGCTATCATGAGCTTGATAAAACTCGACCCACGTGGGAGAGATCTGGTACCCTTTCCAAAATGCTGGCTTTGGTACAGGCTTACCGCTGCGCTTGTAGTCAGCAGACATTTTTTCACGTGCTCGCACCAGCTCTTCCCTGCCCTGTTCCTCCAAGACCTGACCCTGGTGTGCAATGGTCAATACGATTTGGTTGTCGAAGGGCAACTTTCTAAAGTGTTCTTCGCTGCGCTCGTTGGAAAGCAGACAGGCTGTGCCTTCGATCCGTACCTGACGCCGTAACGCGGGCCAATAGAATGTCATTGCGCAGTGAGGATTACATTCAAGATCTTTGGTTTTTTGTCCCTCTGTGCTCGTGTAGAAGACGAAGCCATCGTGGTCGAAGCTGTCCATCGTAATAACGCGGTTGGAAATGGTTCCATCTTTCGCGCCAGTGGCAAGGCAAGCATCCTGGGCAAAGAACGGGTCGCTCTGCTTTTCATCTTTCAGCCACGACTCGAACTGAAGGAACGGATCGGTCTTCGAAGCCAGTTTGTCCTCAGTTAGTGGTGACATTTCCATTTCTCAACCGCGCGGATATACTACATGTATATGCTACAATACCAGTTAGTCTGGCGTAGCCACACCCTTGCAAGGGTCTGGGGAAATGCCTTGTTCCAATGAGCGTTCTGCGTCACGCCGCGTCACGTAATGAGGAATGCATCGAAATTGGGTCAAATTGGCTTGCAAATTAGCAAACAACACCCACGCGAACATGGCAGAAGATAACTCCGTGTGACAAAATAGACTATTGCAATGCTTGAACGATCACACCGTTTTAGTTTGTCGAGTACCCCTGGCAACTCTAAGCATCCATTGTTACCCATAGCAGAGATTCTTGTCATATCCGGTGGTAAAACAGCAAATACATTCCGTCCGCACACATGGTGCTTGAAGGCACTTTTAAAATGCATGGTTGTAGTTGAGGGGGTGACAGAGCTGGGCTGATAGAAATGTAACTCCGAGTGGTAGTTGAGTTCGTTAGTGGACGGAATGTATTTGCTGTTTTACCACCCGACCCGGATATGACAAGAATCTCTGCTATGGGTAATAATGGATGCTTGCTAGGGGTATTTGACAAACTAAAACGGTGTGATCGTTCAGCAATACATGTAGTCTGTTTTGTCTCACGGTCTCCCATGTTCGCGTGGGTGTTGTTTGCTAATTAGCAAGCCAATTTGACCAGATTTCGATGCATTTCTCATTACGTGACGCGGCGTGACGGAAACGCTCATTAGAACGTATGGGCATTTCCCCAGACCCTATGTGTGTGTGTATACGCAAGGACGCCAGACTATAGTAATCAGTCGATCCACATATAGTTACTTCCGGTATCGTATGAGAATTGGTTTGTGTTTTTATATGTGGCAACGTGTGATTTGAATTTGCAAAAAGGCAGGGTTATTTTTAACGTCCGCGTTGTAAAATATAAAAATAAAATATGGTGATTAAGCGTCCGCCACCGTAAAAATCAATCATGTGCAATGCGTGTTCAATAGCGAGGCCGCGGTTCGTGAACTCCGCATTGATAAAGTCCATGTAGGTAACATCAACTATAGCGCTGTATACGTCACATTTAATTGAAAAGTGGGCAAATATACACTTTTATTTTATTTATTTATTGCGACTATATCATGTGTGTTGTTTTATTTCCTGGACTTTTTAAATAATTACCACTCTGCTGAGATCAGTGCTGTGACACAGTAACGTCTAGAGATATAATGAATGATTCAGTTTAATTATAGCTATAGGCAATGCCCAACCGCTCTGCCTTTACAACCTATATAATTTTATCAAGTTATCTGAGCGTTAAGATTATAAGTCTATTGCGTAGACAATAACAATATAAATTCAGTCCTCGAATGACATGTTTAACTTCATGCTCCTCCTGAGATCTACAAATGTTGTCTAGACCTCCTGGAATCCTCCAATGGTGGTCTTGCCAGGCTATAAGCTATAATCTTCAGTATCGGTAACAAAACAGGCTAACTACACCAGTCCTCAGTGTATAGTCTTTGGACACTGGGCTGAAGAATGTCTCTAACTACACAAACATATGCACATACACACAAGCATGACATGCACTATAGAATATTCATATGCACACACACACACACACACACACACACACACATGCACACCATTACACACATATGCACACAAACCCACAATTATGTGTACATCATCATACCTCCTTAGCTGGCGTTATATGTACAGTGCATATGTTGAGGCTCTGCACTCTCTTCATGCAGTATATCATTGTGCACTTTGATTTTTGGGAAGCTAGAGACGTTGCTCATTTATACATGTAACATGAGTGATTTCTTGTGGAGGTATACTACATGCACAAGTGCACCACTTCAGGGCAGAAGCTAGACTTTCAAAGGAGGGGGGTCGGATATGTGTCAGTGAGAGACCCAAATGTGAAAACTGGAGGAGGGGGGGGGGGGGGGTGCTCTCCACTTTCGGCTAATTCAACCAGTGGGGGGGGGGGGGCCTTCAGCCGACTTAACCAGTGGGAAGGCCCACTTTTGGTCAATTGAAAAGGTGGATGGGTGTTGTCCCGACCAATTGGCGTTCAATTAAATGATACCTTTCATATTTTATTTCTAATGGTCACAAGTGACCTTCAATCTGGGGGGGAGGGGGGGGGGGGATCATTCGACCCCATCAACCCCCCCCCCCCCCCCCCCCCCTCCCCCGGCTACGGCCCTGCACTTCAATACCTGCATGTGATGTGGACAGTAGAATGACTGGGATCCAGTACTAGCTGTTGTCCTGGGCTGAGATGAGTTGGCTAGGAAACCTCTGTAGAAGGCCTAGGTATGTCATCAAATTAGATCATAGTACCTTTGATACTGATAACTGAAGATAAAAATGGATGCTAGGTTTTGCTAAATTTATATTACTTGCAGACAAAGCTAATGTATTGAATGCATATATGGCAGCCCATTGGAATTGATGCTAAAGGTAGACCAGCCTTGTTTGCTGACATGCTTTGTTGTTTCTTGTGATGGAGTCTTTGACCATGATGAAGGCATAGTATGTTTGGGTGACCTTTGTATTGAAGGGGAGACATCACATGCAGTGATGCAGAAATTATGGGATGGGTCTATGCCAAAGTGTCTTTCCAATCCTTTTAGTGAGTAACTGTTGCATGTGTGTCTCCAGAGTAAATGGCAATGATGATAACATGTCTGCTAAGCTTATAATTATTATTATTATATATATATAAGTTCAGCCTTTTCCAATCATTGAAGAAACATGCATGTGAAATAGTGCTGCAATTAGTAATTACAGTAACTCATTTTGCTGTCAGTTTTGTTACGCTTCTTGACATGTAACAGTATATCAGAGCTGCTGTACCGTGTGTAGAAAGCAACACAGCAGAAATTTGACATCAGAAAGAGTACGCATGACAAAATGTCAAAATAATTGAAGCTTGTCCAAGAGTCAAAAGCGTATTTATTTATTTTTTAACAAAACAAATTAATTCAGTATACCGCAGCTTGTAGGTACATGCATATCGAATCAGTTTGTTTCACTAAGAGCCAAGATGCGTTAATACATAACTGTACATGTATTTCAATGTTGATTGCAAAGGAGCAATGGCCGGAGAGCAAATGTTAGACAATAACTGATATTTTTTATTTGATGATGGCATCACACCAAACCTGATTTATTTGACTGTCTTCCCAGCAAATCAATAAATAATGGCAGGTTTGATCTTCATTTGATTTATTTGATTCCTGCATGTTTGCAAATGAAGAGAATGCTGCCGATTTTAAACAGATTTTTTTTTTTTTACATCAAATATACATTGGAATAAAATTGTACATGTATATAAAATATGAAATGAAAAATTGTGGTTGCTAAGAATTTTCTTCCTAAATGTACCCTTGTAATAACATGGCTGTACAAATCAGCTTTGGATACAGATAATTGAAAAACAATAATAGTGACAACATCGCTAAGTTTTCAGTGTACACAAAAAGTTACAATTATATAAAAAATTAAAAATCTAATTAAAATTTACCATTTTTTATAACATTTCACGCGGGAAGGGTAGTCTCGTACCCAGACCCAAATGTACGTAACGATGATTATCGCTTACAGTATAACATCACGTACATGATGTTATACTGTAAACGATAATCATCGTTACGTACATTTGGGTCTGGGTACGAGACTACGGGAAGGGTAATTGATTCGTAATCGGTCTACATGCACAGAATGTAAACGATATCTAACGATGAAAGACCCAGTGTTCTAATAGATAATCTAGCTGCGCGATTTATATTAACTACGCCCCGTAAAAGGCCGTAATTGCATGAGCTTGATTGGCCATTTTGGCTTACACGTTGGTACGCCGATGGGCAATTTATAATTTTCGACTGTTTAAATGAGCGAACAATACCGATGCTTTTTAAGAAGCAAAGAACTATAGCGTATACCGTGATTTCAAGTAATAGACCTTATTCCTACGGCACGATGAATAAATTAGATGATTAATAGGCCTACTCTGGACATGTGGTAGTTTTGTAGGATACTTAAAGATGGCCACACCGGCCCACACAGGAGGGCACACAACTTTACAATCGATTTTACAGTTGTGCGCCCTCCAGTCAGTTACTTAGTAGTCTGGGGACCTGACTGATATCCTACAAAACTACCATATCATAACTTTAAATAATAAAAATTATTATTATGTCATAATACACATTACATTACACATGCACAAGATTTTTTTTTTACAATCAATAAACATGAATTAATAAATAACATACTCAAGCACATGCACACATCAGTATAATAATAGCACATACAAATTATATTCATAAGCTGATGTGGGTAGTCCAGACCCATTATCCGTTTGAACTGCACTCCTCCATTTCACTCTGCTTCCTCTTATGCATAGGTTTGTGGCTCTATAGCAAATGCCAACATCGCCCTTACCTGTCCAGTCACTTCACTTAGTGGTTTTTCCCACTTCAATGCTATTTTTGTTGCTAAAAGTTTCATGCCATCATGTATTATATAACTCTTTTCTTTTAAAAACAAGTGTCAAGTGTTCACAAAGATTTATAACTGCTACCACTTTTGATTTGGTGGTGTTATCATGAGTCATTACACGAGAACTGAGCCACCTGTGAAAAGACTCTCAGTGCCCCTGGTCCCCAGGCCCATAGTTATTCACTGCTAGTAGTATACATCCCCAGCCCAACTTAGCCGGCACACTTAGGATTATTTTCTCCACTGCTCGGCTACCTTAGCTGAAACATCCTGGTACATGCCCACTTCCAACGTATTATGTGAATTAAGCATGGATGCAACAGTAATGTCAAAGGCAGCTGAGGTGCCATGATACTAATTGGTAACAAAGATGTCTGCTGGATGTGTTCTGTAATGATAATTATTGTTATAATGCATCCACTATGATAATCCCGACTTGAATCACATTTAGCTTCCCAGCTGCGTTGTTCCAAATCTCAGGCTATCACCCGACTATATGGGAGACTTAGCATAACACTTGTGAGGGCAAATGCTAGAGCTAGAGCTGTTAGCAAGTGTGCAATGAATTCTTAGTGTACATTTGTGTAATTCTATATAATTATAAAATTATACATCAACATAATAATACAATTTGAGTTATAAAAATAACCTCAACTATTTTACTAACGATCAGTCTTCACTTTGACGGTCTTTTCAGGCAGGAAGTACTTATTCAAAATATATAGCAGCATATTAACTCCAAACACCCAACTGATGACATAAAACACATTTCCTCCTATCCTGGCAAACATGTCAAGATTAGGGTTGGTTTGCACTTTTATATGAAAGGCTGTGCCAACTATTAGTCGAGAGGTCCAAAATGCCAGAAAGAAAGTGAAATCCAATAAGGCAGCCAACCAACCTTTATGTAGGTCCTTTTCCTTAACAAACCATCGAAGTTGGAGAAGTGGGTTTGTGAACTCACTAGCTCCTATAACAGCAATAATTTCGCTGCCACACGAGTTGAAGTGGAGCGCATAGGCAAAGCTGGTGATAGACACAACGTGATGGGCCCTCATAATGAGAGTTTCTTTCCCCAAGTATAGACACCACAGGATGTCGAAAAGGAAGTATCCAAGGCTAATGATCATGATTTGATTGTGAAATTGAGTATTCTTCTGGGCTATGTAATCAAAGGGCCAAGGTCCTGACACAAAGGCTGAATAGAAACACAGGGGTGTGATCAGACTGCTGTGGAAAGCTGTCACAATGCGACAATTCCATTCTGATGAGTGGGTGTAGTTGAAAGTATAAATCATGAAATATAACACTGTCCACAGCAGGAAGCTTCCAAGCACAGCATGCAACATGTTTGGAATAGTCGTATCAACTAACTCTGGCAACATTGCAGCTTTGTCCTTGAAGCAACTATCTAGATGGAAAGAATTTTGTTAAATTATGCAAACAATTAACACACAAGTAAAGATTTAATAAAAGCAATTATGTGAAAACAGAACAGCTGTAGAAAAAAGCGCATTAAAAAAAAACCTCCCCCAGGAAATTTTCATGGGGGAGGATTTGATTATTAAAAATTGTAATTGTATTCATCCTATGCCCAACCGCCCTAGCCCTTTAAACCTTGGGGGAGGTGAGGTTGCATGAGTCGAATGAAACGATGCCAACATATCAACTCTATTTCATATATAGTGCCGTGATGGCACTGGTACCCCATAAAACCCACGTGTTAGCGCAGCTCGATCGTCTGGTCAGACGAATATTCAAAACACGGCGACGCCATGCAACAAATTACACATTCCCGCAATCAGAGCAAGCAAGGAACAGCGCTCCCAAAAACACAACACTGCGACAGAGGGATACGTTGCTTGGGCGTACTGACAATCTCACTTACTGTTTCTAAATATCCTCCCACTTTAAAGCGAAATTTCAAATTTCATATCTCAGTTAACGAGACCGTAAATCGCTAAATGCACATTTATAATTGTGCAATTCATTATCGCATTAGCCAATAATGAGGAGTCCGCATGCTGTTCACGCAGAGTATAATAGCGCACTCTAAAAGGGAGCATCAATTTTGCACATTCATCAATGCACATATCATAACAATCGATCTCTAAAATTCTAAATATAGATTATATATTAATGTGAACATCTGATTAGACAAGTCGAGTCAACCTTTCGTAGGTACCAGGTGGAGCAATAAAAATTTTTTCCACTGCTTTAATCATCCAAATTAATTTCATGATTGCAGATTGTAATTGATATTCGACAAAGCTAATATAATGACCGGCGACAAAGGTGAGCAATTCAAATATGACCACACCCAATCGGCCCAATCCTGAGTCGATCGATGCGAAGTAGCCGGAAAACTGCGTTCACAGGTGCAGTTTAATTGTTAAAAGTAATGATGAGACCAAATACATTATGAAAACGCTCTAAGTCATCACATTCAGGTATAGCAGCACCAAGTGAATCAGGACGATCCTAATCAACCAGCTGAACATTAATCATATAGATCAGTTTCATAAAGCTTTAAAATGTCTCCTGAATATTATAGTCACTGCTGATAATTGTAGTTTAGAAGGTTAGATGCTGCATGTTTTGGAAAGCTCTACAATCTAGAAAGTGAATGGCGATGGTGCGACAGTAGTACTCCAGAGTGTTTTCTGCTGGGTGGCTGCCTCTGTTGAAAATAAATAAATTACATAACACAACAAGTGCTGCATGACTTCATACCAGAAATACGGACATAGCTACATTTTTGTCTTTATTGTAGTGCATGCAGCAAAGGATGTTTAAAAAAATGCATACATTATGGCCAAGTTTAAATTACCATTTTACCTGTACACATCTGCAATTCTTGGCAAGGATGGTTCTACTCCAACCGATTGTTCAGATTGGTTTTAAGTATGTGTCCTGAAATTCCTTATCTACACCATCACTTCAGTACAGCCTCTGAAAATCATGCTTTACTTATATCATGCTTTCGCAATATCTATAGCCTTTCCTTGCTAACACTTAGTGATCATGGCAAGAGGTGCAACAATCGGCAAAGTGCTACAACTCCTACAAAAATTCCAAAATTGAACCTCCTTACCCCAGTTTCCCATCCAATTTTTATGTCATCAGGGTGAGTTTCTATCCCTTCAGTGGCACTTTCCATTAATTATTTCCACTTAAACAACTGCCCCATAAAGAATATCTAAACATTCAGGCAGCCCGGCCGTTGAAACACGCCCACTAGTATACAGCCCAAATCCTCTTTTCAATCCCACTCAGCTGCTAGCTGGGTCTCAGTAATCACTCTCCTTCCACAAAATGGATAAATAGTGATACAATCTCATCATTGGCCTGCATGGAGGAACTGACATCATAACACAGGATTGAGTGCATCCCAGAACTTTTTATTTCATCGATTATGTCTAACTTGCTGAATGATATGTTTACCTATGACTTCTATCCACGGCATTTCATTCTGACTGTGTTACCTGATATATGTACAATTCTTCATCAACTGGTTTCTTTATATAGGTGTCCTTCAAGCTCAAGGTCATATTTTCTAACCAATTTTAAGAGGGCTAAAAAGTTGCCAGCGTGATGAGAAGCAATTGTGTCTTCATCTCAACACAAACATGAATAACTTGAGCAATTCTAGTTAAAATATGTTTAGTAATCTAAAATAAAAAAGTATCTCTATACACAGAACAATTGCTATCGATTCTGCAAGTCACTGTTAACTTGGAAACTAATAGTTGCTACCAGTTGTTCAAATCGATGATTTAATACCTTCAGCAGCATCCTGATAATATCATTTTGAGAAATCACCCATACATCGGCGGTCATCTTGCGATTTATTTCAAATTAAATTTTAAACATGTTTACTACTACAATAAATTATACCATGAACCATTCTTTAACTAAAATCAAGACAAAAAACAATAATTTCTACCGTGCATAATTTATTCATAAACATATGTCATTGCATTATTCCTTGCAACATCTGCAAGAATTTAAAACAAATCGATAATAATTGTAATAATGGTGAATAAATGCGCAAATATACTATACATGTACATATGTTCTATTATCATCTGGGCCAGAATTGTGGCTGAATTTTAACAAGGCTGCTTTTCGATTTTGACTAGCCAATGGGAATCCGGGTAGCTAGGTGAAGAGATGTGTCCCTAGCTTCCCGGCATCAAACAATTCCCATAAGTCATGACTGCCGAAGCTCCTGGATGTGAGTGGGCTTCCATTATTGAAGTGGATGAAAGGTGCGGAGTAAGTGGAACAGCGACATCATTCTCTGTAGGCCTCCATTGCATGTGTGCCTTCTTTTGGTACACCCAATGCAGATAACAGTTGTACCCTTACCTATCTGGTCTGTTTTGGACCACTTAATGAAGAAGTGCACGCCCTCTCGGGACCAGCTGACATCTCACCTGGTAGGGTGGAACCTATGTTCAAAACTCCAGTAAGAGTTAATTTGCTGACCCTCACCTCAAGAAACCACAGAAGCCATAGGTAAGGGTGCCTTGAGCATCATATGCTTCAGGGGGGCTGTCTCCAACCTCTGCAAAAAGTAACCTAGCATTTCCAGAATCAGTGGCAGTCGTGAGGCCTGAAGTGGATGGGCGTTGGACGCTCTGGATGGCCAGTCTCAGCATTGGGTTCCTGGACCCTGCTGCTCTTCCCCAGTAAAAAAAAAAAAGAGATACATGAGTGCACTCAAGTAACATGCATGTCGTCTCATTTCCATAGAAACAGTTCCAAACAGACATTTAAAACAGCCCTTGATATTGAACCCTAGAATAAAAAAGTACCATGACTTTATGCATCAGACTTAAATGCCTCTACCACAAGGCCAAAGCCTCTGCAAAGCACACTCCATGTGCACCCGGCCCCTCCCATCATGCAAAGCTTATGGCATCAGGACTGCATTAGGCCCAAAAGGCCTATGCCATCACAAAAAAAACCCCTGCCTCAGCAAACGATGCGTGGTTTGTACATAGGTGCTATAGCTACATGTAACAATTTGTTCTCTTCTGCTATCCTAGGGAGTTTACTAGTAGTGTGTAACATCAGATTAGACAATACACTGCCCAGCTAGCTAACCACAGTTTACATAGCACTACATGTATTGTAAGGTCAAGCATACATGTATCTTTATCTTCATGATTTCTTGGTACATACTAAGCTTCTTTGACACTGATTGCATGCAAGAGTCAGTTTCAGTCAACTTCAATTCCATCTGAATAGTTATCCTCATATTCACAAGTACCCTTACACACCTCATCGTGTTCATCACCACCAGTCCCACCCTGGATCTTCATGTACCTACACATACATGTAGGTCTACCCTGGACCTACATGTACCTACATACATGTAGATCTACCCTGAATGGCATGCAAGAGCGGGGGTTTTAGTGACTTCAATTTGGTCATTTGGAATTGCGCAGCCTATGTACATGTAGGCTTCATATATGACCAGTACACTTTGCCTTCCAAAAACGCGTCCAGTAGTAATGAATACGATTGTACCGTCCTCAATATCATCTACGTGCTGTGAATATAATACAGGCTTCCATATAGTGCTATTACAACACCGCAAGACGTGTTCAGATAGCACTCATTTTTTACAGTGAACCAAGGGGGTGGGTGTAATAAGTACAGGTATTAGTTACATGTACTTTATGCTGATAAAATAGGTACCCTCTGAAGAACATGTAATGTTTGCTGACTCTCCCACTTTCATACTGGATGCCAATTGCTGCCCATGCACCATGCATTTTCTCTCCATCTGATGCATCCAAAAATAGTACGTTGTGTTATCCATACATATAGGCTGGCTGTATTTTCTATGCATGGTCCTAATGAAACCGCTTTATCCACATAGCTCTCCCTTCCGATTGTGCCCATGCCAACACAAGCACACCTTGATACTATGCTGGGTAGTTCCCCAATGAATAACATTTTGCCCTAATGTATGTGGGTACATGTAGGTCCAGGGTAGCCTACATGTATGTGTAGGTACATGAAGATCCAGGGTGGGACTGGTGGTGATGAACACGATGAGGTGTGTAAGGATACTGGTGAATAAGAGGATAACTATTCAGATGAAATTGAAGTTGACTGAAACTGACTCTTGAGTGTCAAAGAAGCTTAGCATGTACCATGAAGATAAAGATATGCTAGACCTTACAATACATGTATACTGCTATGTAAACTGTGGTTAGCTAGCTGGGCAGTGTATTGTCTAATCTGATGTTACACTACACATGTACTAGGAAACTCCCTAGGATAGACCTAGCAGAAGAGAACAAATTATTACATGTAGCTATAGCATCTATGTACAAACCACCATCGTTTGCTGAGGCAGGGTTATTTTGTGATGGCATAGGCCTTTTGGGCCTAATGCAGTCCTGATGCCATAAGCTTTGCATGATGGGAGGGGCCGGGTGCGCATTAAGTGTGCTTTGCAGAGGCTTTGGCCTTGTGGTAGAGGCATTAAACTCTGATGCATAAAGTCCTGGTACTTTTGTATTCTAGGGTTCAATATCAAGGGCTGTTTTAAATGTCTGTTTGGAACTGTTTCTATGGAAATGAGACGACATGCATGTTACTTGAGTGCACTCGTGTATCTCTTATTTTTTTACTGGGGAAGAGCAGCAGGGTCCAGGAACCCAATGCTGAGACTGGCCATCCAGAGTGTCCAATGCCCATCCACATCAGGCCTCACGACTGCCACTGATTCACTTTTTGCAGAAGTTGGAGACAGCCCCCCCCGAGTGGACCCTATGTATGAAGTACCCCCAAAGCAAACAACTATGGAGTGGACCTTATGGCAGACAGCTATACTGTATATGGAGTGGATCCTATATGGCATGCAATAAGCTATAGAGTATTGCGCAGCTGACAGCTGTGGGCTGGACTTGAAAGCTATAGAGTACCCCACAGTCAGATGGGTATATAATTATTTACATCATGATATGTCAATCAAGTACTGCAAACATTTGACTCCACAGAATTGCTGACTATTATGTTCTCCCCTATCAAAAATATGCACACTTAGCAATGACCTGCACGGATGTTTCGGATTGGAAACTAAGGTCCTAAAAAGAATATTCGGTATCACTCAATCCCAAGCAATGTTTAATGAGCTCATTATCGCTACCGTTTTGTGATATACGTTTCGAGAACAGTTTCTTGCCGAATACAACTCTCTTGTCATATTTAAATGTAGCATCCACATACTCTATCGCTTTCCTAACAGAACACACATTCGCGCACCAGTTTTCTAATGCCAGATGACAATGCGCAAGCTCGCTTTGATAGCTATGTGCGCACCATTTAGAAACCTACTATCAGACTTTCACATACAGCAGGCAAGGCGCGCAAAACCATAAGGAGACATGCTAAATATTAAAGAGAAGAGTTAAGTCCACAAGTCTATCTGATTTGCAATGTGAGAACAATATTTTTACGCGTAATACTGTAGTTGTTGCATATTTGTGAATAATTGTCCCGACACTAGCAGCCAAATGGATTACCACATCCAGCGGCTTATTATACACTGCAGGATTTGCGGAAGGTGGGTGATAGATCATCGTGGTAAATGCATGTGCACAGTTTACAAGTGCAAGGAACTTGCTGAAAGTCTGCAACAAGCACTTGCAATAAATGCAAACGATGATAGTGCTGCCACGCACCCTGAATGTGTTTGCAAACCCTGCGAGATGACTATAGACAGGGTCATCCAAGCCAGCAACATAGATGTCTCTAAGAAGCACATTGTCCCTTTTCAGTGGCATGCTTACAAAGCTGAAGGATGCATAGTAAGAAATAAGGTTCATATATAATTACGCATGTTGAAATTTACAAAATCAGATTTGTGAGCACTTTCACAAAACCAGCATAGGGGGGAGAATTTTGAAGTCCATTCGCCAAAGTGGTGTCTTGTGAGCACCCCCCTTTGGGACTTAATGGTGCCCCCCCCCCCCCCCCGACTTCTAATAAAAGTTAAAGTATTCAGTATTACTAGGAACATGCCCCCCCCCCTCCCACTGGTTGAATTGGCCAAAAGTGGACAGCACCCCCCCCCCCCCCCCCCCCCCCCCCCACACTGATCGAATAGGCAGAAAGCAGACAGCACCCCCTGATTGAATTGGCTGAAAGCGGGACAGCACCCCCCCCCCCCCCCCCCCCCCCCCACTGGTTCAATCGGCCAAAAGCGGAGAGCCCCCCCCCTCGTAGTCACATTCGGCTGTCAAATGGCTCCCCCCTGTCCTATCCTGGCCCCCCCCCCCTCCCCCTTCCAGAAATGCTGGGGGCGCCCATGTGTCTGGCCAAGCACACTGATCAAACATATTCAGGTCATTCCATCAGCTACTGTAACTAATCCTGGCTGTCCCAGGCCACCAGTAGCACCTGATAATTTGTCTTGCCTAAGCAAGCTGGAGTGCCCTATCTGTTTGGAGATCGTTTCTCAGCCAATTGAGCTGCCATGCAGTGTTCTTGCTTGTGCTGAATGTGTAATCGAATGGCTAAAAGTCTCAGGTACTGTTTTGTGCCCATGCTGCCACTCAGCAGTTCCAATGGCCTTGTGGCCAGCTTCTGATTTCTGCTAAATGATGTCTTGGTCCACTGCCCTTCCTGTGGCAGGGGTATGAGAGCTGGTGCATTTGCTGGTCATGAGTGCACCAGTTCACCTACAAGAAGTGAAGTAAATATGGCAGCTGATGTTCTTAGGCATGTGGTCCCCAACAGTCCCAACAGTCCCCCTGGTCAAAGTCCCTACACGAGGCAGAGTTAAGTTACAACACCATGCACGACAAGGTTCAAAGACTACAGTGCATAGTCAAGCAACACTTTTTAACTCTTCACACTGCACCTCGCATACCACCACCAAAAAAGAGAAAGCAGTAACTTTGTTTCGTTCCCCCCGCAGGCCCTACATGTGTATATCGTACACACGTACACGGCATGACTATACATGTACGCGCGTAAAAAATGCCATTGTTTGGTGACACACAACTTCCCCAGAATTATCGTTCTCGATTTCAGAAAAGAAGATAAGGGTACTTTAAGGACTTAACTTTACCTGGCAAGTCGGCTTTTTGGACTTTTTTGCGCCGTTTGGCGAATATACTGCACCTGCTGCGACATATCAGTTTCAAGCGGTCCGCTTTCGAGTCCCAGGGCACAATGCAGAAATGTACACCGAGCACGTGATTGCTAAAGTGCAAAGAGTGACGGTCATTGGCGTATGTTCTGCTGTTAACATGTTTGTTAAACTTGTTGGTACCTTGTACAGCTGCAAATTCCAAAGGTCATTACGTTGTCGGGGCGGTTGCTATGGGATGACGCAAGTACTTTTCAATATTACTTTTTTGAACTTTATTTCCAACATTTCTACGAGCGCAAACAACCGTGCCTGAGGGATGCACCAATATCAGTTTATGTAAAATTACATGAATTTGATTAGTTGTACTAATTCCTCATACCCTCCTCCTCAATTCATTGCAACAATTAAAATCATTGTGCATCCATTTATGTGCTGTCATGGAATGGGGATCCATGCGTACAAATATGCACTAGGTGACCAAAGAGATAAACTTCTTATTAAACTGATCAATTGAATATTTATGTATACACCAGTATGAAAAGGATGAGAATTTTTTTAACAAAGGTTGTGTATGGTGTTGTTTACCTTTCTAAGTTTTAGCAGTGCCATGCATGCATAAACCATTTTGCAGGTAATCGCTCACTCTGTTCACATGCACTCTTGATGCAGAATTGAATACGTTGTACATGTAAATTCATGATACTTTTAATCCTTCCTAGGGAGTGCCCTAGTAAAGCTCAGCTTTTGTCCTTTTTCTAGTCAATGGGGATGAGGAAGCTGATGAGCCTTGAGATGCAGGGTATGGAGGAGTAGATATGAGGGCTGGTGAAACAGTTTGGTACTGCTAATGATGTGCTGTGGGGTGGCAGGTTAGTTGGAGAGACAGCTTGATGCTTGATGCAATTTACATGTAGTTCTGTGCACTGTCAAGTTTAGTGTTTACATGGTTTGATTTCGAGTTATTTCCAAGTAAATTAGAGTGTTGAAGTGTTTTGGGCCATCAAACCACATCGATCTGTTCAATCTGGTTTGGGTGGTGTCCAAACGAATTGAGTGCAATTAGAATTCATTGCCCAAATAGGATTGTTGATGCAGTTTGGGCATGTACTCATAATAGATAAATAGCTGCTATGTCATTATAAAGCCAATAATTCAGTTCAATTGACCATATCGATGGTGTAGCAGGACATACTGGATACTCACTTGGGCACAAGAGCTGTATTAAGGTCATCACTGCCTCACATACCACATACGCCAATACCTAATGTGCGGGTTTTCTGTAGACTCCAACCAGCAACCATTTATATGTATCTATCGTGATTACACACCTTGAATCACCCTGCTGGCTGGACTGCAACAGAGAGCTTTTCTATAAGGTAGCTGAATGACTTCACGTCTTCACTATAAACTTTAGTAGCTCTACGAGTAATGAAGTAAGTCATGCACAGGGTGGAAGAAGTGGGAAGAGCTAAGGTAGCTGTACATGTATTGTATAGATTTTTGATGCTCTGCATGTGCAGCCACTTTCACTGCCATAGCTCAACAGTTGATGGTACAAGTGGCATCCTTCATGGACCATGGCACAGTAGTGACGCCATAGACATTAGGACACCAACAGGCGGCTCAAGGCAAGATGGGGCAGCCAGCCTGCGAACGATGCATAATGAATGTTATTGCAACTTTCCAGCCCATGCAGGCAAGCAAAATCAGCATGAGCACAACCTTTATTGTATTCATGATTGTTCAGCTCTCGTGACGTGTGTGTACGTATAGTTGATGTCATTGTCTAGTCTAAATGCTGCACTGCCAGTGATAAAGCCAAAACCAAGGCCGTAGATAAGGGGGAGCTTGGGGGGGCACGTGCCCCCCCCCCCCCCCCCCAAAAATTTCTGTAACTTTTTAACTAAAAAGTGCAATCACATGCTGACGTGCGTGACAATCGCAATGTCAATATTGATATCTTCAAAGGAGGACTTTGAAGTCCCTACAAACTTCGGGTAATAATACTTCACTCAAGTGCTAGTAGCGAGCCCGGCTGCAAATCGCAATTCCAGTGGCCGGGATTTTTCCTTAATGAGCGGTGTATGATAACGCGCGCGTGAATTAATTACACTGAATTTAGATCGCATGCAATATATCACATTCAGACCTATTGTGCCCCCCCAAAGTTATCTACGGCCCTGAAAACGAATGTCCGTCGCAGTGTCCATACACTTCGGTGATATCAAACACTGCATCATATGTGGCAAGAGAGCCGTGGTTCAAGGAGGAGCGATTAGTTGCTGTTCTCAATTCAGCCTTTATTCCGAGAAAAAAGATGAGTGTGCAGCATTATTGAACAGTTACGCAAGAGATGGTTTGATGAAATTTTGCTACTCATGTGGCGCTGACATGCTAATGGTTGAAGAAGACTTCATTTTCTGTGGAAGTTGTCAGCCGGGATACGCAAAATTTCGATGTTCCTCTTAGGATACAATTATCTGATGTTCAGCACTGCCCTATGTGCGCCAAGGCATTGCGTCGTGTTAACAATGGAGTAGTCTGTGGCAAAGAGTGCAACTTCAGAGTAGTCGTCAGGGAAACACAAACTGCCATAAATCGGCTAGCGGAATATGCAATGAAAGGAAGAATTAAATATTGTTATGCCTGTGGATCTGAAGCAAAGAGTGGTGATCGTCATGTCGAGTGCTCAAAAAACAAATGTCTCTCTTGCAAGATCCCTCTTCAGCAATGCAGCACCGTTGATTTGCTAACTTCTGAAGGGGAGCAGAGTGTTAGCAGTAAGTCCATCAGTTGCATCCATAGTTCAGGGTAGTTCGTGCAATCAGTAAAATATACGGTGTACGGTGGCCCTGGAGGTCGCGTCTACAAACAGTGTTCTTAGTGCACTCAAACAATGTACATTGTGCAAATAGACGATGTGCTCATGTGCAATGATGCAATATGCAGTGATGCTATGTGCACAGGTACGTCGAGCAAAACAGCGTAGTGCAGTAGAACAAAGATTCACCATCTGCATGACGTAATATATGATGGCGACCATACTCCGGGACAGCTAGTCCACTTGTTGAATCAATGCAAGTGTGTGCAACTGCTGCCTGCCTTGACCCCCATTAACTTACGCAGGACTTATTATGCGATACTGCATGGAGACGCCAGAAACCCATTGTTGTAATTGTGGCTTGTTTGCGCCTAGTACATCTGTGTCAGTGGGGTTCGTTTTAACCTAAAACATATATATACTAGCACGAAGTTTATTTTAATATATCATCAGTGTCGATACAGGCTCACTTGGCTGAGAAATAACAAGATTACGAAGAAGCCATATTGTGGAAACCCATGCAGCTTCCACGTCTGCATGATACCAGCTATATATACTTATTGGCAACGCATCTTAATCCCTTCTTTGTGTGGTTTGGGCACACAAAAGGCCGAGTTGTGCACATCCAACTGCCTTCTCGGGTACAGAGCAATGTGGAGGTTACTCCAAAGCAAGTACGGTTACACCGTAAAAAGGTATATACTGTCTTCAGTATGCATTGGTGCTGATTGTGTGTGTGCTTAAGCTGTAGATCCACTGTCAGTGATGATATGATTGGCCATAATGGACCCAGCGCGAGGGTGTGGCTACGTCAGACTATAACCGTACATGTACTTGATAATAGATGCTTGCCAATAAGTATATAGCAACCTTTATGGCATCATGCAGAAGTGGAAGCTGGGTTTCCACAATATGCCTTCTTCGTAATCCTAGTTTCGCTAATTTATTTTTCAGCCAAGTGTGCCTGTATCGTCATGATGTAGCCGCCATCATGCATATATTACGTCATGCAGATGGTGAATCTTTGTTCTACTGCACTACGCTGTTTTGCTCGACGTACCTGTGCACATAGCATCACTGCATATTGCATCATTGCACATGAGCACATCGTCTATTTGCACAATGTACATTGTTTGAGTGCACTAAGAACACTGTTTGTGGACGCGACCTCCAGGGCCACCGTAATAACAAAACATATATTAATTGAAATTTAGCGAGTGCGTGTACATGTATTTTCGGCAAACACCAGAACGTACACTGAAGCTTCTACACAGTGCAAAAAGTGTGTTATACCAAGGACTATTAACATGACATGCATGGAGAGGAAACCGGCCAAAATTAGCCCGCTTGCTCAGCCTTGCTGAGTGCTTATAGGCTCCAGCTGGCTTGCCAGAGTAGGGAAGTGGTAGATATGATGCCTTTTAGAAATACTTCAGGCATTCGAGCTTCATGGATAGGCCTATAGTTATTAAAAATTGTTTGAAAGTGATAAAGAAACGCGCATATTGTCATGCTATAAACTCGGCACCAAATTAACGATACTGATTGGCAAAAAAAATTACATTCCCGACCTACAAACGGCTACGTATAGAATGTGATGGATCGCTTGATTACTAGTCTGGCGCTCACCCTTGCGTATCCACATAGGATACGCAAAGGTGTGGCTACGCCAGATTACTTGATTACACCATCCGCATCCCTTGCTGGACCTGCCCACAAATCTAGCACTATATTTCGAGACAGAATCGTTTTTATCTGCCAAACGGAATGCCATTATAATTAACTGAGACCTGACAGAAGTACTCGGCCTGTAAACCTCCATGGGCTACATGAATATAACAGAGCCGCCACGTGCCAAATACTAATGCTATATATATGTACCAATGATCCTCGTTTCGCCTCGTACCCCGACCAAGACGCAAAACGTACGCTTCTTTAGCCTTTTTGGAGGTTTGTACCTGATGTACTAGGCTTTTGTGATCCATGTAATGTTAATAGTCCTTGGTTATACGACACTGTATGCGTACTATTTCGAATATACGCAGCAATTAGAATATACGAAGTTAACGGCTCAGCAGCGCACTACATGTATCGTAACATGGGTTTTGACCTTCCCCCTACCTCCTGCATCACAAAAAATGACATATAATCATAAGTGGTACAAGCACAAAATGTTCAAACACCATAGTCCTTGAGGCAGCTTGCGGCCCTGACACGATAAAGACCAGAAGTCAGAACATAATAATTCGGTAACATTTCAACTTACCTCTAGTAATGGACTTGTTGGCATACCGCCTTATTGGTGCCGACGTGTTTTGCCAAGTTCTCGACCAACCAAATGCGCCCTAAAAAGCAAAAAAAAATCCATGACTGTGCATGAGCATGCTTATCAGCTCTAATCGAAAAGAATAAAATTAAGGACGTGCGCATGCGCAGTTTGCGTGACTGGAAGGCATAGCATTTTGCGGCTGTTTTGGTATTAAATTTCTTATTGTTCTGAAATTAACGCGGAACTTGCAAAGCTTCTGGGGCTTAGCCCAGACCCCAGCGGGGGAGCTTACGACGCTCCCCCATACCCCCTCTTCCTCATGAGTAACATGAATAAACGCGCATATAACGGGTGTATAACAAGCTTTTTTCCTATAATCAGCCAGTATAACTCCGTAATGCTTGAGCACAGTTTTTAATGCATGCCTTCAGTTTATCACCGCATATTGTCCCATAACCATTATTATTGCAAGTTATCTTGTGGGATATCAAAATGAATACAGTACAGATGAAATAATTGCCAAATGTGTCTTCTTTCCCTCCCCCCCCCCCCCCCCCCCCCCCCTTTTTTTTCTCCTTTCTGTGCTCGCTTCCTGCATGTTTGTCTTCGCCACTTGTCAACGTTGTTCCTATACATGTATATTCCCCGGCCAGAGATGGTAAATGAGAGAAAATATATTAACGTAGCTGCCTACAACTAAATCTTGCCATACCATGTTGATTTACCCCATTTGTAATGTAGGCTGGTGATTTAGCACAGAAGGGGAGGTGGCATCTCACCACACCACCGATCCCTGAGCTGTACATCTGGTCCATCCATTAACCACGTGACCACATCCCATGTTAGGAAACAAATCACATTTGGATGTCTAATTCTTCAGGCAGTGCACAATTTTTAATACGGTCTTCAGTGCATGGATACACATGTAGGTTTAACTGCATGCATGTATTATTGCTAAATACGTTATTCAAGCTATTGTGAGCATTGATGTTCCTAATAAAGACCTAAAACACTCAAAATCCAAGGGATTTCCAAATTTCAGCTGGTGTTCTTGCATGTAACTCGTTGTATGCCACCTTTTCAAACTCTTCGAGTAACTTTAGGTTCAACATTTCATTTAAATTTTGGCTGTGTGAAAAGTGAACAACCAAAGCATCTCCAACAATACAATGTGGATTGGTTTTCTGTACATACATCAAAGTCCACCAATATTCATCATTGGGCACTATTGGTAATGTTTGATAAAGTGCCTTCATGTTTATAGCTTCTCTATCAATCATAAACAAGTTGATTGTAAAGCGATGCCTATCTGGCATCAAATATGTTCCATTGAAAATAAACCTGTGCAACTGTTTTCGTTTGTAAAGCGACAAAAAAGCTCTGAGTGTTAATTCGGCCAGACGATCGTTCCAATCACCACCATGCACTCCTTTTGGATCATATGGAAATCGTGTGCCTGTTGGGTTAAATTCACTGTCATTGTAAATTCCCATGGACTGATGGATGTAACTTGATCTCCAGTTTGCCCCGGCAATATTGGCAAAGCGGATTGTACATGCATCATCTTCTCTATTGATCAAGCTTTCAAATGTTCCAGGATGTATGTACACTACATCATCGTCCAGTTTGAAGTGCTTGTTGCAAGGATTTTCAACAACATCAAACATGTATTTGATATAAGATGCTGAAAACGCACCATCAAAGGGGCTATTAGGATGGGCACCCACATAATAAGCTCCATAAATAAGGATCACAATGTCCTGACCTGTTACTGTTTTGACAACATTTGCTAAATTTGACAGCTTCTCCTCAGTATCACGATCATAAGTAAACATGAGGTAATGAATTTCATCAATCACTCCTCCATTCACTCTCAAATTGGCAAATAGATATGCAAACTGAACTTGAATAAACTTCCACCTTCCTGCAAACACAAAGACGTAGTTTTTTCCTGACTGCTTGTCACATACTGCAGTAGTGTGTGGAGTAGCAGCATGTGGTGTCAAAGTGGGGGTTGTCGTATTGGAGGTATTATGAGCATTGGGGAATTTCATGGTGTGAGAAGTAGGGTCTGGCACTGATGTATCTACTTGGGATGGGTTGGCTGTAGATTGAAAAAAATAATAATAAAAATGTTTTCACCTTCCCAACAGCAAAACATGTTACGTTAATAAAGCACTATAATTATACAACTATTAGATGTGCTATTGTTACATTAAAAGAAACTTACCCATTAAAAATATCTTAGGTAATTCCATGCACTACAGCATGGCACTGCTGACTCTGTATTGGGCACCACAAGTACATGTGGTGTGCAATTTATATTCAGTATAGTGTAACCCTGTGTATCCCGTCTTTTTAATTCAATGCGAGTTTATTTTTAAATAATGTATTCCTCAACATCTTACTATGCTTGCAGTAAGAGCTGTTTTGGCAAGAAGCCTGTCCCAGCTAGTAGACTGAGTGCAGTTTTGCAAAGTGGAACTAGAAATTTGTGCACATTTGATTGGTGATGTCCGACATAATTTTTTTAAAGCAGTATTAACAATGACAACACAGCACACATATCCACTGCCCAGCTGTACACCCATGAAGGTTGCACATTTCTTGGGCATTGTGGACTGCACCTACCAGTTTGCTATGCTATTAACAGATCATGTCCTAGGTGACACAGGTTGGATTTTTTTATCTTTAATCTCCAAAAGTCCTAGATCTAGGATATTATAGTACATTTATCTGAGCTTGCAGGTAAGCTTATTAACTTTTGAATCAGCCAAGTTACTCAGAACTGATTGGACTACTTGTATCTGTGAATATTTTGTACATGTACATCTCTATAATATGAACAGTGAGATCAAACGTCTAAAAACTAAAACTAAATAGGAAACTACATGATGCTGTGTCATGCACAGCATCAAAGGAAATAATTGTGAAGTGATTTGGGTGATTTTGGCATGTTCTTGTAAATATTCCAAATGGAACATGCCAAAATCACCAAAATCCCTTCACAATGATTTCCTTTGATGCTGTGCATGACAGCAATTTAAACAGGAACTGACGGTACCTATGTGTGTGCTCTACACAGGCAACAGTATTTAAGTTATAGAAGACAGTTTCATTCATCATTAACACTGGATGATTGGTACAGATAGGCATGCTACTTATCAATAGTAATTTGATTGTAAATGAACTGAGCCAGTGTGTCAAGCAGTGATTAATAGCAAGGGTTCTATAATCAAACTACACTCACATGTAAAATCCATGCAAATTTGATAAACATTTATACAGAAATCCATAGTTAAAAGTGTTGACAACTCGCTGTGATCATCATTGAACAAAACTAATCAAAATGAACTTATCTAGTGTACAGTATGATGCCTTTTTTCGGCCAAACGTGCTCAGGAAAAGCATTCAAAGTTTATCCTAGATTTAGGATGGTTACTCATCTAGATCTATAGCACGCGAGCCTGGAGAAAAGTGCTAGTTGCCAATATATGTAACTGAGATTCTGAGATTCTAGATGTACTTCATGGTGCATGATAATGATAGAAGATTCAATTGCTCTGAAGGACTTTCATAATCTTGTTATAGTACCGAACAATAAGTATTATCATCAGAAGGGGCCTGCTCAAATCCACCTCACTGTTGGAAGTCCTTGGACATCATGTCTCTTCTCTCTATAATGCAACATTGGGGCTATACATCCAGCCTTCAAACTGAAAATTTTAGATGCCACAGCACCGAGGCACATATACACGTACTTACTCTCCTAGTTTCTGGCAAAGATACAGATATTCAGCTGGAAGTAGCCTCACTGTCCTTTGATTTCTCTTCTGTAATTAAACTGATTGCACTGGGAAGTTTGTGTCATGGGGTATAAAAAGTATTTGCACAGTTGAAAATTCATAACTTGCCCCTAGTTTGATTGGCTTGTGCATAGGGTACAAGAAAAGGGTATTCATTGGCTTCATAAGCTTCTGTTTGCAAATGAAGGTTGTTTATTCATTACCCACCCCTCAGTTTTTGTCAGTTCAGTAACAAGGTCTACCTACCCATTTGAATGCCACACATTTTGACCCCAGGACTTTGCTCACTGGCTCAGTGATCATTGCACATGACTACATAATGTTTTTAATCACACACGAATTAATGTTAATGTTCTGCTACAACATCATAATGCTCTATCAGTTTTCCTATATGTACATTGCATGGAGTCTTAATATGTCTGTCCTGGTGGGTGACACATAGGTCAAAGCATGGTGACCCAAGGTGTTGATTGTGATCGAGTTGGGGGGAGCTATAGTAGCAGAACATTATAATTTGTGTGTGATTAAATACATTATGTAATCATGTGCAATGATTGATCATTAATTAGAGTAGAGATCTACAATGTAACTGCTATGTTCCAAGCTTGAGACATCTCCCGCCTTACAACCAGGACATCCACTAAACATGAGTGCTTGGGTGTCACCACCTGAAAGAGACCTGAAGCCCATTAGGAACAGGAAACAGACCCAAACCAGGATAGATGGAACCATATCTATTAAAATGCTAATTAACACCACAAAGGCTGCAAATTCTATGACTGATGTACATGTAAAGTGCAAAAATTTTGGAATGTAAAAACTGCACTGCGCATTTAATTGATTAATATTTTTCAACATTAAGCCTGGGAATAAATATGCCTAGGAATAAATGTCGTACCCTGGGCACCAGTGTCCCCGAGGGGAACATTGGTGCCTAGAATTAGTAGGGTATATTTGGAATACGCACTTGAATATACATGTATACTGAATAATAAAATCGGATCGATATACATACTTTACATGACTGTATTTCATTATCGCATGCATGCGTATACTGGTTATCATTGTGAATCAAATAGACATGTACATGTACATGCATGTAATCCGTATGATCTAATCGGAAGAAAACAGTACAAATGTACAAGATATATGCTTAATGGGGCAGTTACATTATGTGAAAAGCAGCTTATTACTAAATCTATACAAGCTAGGTTAACATGAACAACAGATATATGAGATATTTCATTCATCCTGGCCTCGCGCGAGTCTCAGGGAAAACATGCACATGCATGTATATTATAGACAAACAATTAAAAGGTGGGTTCTCGTGGATTTCTGTATGGCTGTGGAAAAAATCATACTGCAAATGAAAGTGGCAAAATAAAAATAAAAATCATTGTAACCTCTCAGCATGCAAGGATGCATGCATGGAAGTGAATAAGGCTTAGCTACTTTGATGATGCTAAAACTGATAGAGCTAGAGATGCATGCTATATATCTGATCTTCATGCAAGTTTTTTCTACCTATATTGTGCGATGCAAACTGTCAAAAATATTGACCTCTGCGAATTCTGAAATAAACAACAATTCTTGAAATA